>CM038145.1:496138271-496413271 GCA_021437245.1 Aegilops speltoides
AGACCGAAAGGTCGAGCATGAATCATATAGTAGATATGATCAACATAGTGATGTTCACCATTGAAAACTACTCCATCTCACGTGATGATCGGACATGGTTCAGTTGATTTGGATCACATGATCACTTAGATGACTAGAGGGATGTCTGTCTAAGTGGGAGTTCTTTAGTAATATGATTAATTGAACTTAAATTTATCATGAACTTAGTACCTGATAGTATTTTGCTTGTCTATGTTTGTTGTAGATAGATGGCTCGTGTTGTTGTTCCGTTTAATTTTAATGCGTTCCTTGAGAAAGCTAAGTTGAAAGATGATGGTAGCAATTACACGGACTGGGTCTGTAACTTGAGGATTATCCTCATTGCTGCACAGAAGAATTACGTCCTGGAAGTACCGCTGGGCGCCAGGCCTGCTGCAGATGCAACTGACGACCTTAAGAACGTCTGGCAAAGAAAAGCTGATGACTACTTGATAGTTCAGTGTGCCATGCTTTACGTCTTAGAACCGGGACTTCAACGACATTTTGAACGTCATGGAGCATATGAGATGTTCTAGGAGTTGAAGTTAATATTTCAAGCAAATGCCCGGATTGAGAGATATGAAGTCTCCAATAAGTTCTATAGCTGCAAGATGGAAGAGAATAGTTCTGTCGGTGAACATATACTCAAAATGTGCAGGTATAATAATCACTTGATTCAACTGGGAGTTAATCTTCCTGATGATAGTGTCATTGACAAAATTCTTCAATCACTGCCACCAAGCTACAAGAGCTTTGTGATGAACTATAATATGCAAGGGATGGACAAGACTATTCCCGAGCTCTTAGCAATGCTAAAGGCTGCGGAGGTAGAAATCAAGAAGGAGCATCAAGTGTTGATGGTCAATAAGACCACCAGTTTCAAGAAAAAGGGTAAAGGGAAGAAGAAGGGGAACTTCAAGAAGAACAGCAAACAAGTTGCTGCTCAAGAGAAGAAACCTAAATCTGGACCTAAGCTTGAGACTAAGTGCTTCTCTTGCAAGCGGTCGTCCTTTGGAAGCGGAACTGCCCCAAGTATTTGGCGGATAAGAAGGATGGCAAGGTGAACAAAGGTATATGTGATATACATGTTATTGATGTGTACCTTACTAATGCTCGCAGTGCACTGGTATTTGATACTGGTTCATTGCTAATATTTGCAACTCGAAGCAGGGACTACGGATTAAGCGAAGATTGGCTAAGGACGAGGTGACAATGCGCGTGGGAAATGGTTCCAAAGTTGATGTGATCGCGGTCGGCACGCTACCTCTACATCTACCTTCGGGATTAGTTTTAGACCTGAATAATTGTTATTTGATGCCAGCGTTGAGCATGAACATTATATCTGGATCTTATTTGATGCGAGATGGTTATTCATTTAAATCAGAGAATAATGGTTGTTCTATTTATATGAGTAATATCTTTTATGGTCATGCACCCTTGAAGAGTGGTCTATTTTTAGTAAATCTCGATCGTAGTGATACACATATTCATAATGTTGAAGCCAAAAGATGCAGAGTTGATAATGATAGTGCAACTTATTTGTGGCACTGCCGTTTGGGTCATATTGGTGTAAAGCGCATGAAGAAACTCCATACCGATGGACTTCTGGAATCACTTGATTATGAATCACTTGGTACTTGTGAACCGTGCCTCATGGGCAAGATGACTAAAATGCCGTTCTCCGGAACTATGGAGCGAGCAACAGACTTGTTGGAAATCATACATACTAATGTATGTGGTCCAATGGATGTTGAGGCTCACGGCGGATATCGTTATTTTCTCACCTTCACAAATGATTTGAGTAGATATGGGTATATCTACTTAATGAAACACAAGTCTGAAACATTTGAAAAGTTCAAAGAATTTCAAAGTGAAGTGGAAAATCATCGTAACAAGAAAATAAAGTTTCTACGATCTGATCGTGGAGGAGAATATTTGAGTTACGAGTTTGGTTTACATTTGAAACAATGCGGAATAGATTCGCAACTCACGCCACCAGGAACACCACAACGAAATGGTGTGTCCGAACGTCGTAATCGTACTTTACTAGATATGGTGCGATCTATGATGTCTCTTACTGATTTACCGCTATCGTTTTGGGGTTATGCTTTAGATACGGCCGCATTCACGTTAAATAGGGCACCATCAAAATCCGTTGAGATGACACCTATGAATTGTGGTTTGCCAAGAAACCAAAGTTGTTGTTTCTTAAAGTTTGGGGCTGCGATGCTTATGTGAAGAAACTTCAACCAGATAAGCTCAAACCCAAATCAGAGAAATGTGTCTTCATAGGATACCCAAAAGAGACTATTGGGTACACCTTCTATCATAGATCTGAAGGCAAGACTTTTGTTGCTAAATTCGGATCCTTTCTAGAAAAGGAGTTTCCCTCGAAAGAAGTGAGTGGTAGGAAAGTAGAACTTGATGAGGTAACTGTAGCTGCTCACTTATTGGAAAGTAGTTCATCACAGAAACCGGTTCCTATGACAACTACACCAGTCAGTGAGGAAGCTAATGATATTGATCATGAAGCTTCAGATCATGTTACTATAGAACCTCGTAGGTCATCTAGAGTAAGATCCGCTCTAGAGTGGTACGGTAATCCTATTCTGGAAGTCATGTTACTTGACCATGGCAAACCTATGAACTATGAGGAAGCGATGATGAGCCCGGATTCCGCAAAATGGCTTGAGGCCATGAAATCTGAGATGGGGTCCATGTATGGGAACAAAGTATGGACTTCGGTTGACTTGCCTGATGATCGGCAAGCCATTGAGAAAAATGGATCTTCAAGAAGAAGACTGGCGCTGATGGTAATGTAACTGTCTACAAAGCTCAACTTGTTGCGAAAGGTTTTCGACAAGTTCAAGGAGTTGACTACGATGAGACTTTCTCACCCATAGCGATGCTTAAGTCTGTCCGAATCATGTTAGCAATTGCCGCATTCTATGATTATGAAATATGGCTAATGGATGTCAAAACTGCATTCCTGAATGGATTTCTGGAAGAACAGTTGTATATGATGCAACCAGAAGGTTTTGTTGATCCAAAAGGTGCTAACAAAGTGTGCAAGCTCCAGCGATCCATTTATGGACTGGTGCAAGCCTCTCGGAGTTGGAATAAACGCTTTGATAGTGTGATCAAAGCATATGGTTTTATCTGAGACTTTTGGAGAAGCTTTGTATTTACAAGAAAGTGAGTGGGAGCTCAGTAGCATTTACGATATTATATGTAGACGACATATTGTTAATTGGAAATGATATAGAATTTCTGGATAGCATAAAGGGATACTTGAATAAATTTATTTCGATGAAAGACCTCGGTGAAGCTGCTTACATATTGGGCATCAAGATCTATAGAGATAGATCAAGACGCTTAATTGGACTTTCACAAAGCACATACCTTGATAAAGTTTTGAAAAAGTTCAAAATGGATCGAGCAAAGAAAGGGTTCTTGCACAGTATTACAAGGTGTGAAGTTGAGTCGACTCATTGCCCGACCACAAGCAGAAGATAGAGAGAAAATGAAAGATGTTCCTATGCTTTAGCCATAGGCTCTATCATGTATGCAATGCTGTGTACCGACACTGATGTATGCTTAGCAATAAGTTTAGCGGGAGGTACCAAAGTAATCCAGAGTGGATCATTTGGACAGCGGTCAAGAACATCTGAAATACGAAAAGGACTAAGTATATGTTTCTCGTTTATGGAGGTGACAAAGAGCTAGTCGTAAATGGTTACGTCGATGCAAGCTTTGACACCGATCCGGACGATTCTAAATCGCAAACCAGATCGTGTTTATATTAAGCGGTGGAGCTGCGGTTGGTGCAGTTCTAAACAAAGCGTCGTGGCGGGATCTACATGCGAAGCGGAGTACATAGCTGCTTCGAAGCAGCAAATGAAGGAGTCTGGATGAAGGAGTTCATTTCGATCTAGGTGTCATACCTAGTGCATCGGGACCAATGAAGATCTTCGTGACAATCTTGGTGCAATTGCCTTGCCAAAGGAATCCAGATTTCACAAGAGGACCAAGCACATCAAGAGACGCTTCAATTCCATCCGGGACCAAGTCCGGTGGGAGACATAGAGATTTGCAAGATACATATGGATCTGAATGTTGCGAACCGTTGACTAAGCCTCTTCCACGAGCAAAACATGATCAGCACCAAGGCTCCATGGGTGTTAGAATCATTACTGTGTAATCTAGATTATTGACTCTAGTGCAAGTGGGAGACTGAAGGAAATATGCCCTAGAGGCAATAATGAAGTTATTATTTATTTCCTTATATCATGATAAATGTTTATTATTCATGCTAGAATTGTATTAACCGAAAACATGATACATGTGTGAATACATAGACAAACATAATGTCACTAGTATGCCTCTACTTGACTAGCTCATTAATCAAAGATGGTTATGTTTCCTAACCATAGACATGAGTTGTCATTTGATTAACGGGATCACATCATTAGTAGAATGATGTGATTGACATGACCCATTCCGTTAGCTTAGCACTTGATCGTTTAGTATGTTGCTATTGCTTTCTTCATGACTTATACATGTTCCTACAACTATGAGATTATGCAACTCCCGTTTACCGGAGGAACACTTTGTGCGCTACCAAACGTCACAACGTAACTGGGTGATTATAGAGGAGCTCTACAGGTGTCTCCAAAGGTACATGTTGAGTTGGCGTATTTCGAGATTAGGTTTTGACACTCGGATTGTTAGAGAGGTATCTCTGGGCCCTCTCGGTAATGCACATCACTATAAACCTTGCAAGCAATGTAACTAATGAGATAGTTACAGAATGATGCATTACATAACGAGTAAAGAGACTTGCCGGTAATGAGATTGAACTAGGTATTGAGATATCGACGATCGAATCTCGGGCAAGTAACATACCGATGACAAAGGGAACAACGTATGTTGTTATGCGGTTTGACCGATAAAGATCTTCGTAGAATATGTTGTCCCGGATGTGATCACGGACATGACGAGGAGTCTCGAAATGGTCGAGACATGAAGATTGATATATTGGAAGCCTATATTTGGATGTCGGAACTGTTCCGGGTGAAATCGGATTTTACCGGAGTACTGGGGGGTTACCGGAACCCCCGGGGGCTTAATGGGCCAAAGTGGGCCTTAGTGGAGAAGAGGAGAGGAGGCCAGGGCAGGGCCGCGCGCCCCTCCCCCCTAGTCCGGATACGACAAGGAGAGGGGGGCGGCGCCCCCCTTACCTTCCTCTCTCTCCCTCCTCTTTCCCCCTTCTCCTAATCCAACAAGGAAGGAGGGAGTCCTACTCCCGGTGGGAGTAGGACTCCCCTTGGCGCGCCTCCTCCCTTGCCTGCCGCCCCCTCCCACTTGCTCCTTTAGAAACGGGGGCAGGGGGGCACCTCTAGAGACACAACAACAGATCATTGATCTCTTAGCCGTGTGCGGTACCCCCCGATACGTCTCCAACGTATCTATAATTTTTGATTGCGCCATGCTACTTTATCTACTGTTTTGGACTATATTGGGCTTTATTTTCCACTTTTATATTATTTTTGGGACTAACCTATTAACCGGAGGCCCAGCCCAGAATTTCTGTTTTTTTGCCTATTTCAGTGTTTCGAAGAAACGGAATATCAAACGGAGTCCAAACGGAATGAAACCTTCGGGAACGTGATTTTCCAACCGAACGTGATCCAGGAGACTTGGACCCTACTTGAAGAAGTGCCAGAGGCGGTCACGAGGGTGGAGGGCGCGCCCCCTGGGCACGCCCCCCTACCTCGTGGGCCCCCTGACGCTCCACCGACGTACTCCTTCCTCCTATATATACCTGTGTATCCCTGAATAATCAGAACAGGAGCAAAAAACCTAATTCCACCGCCGCAACCTTCTGTATCCACGAGATCCCATCTTGGGGCCTATTCCGCATCTCCACTGGAGGGGCATCCACCATGGAGGGCTTCTACATCAACACCATAGCCCCTCCGATGAAGTGTGATTAGTTTACTTCAGACCTTTGGGTCCATAGCTAGTAGCTAGATGGCTTCTTCTCTCTTTTTGGATCTCAATACAATGTTCTCCCCCTCTCTCGTGGAGATCTATTCGATGTAATCTTCTTTTTGCAGTGTGTTTGTTGAGACCGATGAATTGTGGGTTTATGATCCAGTATTATCTATGGAAAATATTTGATTCTACTCTGAATTCTTTAATGTATGATTGAGTTATCTTTGCAAGTCTCTTCGAATTATCCTTTTTGGTTTGTCCAACTAGATTGGTAGTTCTTGCAATGGGAGAAGTGTTTATCTTTGGGTTCAATCTTGCGTTGACCTTTCCCGGTGACAGAAGGGGCAGCAAGGCACGTATTGTGTATTGTTGCCATTGATGACCCACAAGTATAGGGGATCTATCGTAGTCCTTTCGATAAGTAAGAGTGTCGAACCCAACGAGGAGCAGAAGGAAATGATAAGCGGTTTTCAGCAAGGTATTCTCTGCAAGTACTGAAATAAGTGATAACAGATAGTTTTGTGATAAGATAAATTGTAACGAGCAACAAGTAACAAAAGTAAATAAAGTGCAGCAAGGTGGACCAATCCTTTTTGTAGCAAAGGACAAGCCGGAACAAACTCTTATAATAGGAAAAGCGCTCCCGAGGATACATGGGAATATCGTCAAGCTAGTTTTCATCACGCTCATATGATTCGCATTCGGTACTTTGATAATTTGATATGTGGGTGGACAGGTGCTTGGGTACTGCCCTTACTTGGACAAGCATCCCACTTATGATTAACCTCTATTGCAAGCATCCGCAACTACAACAAAAGTATTAAGGTAAACCTAACCATAGCATGAAACATGTGGATCCAAATCAGCCCCTTACGAAGCAACGCATAAACTAGGGTTTAAGCTTCATCACTCTAGCAACCCATCATCTACTTATTACTTCCCAATGCCTTCCTCTAGGCCCAAATAATGGTGAAGTGTTATGTAGTCGACGTTCACATAACACCACTAGAGGTTAGACAACATACATCTTATCAAAATATCGAGCGAATACCAAATTCACATGACTACTAATAGCAAGACTTCTCCCTTGTCCTCGGGAACAAACGTAACTACTCACAAAGCATATTCATGTTCATAATCGGAGGGTAATAATATGCATAAAGGATCTGAACATATGATCTTCCACCAAATAAACCAACTAGCATCAACTACAAGGAGTAATCAACACTACTAGCAACGTACTAGCACCAATCCCGGACATGGAGACAAGAATTGGATACAAGAGATGAACTAGGGTTTGGAGATGAGATGGTGCTGGTGAATATGTTGATGGAGATTGCCCTCTCCCGATGAGAGGAGCGTTGGTGATGATGATGACGATGATTTCCCCTCCGGGGAAGTGTCCCCGCAAAACAGCTCTCTGGAACCCTAGATTGGTTCCGCCAGGTTCCGCCTCGTGGCGGTGAGTCCCGTCCCGAAAAGTTGCTTCTTATTTTTTTTCTCATCGAAAGACTTCATATAGGAGAAGATGGGCGTCGGAGAGCCACCAGGGGGCCCATGAGGTAGGGGGCGCGCCCAGGGGGGCGCCCCCCACCCTCGTGAGCAGGGTGTGGGCCCCCTGGCCTTCATCTTTGGTGACGATTTTTCTTTATTTATTTTAAGATATTCCGTGGAGTTTCATGACTTTTGGAGTTGCGCAGAATAGGTCTCCAATATTTGCTCCTTTTCTAGCCAGAATTCCAGCTGCCGGCATTCCCCCTCTTCATGGTAAACCTTGTAAAATAAGAGAGAATAGCCATAAATATTGTGACATATCGTTAAATAACAGCCCATAATGCGATAAATATCGATATAAAAGCATGATGCAAAATGGACGTATCAACTTCCCCAAGCTTAGACCTCGCTTGTCCTCAAGTGAAAAGCCGATAACAATAAATATGTCCTCATGTTTAGAAGTAGAGGCGTCGATAAAAATAAAATACGGACATGAAGGCATCATGATTATTTTCATAACAGCAACATATATAGATTTGTCATATGATTACTTATGTTCAAGTGATTATCTTTTCACAAAGCCAAAGTATGAATCATAAACCTTATTGAGCACCAAAAAATTATACCCTCAGTCATTGAAGCAATTGCAATTTATCATAACATCGGAAAGAGTCTATGTCAGAGCTTAAAAGCAAGTCCACATACTCAACTATCACTTAGTCCTTCATAATTGCTAACACTCACGCAATACTTGTGGTTAAGGAGTTTTAACCGGACACAGAGAAAGATAGGGGCTTGTAGTTTTGCCCCACAACCTTTTACCTCAAGGGTAATGGCAACAATAATAATTCATGCTCCCCCACATCCAATTAGATATATATCATGTTCTTTCCAACATGCTGAGCTTGCCAAAGGATAAGATGAAAAAGGAAAGGTGAAGATCACCCTGACTCTTGTTAAAGTAGAGGATAATAATAAAAGATAGGCCCTTCTCAGAGGGAAGCAGAGGTTGCCATGCGCTTTTATGGTTGGATGCACAAAATCTTAATGCAAAAGAACCTCACTTTATATTGCCCCTTGTATGTGAACCTTTATTATGCAGTCCGTCGCTTTTATTGCGTCCATAACAAGTTCGTACAAAGCTTATTTCTCTGCACTAATAAGTCATGCATATTTAAAGAGCAATTTTTATTGCTTGCACCGATGACAACTTACTTGAAGGATCTTACTCAATCCATAGGTAGATATGGTGGACTCTCATGGCTAAACTGGTTTAAGGGTATTTGGAAGCACAAGTAGCATGAGGGGGAAAGGCAAGCTCCACATGTTAGAGGAACCATGACAGCATACTTTATCTCAGATGTAAGAAAACATAACTCAGTATGTTGTCTTCCTTGTCCAACATCAACTCTTTAGCATGTCATATTTTAATGAGTGCTCCCAATCATAAAAGATGTCAATGATAATATATCTATATGTGAAACCTCTCTCTCCTTATTACTTCCTATTAACTAGCGGGTTGACCCGCGCATTTGCACGGCTAGATTTACAACACATGGTTATAATTTGATTAATAATTAGTCTTGAAAAGTTTAAAAGTTTATGGTCCGTCCTTTCAATCGTCCATTCTATAGCACTGTTTCTTGGCAGTTACTTCTTACTATATATATTAATTTCAGAAGTTAACAATTTGAATGCCACACCTTAGTTAAAATTACAAACAAAAAATTAACTTAATTATTGATTGCTTTGTAAACACTATATTGTTTACTCTCTCCATGTGTTGATTATAGGGTAGTACAATGCCCGGTGTCCACTTGATTCCAAATTATTTTCATATCTTGTTCTTTTATAGTCGTACATATGAAGTTTACAGTATGTTGTCATAAGAACTAATAAAATGATTTATTACATTCCAACTAAAAAAATATATTACAATCGCATGCACACAAAGCACAATAACATCTACCTACAATTAGTATTACCTGGTGCCATGCATGTCGTGCAAATATAATTCACATTTCCTATTTTTTTTCTTCAACATAAAATGCATCAGCAATACTTGCAGGCCAATATTTTCTTCTTCTATGTTTATCATCTCCTCAACCCTTCTAGTTGACATTTCTATAGCCTCCAAATATGGTGTTCACGAATACTAATATATTGACATTTCATCTTCTTGGACCGTGTATATTTCTATTTCTTATTTATAATTTTCTATAGAACTATTAGTATTCTTTCCCCGCTAATATTGTTTTCTATGTACATTTTATTACATATATGTTCTATACGTAAACTGGCTTTTTTTACAAATATATGCATTTCCTACTTTTAGTATTCATTATCCACTTCACTATTTTTCCTAGTTTAAGCAGCTATGTACATTTTATATGGTCACACTTTTCTATAGTTTGTACATATCTCTTAATATTGTTTCAAATTTTCTATAGCCTCCAAATATGGTGTTCACGAATACTAATATATTGATATTTCGTCTTCTTGGACCGTGTATATTTCTATTTCTTATTTATAATTTTCTATAGAACTATTAGTATTCTTTCCCTGCTAATGTTGTTTTCTATGTACATTTTATTACTTATATGTTCTATACGTAAACTGGCTTTTTACAAATATATGCATTTCCTACTTTTAGTATTCATTATCCACTTCACTATTTTCCCTAATTTAAGCAGCTACGTACATTTTATATGGTCACACTTTTCTATAGTTTGTACATATCTCTTGATATTGTTCCAAATTTGATATACAAATCGTACATTATTGTCTTTTATGTTTCATTTTTTGAGACGGTAGCAGGTACACGTGTTATTTTCTTTGTTAAATCTGAATCTGCACGCATATAATACCTTTGTGGTGTCCCTTGGAGTCTCTAATGGATTGAGCTTATTATAAGCAAGCAAACATGTACTATGTAGTTATAGGTGTGGCCACTGTCTGGTCTCTATTTTTCTTTTGTTATTTTTTTGATGATTTTTTTCTTTGATTGTATAAGATATCTCTCATACACGTTTGGACTTGGCTAGGATATGATTTCTGGTAGGCGAATGTAATATAGACTTGCCACTCGTAAGATAATATTATTCCACTCATATTTATCAAAACTTGCTTTTCAACGTACAATAATCGGCTATTGTGTATATATTTTAATAATTTTAGATTCCATTTTTAGAAGTAAGTTGCCAAACACAGGTCTTTAAAAAAATAACAAAAGCATATGAAGTAAAGAACACGCGGAAAAGGGCCTACGTGGACTATGGTTGCCAGTTATGTTTTGTCCAATGGATTTGTTCAAGCATTCGAGAACCCTAGAAGTTATTGTTTTTCCCAAGACGGACATGCAAGTTGTAAATATCAATATATGTATGCTTATTTTACTCTCTTTTTTGCAGGTATGCATGCTTATTTTACTTGATAGTGGAATATGAATGATTCTAATTACGTGCATGTTGTCTGTCCACGCATGTGTTGGCCATGGTTTTTTTTTTCTTTCAATGATAGATTGGCGCCGAACGCTCAAGTGCCTGAGGCAAAACATGATTTTTAATGCATCGGAGAGTCCTAGCCAGAATATTGTTTCCCTAAGCAGTAGTCCGAGTCCTATATGGGACAGAGTACCCACATATGCCCACGTCCAGCAGCCGATATCAATCAGCCGTGTCCGGCCAGAATACTAACATATACGTGTATTTTCCTTTTTTTAACCATAGACGTTTTTCCTTGGTGGACAACATAGACGTGTTATGTTGTACTTGCTGGACAACATAGACGTGTTATGTTGTAGCACATCTTCTACTTTTTCTTGCATGATTTAGCACATCTATTACATTGACGTGACAGATGCTAAAAATTGTAACATCTTATTGTCGTACGTAACATCTGTATAAGTTTTAATCTCAACCGTTGTGGTATAAATCAACGGAGTATAAATTTTTAACCTATGTGGATTAACGTGATGGCTTGTTTTACTTTTGTTTTATGTATATAATAGATTGCAACGATGACCAAAGCTATATTTGCCAACTCCCAACAACTTTTAATCATCATACTCTTTTTATGTGAAGTCATTACTCTCAATAAGATCAATATGAACTCTTTGTTTCTTTTTATTCTTTTCTTTATTCAACCAAGATCATGGCAAAGTAATCAAGCCCTTGACTCAACACTAATCTTTATTATATATAGCTCACGGACTCGATTGCATAGAGGGATCATAAAGCAGAACTCAAAACTAGATCGTGCCATGACTTTATTCTACTAAATCAAGATACTACTAATAGGATCGAACTAAGAAAAACGGTAAAGATAGGAGTTGTGATGGTGATACGATACCGGGGCACCTCCCCCAAGCTTGGCAGTTGCCAAGGGGAGTGCCCATACCCATGTGATTATATCTCCTTTGTTGTTGGCGGTGGAGGTGTCGTTGATGATGGAAGCTTGTCGTCCACCTTCCATGGCATAGGCTCACCCTCATAAAAGGATGATCGAGTCTCCGAAATCCTCAAATCTGCAACGGAAACAGTTCGAAACGAAAACAGAGGATATTTGCGTGATACGGTCGTCAAAACCTTCGGGAGAATATATAATGAATTTTTACCGACCAAAATACGTATCGTGCAAGAAAACGGAGTCTGGAGGGCACACGAGGTGCTCACGAGGTAGGGGGCGCGCCCAGGGGGGTAGGGCGCGCCCTCCACCCTCGTGGAGGCCTCGTGTCCTCCCCGGACTGCTACTTATTTTTCTATTTTTCTAAATATTCCAAAACGGAGAAATATTGCTTTAAAAATTGTTTTGGGGTCGGTTTACTTACCGTACCACATACCTATTCCTTTTCGGAGTCTGGAACGTTCTGGAAAGTGTCCCTTATGTATTCCTCCGGGGTTATGGTTTCAATAATATTGGTTTCAACATTTATGGGATTACCTGAGATATAATGTTTGATTCTTTGACCGTTTACCACCTTTGGATTTGTGCCTGCGAAGTTTTTTATTTTTATGGCACCGGAACGATAGACCTCCTCGATAACGCAAGGACCTTCCCATTTGGAGAGAAGTTTTCCTGCAAAAAATCTTAAATGAGAGTTGTATAGCAATACATAGCCCCCTACATTAAACTCACGCTTTTGTATCCTTTTATCATGCCACTTTTTAACTTTTTCTTTAAACAGCTTGGCATTTTCATAAGCTTGGGTTCTCCATTCATCAAGTGAGCTAATATCAAACAAACTCTTCTCACCGGCAAGTTTGAAGTCATAATTGAGCTCTTTGATAGCCCAATATCCTTATGTTCTAGTTCAAGAGGTAAATGACATGCTTTTCCATAAACCATTTTATACGGAGACATACCCATAGGGTTTTTGTACGCAGTTCTATAGGCCCATAATGCATCATTCAGTTTTTTGGACCAATTCTTTCTAGACCTATTGACAGTCTTTTGCAAAATTAATTTGAGCTCTCTATTGCTTAATTCTACCTGACCACTAGACTGCGGGTGATAAGGAGATGCATTTATATAAATAACATCGTATTTAGCAAGCATTTTACGGAAAGCACCATGAATAAAGTGTAAACCACCATCAGTCATTAAGTATCTAGGGACTCCAAACCTCGGAAAAATAACTTCCTTAAGCATTTTAATAGAAGTGTTATGATCAGCACTACTAGTTGGAATAGCTTCTAGCCACTTAGTAACGTAATCAACAGCAACTAGAATATGAGTGTAACCATTAGAGGCAGGAAAAGGTCCCATATAATCAAAGCCCCAAACATCAAATGGCTCAATAACAAGTGAATAATTCATAGGCATTTCTTGACGTCTACTGATATTACCAATTCTTTGACATTCATCGCAAGATAAAACAAACTTGCGGGCATCCTTGAAGAGAGTAGGCCAATAAAAACCGGATTGCAATACCTTATGTGCAGTTCTATCTCCAGCGTGGTGTCCTCCATAGGCTTCAGAGTGACACTTGCGTAGGATCTGTTCCTGTTCATGCTCAGGTACACAACGTCTAATAACACCATCTACTCCTTTATAAAGATGTGGGTCATCCCAAAAGTAATGTCGCAAGTCATAGAAAAACTTTTTCTTTTGTTGGTATGTGAAGCTAGGAGGTATAAATTTAGCAACAATATAATTAGCATAATCAGCATACCACGGAGTGCTACGAGAAGTACTTATGACATTTAACTGCTCATCAGGAAAGCTATCATCAATAGGTAGTGGGTCATCAAGAACATTCTCTAGCCTAGACAAGTTGTCTGCAACGGGGTTCTCAGCTCCTTTTCTATCAACAATATGTAAATCAAATTCTTGGAGCAAGAGAACCCATCTAATGAGTCTAGGTTTTGCATCTTTCATTTCCATAAGATATTTAATAGCAACATGATCTGTATGAATAGTTACTCTAGAATCAACAATATTGGGTCTGAATTTATCACAAGAAAATACAACCGCTAAAAGTTCCTTTTCGGTAGTAGCATAATTTCTTTGAGCATTGTCTAGAGTCTTACTAGCATAATGGATAACATTTAATTTCTTATCAACTCTTTGCCCTAGAACAGCACCTCTGACATAATCACTAGCATCACACATAATTTCAAAGGGTAAATTCAATCGGTAATTTGAACAATAGGTGCAGAGACTAATGCTTTCTTAAGTATTTCAAATGCTTCTACACAATCATTATCAAAGACAAACAGTACATCTTTTTGTAATAAATTAGTCAGAGGACGAGAGATTTTTGAGAAGTCCCTAATGAACCTCCTATAAAATCCAGCTTGACCAAGGAAACTTCTTATACCTTTGATGTCCTTGGGACATGGCATCTTTTCAATAGCATCAACCTTGGCTTTATCAACTTCAATACCTCTTTCAGAAACTTTGTGCCCCAAGACAATACCTTCGCTAACCATAAAGTGGCACTTTTCCCAATTCAAGACAAGATTAGTTTCTTCACATCTCTGCAAAACTCGAGCAAGATTGCTCAATCAATCATCAAAAGAGGAACCATAGACGAAAAAGTCGTCCATGAAAACCTCACAAATTTTCTCACAAAAGTCAGAGAATATAGCCATCATGCATCTTTGAAAGGTAGCAGGTGCATTACATAAACCAAAAGGCGTACGTCTATAAGCAAAAGTACCAAAAGGGCATGTAAAAGTTGTCTTTGATTGATCTTTAGCCGACACAGGTATTTGAGAGAAACCAGAATAACCATCCAGAAAGCAATAATGTGTATGTTTGCATAATCTTTCTAGCATTTGATCAATAAAAGGTAAGGGGTAGTGATCTTTCTTAGTAGCTTTATTTAGTTTGCGGAAATCAATTACCATCCTATAACCTGTGATAATTCTTTGCGGGGTCAATTAATCTTTATCATTAGGGACAACAGTAATACCTCCCTTCTTAGGGACACAATGGACAGGACTTGCCCACTGACTATCAGCAACGGGATAAATTATACCTGCCTCCAGAAGCTTGAGTATTTCTTTTCTTACCACTTCTTTCATTTTAGGATTCAAACGTCGTTGAGGATCACGAACTGGTTTGGCATCCGCTTCCAAATTTATTTTATGTTGACATAGAGTGGGACTAATGCCCTTAAGATCATCAAGAGTATATAGCGGCACGGTGCTTCTTCAGAGTTTTCAATAATCTTTCTTCTTCATGCTCTGAAAGGTTATCACTAATAATAACAGGATATATTTTCTTTTCATCAAGATAAGCATATTTAAGATTATTAGGCAACGGTTTGAGCTCAAACATGGGATCACCCTTGGGTGGAGGAGGATCCCCTAGGATTTCAACAAGCAAATTGTGTTGCAGAATAGGTTCCTGTTTAAAGAATACTTCATCTATTTCCCTTCTTTCATTCATGAACATCTCACTTTCATGGTCTAGCAAATAGTGTTCTAAAGGATCACTAGGAGGTACGGCAATAGAAGCAAGACCAATAATTTCATCCTTACTAGGCAATTCTTCCTCACGATGTTGTTTACTAAATTTAGAGAAATTAAACTCATGAACCATATCATCCAAGTCAATAGTAACAACATTCTTTTCGCAGTCTATCTTAGCATTAACAGTATTCAAGAAGGGTCTACCAAATATAATGGGACAAAAGCTATCTTGTGGAGAACCAAGAACAAGAAAATCAGCGGGATATTTGGTTTTCCCACACAAGATTTCAACATCTCTAACAATTCCCATGGCAGATATAGTATCTCTATTGGCAGTTTAATTGTAACATCAATATCTTCTAACTCAGTAGGTGCGATATCATGCATAATTTCTTTATATAAGTCAATAGGTATAACACTAGCACTAGAACCCATATCACATAAGCCATGATAACAATGATCTCCTATTTTAACAGAAATAACAGGCACGCCTACCACGGGTCTATGTTTATCTCTATCACAGGGTTTAGCAATTCTAGCAGTTTCACCAGAGAATTCAATGACATGCCCATCAATATTATCGGACAAGAGATCTTTAACAATAGCAATATTAGGTTCTACTTTGACTTGCTCAGGAGGTGTATAAGTTCTAGTATTGCTTTTACGAACAACAATTGAAGCTTTAGCATGATCCTTTACTCTAGCAGGGAAAGGTGGTTTCTCAACATAAGAGGTGGGAACAATAGGATCATTATAAGTGATGGTCTTTTCTTCAACTTTAATAGGTGCAGCTACTTTTACTTCTATGGGAGGATGATATTTAAACCACTTCTCCTTGGGGAGATCAACATAAGTAGCAAAAGATTCACAGAAAGAAGCTACTATCTCAGAGTCAAGTCCATATTTAGTGCTAAACTTACGAAAAATATCGGTATCCATAAAAGATTTAACACAATCAAACTTAGGTGTCATACATGACTCCTTACCTTTGTTGAGGTCCCAATCTTCAGAGTTGCGTTTAAATCTATCCAATAAATTCCATCTGAATTCAATAGTCTTCATCATAAAAGAGCCAGCACAAGAAGTATCGAGCATGGTTTGGTTATTATGAGAAAGCCGAGCATAAAAACTTTGCATAATTATTTCTCTTGGAAGCTCATGATTGGGGCATGAATATAAAATTGATTTAAGCCTCCCCCAAGCTTGAGCGATGCTTTCTCCTTCGCGAGGCCAAAAATTATATATATAATTGCCATCACGATGAACAAGATGCATAGGGTAATACTTTTGATGAAATTCCAATATCACTCTTTTATAGTTCCATGATCTCGTATCATCACATAGCCTATACCATGTCAATGCGTCTCCTTCCAAAGATAAGGGAAAGCCTTCTTCTTAACAACATCATCGGGTATACCTGCAAGCTTAAATAAGCCACAAATATCATCCACATAGCATAGATGCTCGTCGGGATGCTTTGTTCCATCTCCTGTAAAAGTATTAGCCAGCAGTTTTTCCATAATACCCGAAGGAAATTCAAAAGGAGTTTCATTTTCAATAGATTCAGTAGGTTGAGGAGCAACTCTTTGCTCTACTGGACGGGGTGAAGATACCCCGAACAAGCCCCCTCAGAGATTCACTTTCCATAGTAACAAGTGACAGAAAATTTCAGCACACTATATAAACTTTTCCTTACCAAATTCCACTTACCAAAGGTGCTACACTCCCCGGCAACGGCACCAGAAAAGAGTCTTGATGACCCACAAGTATAGCGGATCTATCATAGTCCTTTCGATAAGTAAGAGTGTCGAACCCAACGAGGAGCAGAAGGAAATGATAAGCGGTTTTCAGCAAGGTATTCTCTGCAAGTACTGAAATAAGTGATAACAGATAGTTTTGTGATAAGATAAATTGTAACGAGCAACAAGTAACAAAAGTAAATAAAGTGCAGCAAGGTGGACCAATCCTTTTTGTAGCAAAGGACAAGCCGGAACAAACTCTTATAATAGGAAAAGCGCTCCCGAGGACACATGGGAATATCGTCAAGCTAGTTTTCATCACGCTCATATGATTCGCGTTCGGTACTTTGATAATTTGATATGTGGGTGGACCGGTTCTTGGGTACTGCCCTTACTTGGACAAGCATCCCACTTATGATTAACCTCTATTGCAAGCATCCGCAACTACAACAAAAGTATTAAGGTAAACCTAACCATAGCATGAAACATGTGGATCCAAATCAGCCCCTTACGAAGCAACGCATAAACAAGGGTTTAAGCTTCTGTCACTCTAGCAACCCATCATCTACTTATTACTTCCCAATGCCTTCCTCTAGGCCCAAATAATGGTGAAGTGTTATGTAGTCGACGTTCACATAACACCACTAGAGGTTAGACAACATACATCTTATCAAAATATTGAACGAATACCAAATTCACATGACTACTAATAGCAAGACTTCTCCCTTGTCCTTAGGAACAAACGTAACTACTCACAAAGCATATTCATGTTCATAATCAGAGGGGTAATAATATGCATAAAGGATCTGAACATATGATCTTCCACCAAATAAACCAACTAGCATCAACTACAAGGAGTAATCAACACTACTAGCAACGTACTAGCACCAATCTCGGACTTGGAGAGAAGAATTGGATACAAGAGATGAACTAGGGTTTGGAGATGAGATGGTGCTGGTGAATATGTTAATGGAGATTGCCCTCTCCCGATGAGAGGAGCGTTGGTGATGATGATGATGATGATTTCCCCCTCCCGGAGGGAAGTGTCCCCGGTAGAACAGCTCTACCGGAGCCCTAGATTGGTTCCACCAAGGTTCCGCCTCGTGGGCGGTGGAGTCTCGTCCCGAAAAGTTGCTTCTTATTTTTTTTCTCATCGAAAGACTTCATATAGGAGAAGATGGGCGTCGGAGAGCCACCAGGGGGCCCACGAGGTAGGGGGCGTGCCCAGGGGGGGCGCCCCCCACCCTCGTGAGCATGGTGTGGCCCTCCTGGCCTTCATCTTTGGTGACGATTTTTCTTTATTTATTTTAAGACATTCCGTGGAGTTTCATGACTTTTGGAGTTGCGCGGAATAGGTCTCCAATATTTGCTCCTTTTCCAGCCAAAATTCCAGCTGCCGGCATTCCCCCTCTTCATGGTAAACCTTGTCAAATAAGAGAGAATAGCCATAAGTATTGTGACATATCGTTAAATAACAGACCATAATGTGATAAATATCGATATAAAAGCATGATGCAAAATGGACGTATCAGCCATCGAGGATAACAAGATGGTTTTTTTATCATATTGCATGAATTTATCCCTCTACATCATGTCATCTTGCTTAAGGCGTTACTCTATTTTTAACTTAATACTCTAGATGCATGCTGGATAGCGGTCGATGAGTGGAGTAATAGTAGTAGATGCAGAATCGTTTTGATCTACTTGTCTCGGACATGATGCCTATATACATGATCATTGCCTAGATATGCTCATAACTATGCTCAATTCTGTCAATTGCTCAACAGTAATTTGTTCACCCACCGTAGAATATCTATGCTCTTGAGAGAAGCCACTAGTGAAACCTATGGCCCCCGAGTCTATTCTCATCATATCAATCTCTATCACTTTATTTACTTGCTTTGTTTTTACTTTGCCTTTTACTTTTTACTTTGCATCTATCTATCAAAAATACCAAAAATATTATTTATCATCTCTATCAAATCTCACTCTCGTAAGTGACCGTGAAGGGATTGACAACCCCTAATCGCGTTGGTTGCGAGTTGCTATCGTTTTGTGTAGGTACGAGGGACTTGTGCATGGTCTCCTACTAGATTGATACCTTGGTTCTCAAAAACTGAGGGAAATACTTACGCTACTTTGCTGCATCATCCTCTCCTCTTTGGGGAAATCCAACGCAGTGCTCAAGAGGTAGCAAGAAAAATTTCTGGCGCCGTTGCCGGGGAGGCTCACACAAGCAAGTCAACTATACCAATTACCCATCGCAATCCCTATCTCTCGCATTACATTATTTGCCATTTGCCTCTCGTTTTCCTCTCCCCCACTTCACCCTTGTCGTTTTATTTGCCCTCTCTTTCCCAATCTCCTCCTCTCTTTCCCGTTTGCCTTTTTCCCGTTGCCTTTCTGTTTGCTTGTGTGTTGGATTACTTGTTGCCATGGCGCAAGATAATACCAAATTGTGTGATTTCTCGAATACCAATAATAATGATTTCCTTAGCACTCCAATCGCTCCTATTAATAATGATGAGTCTTGTGAAATCAATACCGCTTTGCTGAATCTTGTTATGAAAGATCAATTCGCCGGCCTTCCTAGTGATGATGCCGCTACTCATCTAAACAATTTTGTTGATTTGTGTGATATGCAGAAGAAGAAAGATACGGATAACAATATTGTCAAATTGAAGTTATTTCTGTTTTCACTTAGAGATCATGCTAAAGTTTGGTTTTCGTCTTTGCCTAAAAATAGTATTGATTCTTGGAACAAGTGCAAAGATGCTTTTATCTCTAAGTATTTTCCTCCCGCTAAGATTACCACTCTTAGGAACGTATCATGAATTTTAAACAACTTGATCATGAGCATGTTGCCCAATCTTGGGAAAGAATGAAATTAATGCTTCGCAATTGCCCTACTCATGGTTTGAATTTATGGATGATCATACAAAATTTTTATGCCGGATTGAATTTTGCTTCTAGAAATCTTTTAGATTCGGCCGCGGGAGGCACGTTTATGGAAATTACGTTAGGAGATGCTACCAAATTGCTTGATAATACTATGGCTAATTATTCTCAATGGCACACCGAAAGATCTTCTATAAAAAAGTGCATGCTATAGAAGAAATCAATGTTTTGAGTGAAAAGATGGATGAACTTATGAAGATGTTTGATCCTAAAAATACTCCTCTTGATCCCAATGATATGCCTTTATCTACTTTGCTTGAGAATAATAATGAATCTATGGATGTGAATTTTGTTGGTAGGAATAGTTTAGGAAACAACGCGTATAGAGGGAATTTTAATCCTAGGCCTTATCCTAGTAATCCTTCTAATAATTATGGGAATTCCTACAACAACTCTTATGGAAATTTTAATAAGATTCCCTCTGAATTTGAGAATAGTGTTAAAGAGTTTATGAATTCACAAAAGAATTTTAATGCTTTGCTTGAAGAGAAATTTCTTAAAGTTGATGATTTGGCTAGGAACGTTGATAGAATTTCTCTTGAAATTGATTCTTTAAAGCTTAGATCTATTCCTCCTAAGCATGATATCAATGAGTCTCTCAAAGCCATGAGAATTTCCATTGATGAGTGCAAGGAAAGAACCGCTAGGATGCGTGCTTCCAAAGATGCCTTTATTAAAGCGTGTTCTTCCAATTCCTATGAAAATCAAGATGAAGATCTAAAAGTTATTGATGTGTCCCCTATCAAATATTTGTTTTGCAATATGAATCTTGATGAAACTGAATATGATCTTCCTTTACCTAGAAGGCATTCTAAGAATTCGGAGTTTCTAGATCTTGATGATGAAATTGATGAAAGTGGGATTGAAAGAAATAAAAGCTTAGATGTTGCTAAACCCACTATTTTGGATCTCAAGGAATTTAATTATGAAAATTGCTCTTTGATTGGTTGTATTTCCTTGTTGCAATCCATGCTAGATTCTCCTCATGCTTATAGTCAAAATAAGGCCTTTACCGAACACATTGTTGATGCCTTGATGGAATCTTATGAAGAAAAACTTGAGTTGAAAGTTTCTATCCCTAGAAAACTCTTTAGTGAGTGGGAACCTACTATCAAAATTAAAATTAAATATTATGAGTTTCATGCTTTGTGTGACTTGGGTGCTAGTGTCTCTACTATTCCCAAAACTTTATGTGATTTGCTACATTTCCATGACTTTGATGATTGCTCTATAAACTTGCATCTTGCGGATTCCACTATTAAAAAACCTATGGGAAGAATTAATGATGTTCTTATTGTTGCAAATAGGAATTATGTGCCCGTAGATTTTATCGTTCTTGATATAGATTGCAATCCTTCATGTCCTATTATTCTTGGTAGACCTTTCCTTAGAACGATTGGTGCAGTTATTGATATGAAGGAAGGGAATATTAGATTCCAATTTCTCTTAAAGAAGGGTATGGAACACTTCCCTATAAAGAAAATAAAATTACCATATGAATCTATCATGAGAGCCACTTATGGATTGCCTACCAAAGATGGCAATACCTAGACCTATCCTTGCTTTTATGCCTAGCTAGGGGCGTTAAACGATAGCGCTTGTTGGGAGGCAACCCAATTTTATTTTGTGTTTTTTGTTTTTGCTTCTGTTTAGGAATAAATAATCCATCTACCTTCTGTTTGTATGTGGTTTTATGTTTTAATTAGTGTTTGTGCCAAGTAGAACCTATAGGATAACCTACGATGATAGTTGATTTGATTCTGCTGAAAAACAGAAACTTTGCGCGCACAAATATAATGTTTTTAAATCACAGGAACGTGATTTTGCGTTGATTCTTTTTGCTGTTGTTCAATAAATAAATTTTCCAGGACTTCCTATTTTGGTAGAATTTTTAGAGTTCCAGAAGTTTACGTTAGTTACAGATTACTACAGACTGTTCTGTTTTTGACAGATTCTGTTTTACGTGTGTTGTTTGCTTATTTTGATGAATCTATGGCTAGTAAAATAGTTTATAATCCATAGAGAAGTTGGAATATAGTAGGTTTAACACCAATATAAATAAATAATGAGTTAATTACAGTACCTTGAAGTAGTCTTTTGTTTTCTTTCTCTAACGGAGCTCACGGGATTTCTGTTGAGTTTTGCGTTGTGAAGTTTTCAAGTTTTGGGTGAATTATTTTGATGGATTATGGAACAAGGAGTGGCAAGAGCCTAAGCTTGGAGATGCCCATGGCACCCCCAAGATAATCCAAGTACACCAAAAAGTAAAAGCTTGGGGATGCCCCGGAAGGCACCCCTCTTTCGTCCACTTCCATCGGTAATTTACTTGGAGCTATATTTTTATTCACCAACATGATATGTGTTTGGCTTGGAGCGTCTTGTATTATTTGTGTCTTTGCTTGTTAGTCTACCACAATCATCCTTGCTCTACACACCTTTTGAGAGAGCTATATATGAATTGGAATTTGTTAGAATACTCTACGTGCTTCACTTATATCTTTTGAGCTTGACAGTTTTGCTCATAGTGCTTCACTTATATCTTTTGAGCGTAATAATTTTTGCTCTAGTGCTTCACTTATATCTTTTAGAGCACGGTGGTGGATTTGTTTTAAACAACTATTGATCTCTCATGCTTCACTTAGATTATTTTAAGAGTCGTTAATAGCATGGTAATTCGCTTAATGTTAATATACTTGGTGTTCAAGATATGTGAACCTTTCTTTTGAGTGCGTTGAATACTAAGATAAGTTTGATGCTTGATAATTGTTTTGAGATATGAAGATGGTGATATTAGAGTCATGCTAGTTGAGTAGTTATGAATTCAAAGAATACTTGTGTTGAAGTTTGTGATTCCCATAGCATGCACGTATGGTGAACCGTTATGTGATGAACTCGGAGCATGATTTATTTATTGATTGTCTTCCTTATGAGTGGTGGTCGGGGACGAGCGATGGTATTTTCCTACCAATCTATCCCCCTAGGAGCATGCGCGTAATACTTTTCTTTGATAACTTCTAGATTTTTGCAACAAGTATATGAGTTCTTTATGACTAATGTTGAGTCCATGGATTATACGCACTTTTTCCCATCCTTCCACCTTTGCTAGCCTCTCTAATACCGCGCACTTTTCGCCGGTATCATACAACCACCATATACCTTCCTCAAAACAGCCACCATACCTACCTATCATGGCATTTCCATAGCCATTCCGAGATATATTGCCATGCAACTTTCCACCGTTCCATTTATTATGACACACCATCATTGTCATATTGCTAGCATGATCATGTAGTTGACATCGTATTTGTGGCAAAGCCACCATTCATAATTCTTTCATACATGTCACTCATGATTCATTGCATATCCCGGTATACCGCTGGAGGCATTCATATAGAGTCTACTTTGTTCAAAGTATCGAGTTGTAATTGTTGAGTTGTAAGAAAAATAAAAGTGTGATGATCATCATTATTAGAGCATTGTCCCAAGTGAGGAAAGGATGATGGAGACTATGATTCCCCCATAAGTCGGGATGAGACTCCGGACTAAAAAAAGAGGCCATAAAAAGGGAGAAAGGCCCAAATAAAAAATGAGAGAAAAAGAGAGAAGGGACAATGCTACTATCCTTTTACCACACTTGTGCTTCAAAGTAGCACCAATATCTTCATGATAGAGAGTCTCTCATTTTGTCACTTTCATATACTAGTGGGAATTTTTCATTATAGAACTTGGCTTGTATATTCCAATGATGGGCTTCCTCAAAATGCCCTAGGTCTTCGTGAGCAAGCGAGTTGGATGCACACCCACTTAGTTTCTTTTGTAGAGCTTTCATATACTTATAGCTCCAGTGCATCCGTTGCATGGCAATCCCTACTCACTCACATTGATATCTATTGGTGGGTGAGGGAGTCCTGGACTAGGGGGTGTCCGGACAGCCGGACTATCATCGTCCGCCGGACTCCAAGACTACGAAGATACAAGATTGAAGACACCGTCCCGTGTCCGGATGGGACTTTCCTTGGCGTGGAAGGCAAGCTTGGCGATACGGATATGTAGATCTCCTACCATTGTAACCGACTCTGTGTAACCCTAGCCTCCTCCGGTGTCTATATAAACCGGAGGGTTGTAGTCCGTAGGACACAACATACATTACAACAATCATACCATAGGCTAGCTTTAGGGTTTAGCCTCCTTGATCTCGTGGTAGATCCACTCTTGTACTACCCATATCATCAATATTAATCAAGCAGGGCGTGGGTTTTACCTCCATCGAGAGGGCCCGAACACAGGTAAAACCGTGTCCCTTGTCTCCTGTTACCATCCGCCTAGACGCACAGTTCGGGACCCCCTACCGAGATCCGCGGTTTTGACACCGACATTGGTGCTTTCATTGAGAGTTCCTCTGTGTCGTCACCGATAGGCTCGATGGCATCTTCAACCAACGACGCTGTCCAGGGTGAGACTTTTCTCCCCGGATAGATCTTCGTATTCGGCGGCTTCGCACTGCGGGCTAATTCACTTGGCCATCTGGAGCAGATCGAAAGCTACGCCCCTGGCCGTCAGGTCAGATTCGGAAGCCTAAACTTCACGGTCGACGTCCACGGAGACTTGATCTTCGACGGACTCGAGCCACAGCCAAGCGCGCCACACTGTTACAATGGGCACGATCTAGCTCTGCCGCCGAACAGTGCCTTGGGGGCCGCACAAGAGTCCGCTCCGGCCCTTGGACCGGAGCCGATCGCCTAGATCGAGGACCGGTGGTTGGACACCACCTCGGGGGCTCCAACTCCCACGGCGATGGAGCCGAACACTACCCTTGTCCCTCGCGAATATCGTGACTCCGAGGTACCGGACTTCTTGCCGGACTCCGGATCTCCCGCGCCCCTGCCGATCGAATCTGATTGGGTCCGGTTATGGAATTCACCACCGCGGACATCTTCCAACGCTCGCCCTTTGGCGACATCCTAAATTCGCTAAAGCATCTCTCGCTATCCGGAGAGTCCTGGCCGGATTATGGCCAGGATGGTTGGGATACGGACGACGAAGAAATTCAGAGCCCACCCACCACCCACTTTGTAGCCACTGTCGACGATCTTATCGACATGCTAAACTATGACTCCAAAGACATCGACGGTATGGACGACGATGTCGGAGATGAACAGAAAACAGTGCCTACAAGGCAAGGGAAGACCACCTCGTCATACGACGTATACATGGTGGACACCCCAAAAGGAAGCGATAACGAGGACCAACGGGGCACGGCAGAAGATAATCCCGCCAACAAACAACCGAAACACGACGCAGACGCCGCACTAAGTCCCGCCTCGACAACAACAGCGCTCCTAACGACCCAGCAATACAGCAGGGCAAACCAGCAGACGATGAACATGCAGACAAGCAACCGTCTGAACAATACGAGTCGGATAATCAATCCAGGCCCGGCGAAAACAACAGTCCAGGCGACCTCACGCCGGACACACCGCCGGAGAATAAAAACCTTCGGAAAAGACTTGTTGCCACCGCAAGAAGTTTGAAAAAGGAAAAACGGAAGCTCAAAACAGCGGAAGACACACTCAGAATAAGGTGGAGCAAAGTGCTCAAAACCGCAGACAAATACGGCAATGGCCATCAATCAAAGAGCTACCCAAAGCGCAAGCTTATGCGAGATTTGATGAGGAGGCCATAGAGCCCCACAAAAAAAACAAAGAGGCCGCCTGGTCGGATAGACGGCCAGATGATAGGCCAAAATCTGAAAGCGGCGCCGCATATAAGCCGACTAACGACCCTGGAAAAACAGATGGCCCAGCCAGGTCCATTTACGGGCCAAAGAAGAGGGCCCCAGGAAACAATGCAACACGACAAGTGTCCGAAGACAGCGATGCACCCAAATACAGGGGCGCCGCACACCCACTATGTTTCACCAACGAGGTGCTGGATCATGAGTTCCCAGCAGGATTTAAACCTATGAACATAGAGGCCTACGACGGAACAACAGACCCTGGAGTCTGGATAGAAGATTATATACTACACATACACATGGCTAGAGGAGACGATCTCCATGCCATAAAATACCTACCCCTCAAGCTCAAAGGGCCAGCCCGTCATTGGCTTAAAAGCCTCCCAGAAAACACTGTTGGAAGTTGGGAAGAGCTCGAGGACGCGTTTAGAGCAAATTTTCAAGGGACTTATGTCCGCCCTCCGGATGCAGATGATCTAAGTCATATAACTCAACAGCCCGGAGAGTCAGCGTGCAAATTCTGGAACAGGTTCCTCACCAAAAAGAACCAAGTAGTCGACTGTCCGGACGCCGAAGCCTTAGCAGCTTTTAAACACAACGTCCGAGACGAATGACTTGCCAGACACCTCGGTCAAGAGAAGCCGAGGACAATGCCCGCGCTAACAAGCCTCATGACCCGCTTCTGTGCGGGAGAGGATAGCTGGCTAGCAAGATGCAGCACCAGCGACCCAAGTACATCCGAGATCAGAGATGGAAACGGAAAATCACGGCGCAGAAAAGAGCAGCGCCGGAATAAAAAGAAAAGCCTAAAGAGCACGGCAGTCAACGCCGGATTCAAAAGCTCGCGGCCAAACAACAAAACACCACCTCTTAAGGATGACAGCGATGAGCTATCCAACTTAAACAAGATTTTGGGTCGGATATGTCAAATCCACAGTACCCCCGGAAGGCCTGCAAACCACACCCATCGAGATTGTTGGGTTTTCAAACAGTCTGGCCGACTAAACGCCGAACACAAGGGGCTCGACACGTCAAGCGAAGATGACAAACCCCACCAGCAGAGCACCGGAAAACAAAAGAATTTCCCACAAGAGGTCAAAGCAGTAAATTCACTTCATGTGATAATACGGAAAAACAGTGCAGCACCCGTTAAAATGGGTCTCGCACGGTCCAATCCAGCGAAACATAGAGATTGGACATCAAAACCAATCACGTTCGACCACCTGGATTATTCCAGAAGCGTTCGAAATGCAGGATGGACTGCCCTGATATTGGATTCCATAATCGACGGACTACAATTTAAACAAGTCCTGATGGACGGAGGCAGCGATTTAAACCTGCTGTATTCAAACACTGTCCGCAAGTTGGGGATAGACCTAACTACAATTCGACACAGCCGCACTTCCTTTAAAGGAGTGACGCCAGGCCCATACGCCAAGTGCACAGGCTCCCTATTACTAGAAGTTGTGTTCGGATTACCGAACAACTTTCGACGCGAAAAGCTAATCTTTCATATCGTCCCATTCAAAAGCAGCTATCAAGCACTCTTGGGACGAGAAGCTTTTGTCCGCTTCAACGCCATACCACATTACGCGTCTCTTACGCTCAAGATGCCCGGTCCACACGGCATCATTTCAGTGCGCGGGTCATTTAAAGACCCCAGACACGATCTGACGAGTCCGGCATAAGTAAGCTAGGGGCTCCCTAGCCGCACATCCCTTCACAAGGGGCTGCGTGCACAAGCAACAAGGAGCTCACATAGACTCCGCTCTACTTATTTACATTTCTTCTTCCACATATACTTTTTTCGCACGAGTTCTTTTCAAACTAAGTTCCTCTCTTTTTATAGATGAACAACGTGCACACCCGTCCAGGATAATGGCGCAACGGAGACACAGGCGCAGACGTGCAGTAGGGACCCGTCGCGAGGATTCTTTTCAGATTAAGACCCTGCGTAAACCTTTTTTTACTGTCTCTTGTTGTTATTCTCCCCTGGTTTCTTCTTATAACCAAAGCGGAGCCTGACGTTTTGGCATTGGCCGCGTAAGAGGACCATGCCCGTACCTGGACACTAGGGGCTTAGGGCATTGTTCTGCCCATTATTATAAAGACCGAACACCTTAGGGAGTGTTCGGCGTCTCGAGTTAGGCATTATATGCATCAGCCCCGAATCACGTCTTTGGTCAAATGTTGGGTTTGCCCGGCTCCTGTGTTTTGCTCCCTTATGTTCCGTATCATCGGCTAACGCGGCACCAGGAGAACTACTACGATTGTGCCCCAGTTCGGCTGGGCGAGCACCTTAGTAGAGAAAGCCGAAAACTGACTGTCATGATATAGCGAGAGACTGGTCAACCACTCGATCGACTACTGGAATGTTTAGAATTCCCCGCTTTGACGAAGGACCGTTTCCCGGTCAGGCACACACGTGCCCCGAATTTGGAAAAGCGCGGTGCCCCAAGGGGCTATATCGTAGCCCCACCCTCGAACTCCACTGGCTAAGTGAAAGTGATAAAGCATCATAGTCCGGATTGCCTCGTTTGCTACGCTACCACCTCCTTAACAGGACCGTGACGTCGGATTAAGTGTGAAAACGCGCTATTTTTGCAAACACCCCTGCACCTTGTGCGTGGGGGCTGAAGCCGAAGACTGCAATCTTTCAGGTTATACAAATGTATACATAAACGGCCGCATAGGAGATATTTTAATACTTGGGACACACAAGTATAAAAAGTGGTTACATTATGATCATTGTCTTACAAGATAAAAACGTTCATTTGAACGTAACATTTTTTGAGCACTGGGACTCTATTACACGAGCGCCACACATAACTTCCCCAAAATAGTGCTCGGCGGGTAACCGGCTTTCGTCCGAACCCTGGGCGGCAATAGCGGTGGCATCCATCTCTGTCCAATATGTCTTCACACGGGCAAGGGCCATCCGCGCGCCTTCAATGCAGGCCGACCGCTTCATCTCCTTGATGTGTGGCACCGCTCCAAGAAATTGCTGCAATAAGCCAAAATAGCTCGTCGCCTTGGGCCTCTCTGGCCAGACATGAGCCACGATATCAGTCATGGCAAGTCCGGACAACCTATTTAGCTCAGCCCATTCGGCCAACCGATCGGTAAACGAAAGTGAACGATCCGGACTATGGAATTGAGACCAAAATAGCTCTTCTGTCTTGTGATCCTTCTGGCTCCGTAAGTGCTCAATGGCATCAGTCGCACTTGCCGCTAAGTCCATATATGGATCCTCCGGACCCCACATCTGGCCGAGTTGAGCATACTTTTGATCCGTAAACCGGCGACGCAACAGAAAAGGCTTGCCAGCCACAATATCTCCGGCCTGGCGTAGTTCCTCCTTCATAGCCCGCATTGCAGAACGGGCATCCTTGGCCTCGGCGGTGGCCTTCCCCAGGTCTTCCCGCTCTGATAAGCGCTCCTTTTCAAGAGCCTCATTGCGGTCGGCAGCATCTTTTAATTTCACGGCCAATTCGGCCATCTTTTCCCTGCTTAGGCAGTGTGCAGCCTTTTCGGCTTTCAACTCCTCGGTCGCCCTCGAGGCAGCCGCATCACTCCTTCGGGCTTGCTCCTTAGCTTGAGAAAGTTTGGCCCGAAGGCTCTCCACAGCAGCAGCACCGTCTATATCACAGCATATACATTATCAGAGGTGGGCTTTGACCCCCTTAAATAAGCGACTGTGGAGAATTCCTTTACCTTGCGACTCGTCAAGTCGCCGGTTGACAAGCGCGATGTCCGCATCCGCCACGTCAAGTTGCCGCATTAACTCGGCAACTCCACTAGTCCGGCTAGCCCTCGGACTATCCGCCACCTGCATAGGAACGGCGACATTCATTACTTGAGATTTTGATCCTCGGCACGCTGTCGCTTTCGACAACCTACCGAGTCTCAGGGGCTAGCTACTATCTATACAGGGCACACTTCTATGTGCAAAACTGTCAAAAAGGTGCGTCATTCTTGCGTACCTCTAATCCCGCCAGCAAACTCCTGGCGGCATTATGCAATCCGCTCTCGGCGGACGAATTCCTCCCGATCACCATACTCATCAAAGCACGGTGATCTTCTGAGATGGACGCCCTCTCAAGCAGACTCTTCAGCTCCCCTGGCCGGACACTAACCGGTGCCGAACTCTTCAGGCCCCACCGGGCTCGGGGACACCCTCCGTGACGATACTTCAGGCTCGTCTGCCCTGTCCGGCGACGCAGCAGACGGAGGCGTTTCACTTTCCATCATCTCCGGACGAAGATCCCCCGAAAACGAACTCATCTGAGAAGTCCGCAAATCCGAACTGCAAAGTAAAATTTCGGTTATCCACAGAAGCACAAATGGAGGTATTTTCTTATTAATAAACTCCCCTTTTCCTACTCACGGCTCGCTGGAGGGCTGATCCTTTAGAGACGATTGTACGTCCGGGTTCTCCCCGGACGCAGGACCCCCCGGTGAAGATATCTTCCCCCGTTTAGGGGCTTTGGCCTCTGGATCTTCGGAGGCGGTCCTCTTCTCCCCTTGGAAGGAGGGGTTTTTGATTCCCCCCCTTCAGACGCCCCTTTGGGCGAAATGATAGCTCCTCTATTTTCCCCATCGCTCCCTTCTCTGGCGCGACCTCCAACATTCGACCAGCACGGGCTCCAGTCACGGTCTCTGGAGGGGGGCGGACACCTTATCGCCTTCGTTCGCTACCCACTCGATGAAGAGTAATGGGTCGAGGCGAACTCTAGAAAAGCAGATAAATGAATGTCCGGACTCGAGCTATTTACCCGAGTATCCGGCGATTGCAGCTTAGGCCTCGTCCTCGGTCAATTCGGACACGCTACTGCGGTCCAAGAACAACTTGTACATCTCCACGGGTGTCGCACCCATGAAGTGTTGGAGAATTCGAGGTCCCTCGGATTGAACTCCCATAAGCGGAGAGGACGGCATTTGCAGGCGAAGGCGCTGATTAACATAACCGCAACACCACGACCAGATTGATCTCCCTCGCTTTGGAGGTCTCGAATCCGGCCTGCAATGAGGGCACGTCTTGGACGGCCCCAATTGAGCCCTTGGTTGACCCACGACATCGATCGGCGTGGAGGTCCCGGCGGAATGAAGGCGGCGGCTTTGCTTGCTGCCTTCCGAGCGGTGATATAGAACCACTCCTGTTGCCACAGTCCGAGCTCCTCCTGGAAGGAACCCTCGAGCCACGGGGCATCGGCCCTTCTGCTTATGGCCGCCCCGCTGCACTCCGCTTGACGCCCCCCGATCATCTTCGGCTCCACATTGAAGGTCTTCAGCCACAAGCCGAAGTGGGGGGTGACGTGGAGGAAGGCTTCGCAGACGATAATGAATGCGGAGATGTGGAGGATGGACTCCGGAGCCAAGTCGTGAAAATCTAGCCCATAGTAGAACATGAGCCCTCTCACGAAGGGGTCCGTCGGGAAGCCTAAACCCCGACGGAGGTGGGATACGAAGACAACGTACTCACCGGGCTTGGGAGTGGGCACAGCCTGCCCTTGGGCGGGCAACCTGTGCGAAATCTCGTAGGACAGGTACTTGGCCTCACGCAGCTTTAGCACGTCCTCCTCCGTAACGGAGGAGGGCATCCACCGACCCTGGAGGTCAGAGCCGGACATGGTTGAAGATCCGAAGCGCTCGAATCTATGGCTCTGGGTGTTGGAACTGGGAGCAAGGAGGAGATTCGATACGAGATTGAAGAAAAGAAACGAGCCTTGGTCCTCTTATAAAGGGGGAAAATACCAAGAGCCGTCTCCGTGACCGTTCGTGATTCACCTTCGATAGAGGAGACGTGGCGACGGACGCGGTTGGGTTACCCAAGTCCGTATTGATGAGAATCCCGGAATAAGGGGAACATGATCTCTGCTTCGACAAGACGTGCCAAGGAAACCGCTTCGCTAAACGTGCTGAGGTGGTATAATAAAAAACGATTCAAATAAAGGCTTGGTAGCGGTGTGATGTCATGCCGCATAATACGTCAGCAGATTGGACTGGTGTACATTTTATTCTCTTTATGGTGGAATGTGGAATTTATTTTGTAGAGCCGGACACTATCCTGGTGTTCATGATCTTCTCTGGATTATTCAAGGGAGGAACCCGCCTTGCAATGCCGAACATTATGCGCGCCAGACTTATCGTCATTGAAGCCTGGTTCGAGGGCTATTGAGGAGTCTGGACTAGGGGTGTCCGGACAGCCGGACTATCATCATCCGCGGACTCAATACTACGAAGATACAAGATTGAAGACTCCGTCCGTGTCCGGATGGGACTTTCCTTGGCGTGGAAGGCAAGCTTGGCGTCTGGATATGTAGATCTCCTACCATTGTAACCGACTCTGTGTAACCCTAGCCTCCTCCGGTGTCTATATAAACCGGAGGGCTGTAGTCCGTAGGACACAACATACATTACAACAATCATACCATAGGCTAGCTTTAGGGTTTAGCCTCCTTGATCTCGTGGTAGATCCACTCTTGTACTACCCATATCATCAATATCAATCAAGCAGGACGTAGGGTTTTACCTCCATCGAGAGGGCCCGAACCTGGGTAAAACTTCGTGTCCCTTGTCTCCTGTTACCATCCGCCTAGACGCACAGTTCGGGACCCCCTACCCGAGATCCGCCGGTTTTGACACCGACAGTGGGCATCTCCATAGCCCGTTGATATGCCTAGTTGATGTGAGACTATCTTCCCTCTTTTTATCTTCTCCACAACCACCATTCTATTCCACATAGTGCTATATCCATGGCTCACGCTCATGTATTGCGTGAAGATTCAAAAAGTTTTGAGAATGTTAAAGTATGAAACAATTGCTTGGCTTGTCATCGGGGTTGTGCATGATTTAAATATTTTGTGTGGGGAAGATGGAGCATAGCCAGACTATATGATTTTGTAGGGATAACTTTCTTTAGCCATGTTATTTTGAGAAGACATGATTGCTTTGATTAGTATGCTTGAAGTATTATTATTTTTTATGTCAATATGAACTTTTGTCTTGAATCTTTAGGATCTGAATATTCATATCACAATTAAGAAGATTTACATTGAAATTATGCAAAAGTATCACTCCGCATCAAAAATTCTTTTTTTATCATTTACCTACTCGAGGACGAGCAGGAATTAAGCTTGGGGATGCCTGATACGTCTCCAACGTATCTATAATTTTTTATTGCTCCATGCTACTTTATCTACTGTTTTGGACTATATTGGGCTTTATTTTCCACTTTTATATTATTTTTGGGACTAACCTATTAACTGGAGGCCCAGCCTAGAATTGCTGTTTTTTTGCCTATTTCAGTGTTTCGAAGAAACGGAATATCAAACGGAGTCCAAACGGAATGAAACCTTCGGGAACGTGATTTTCCAACCGAACGTGATCCAGGAGACTTGGACCCTACTCCAAGAAGTGCCAGAGGCGGTCACGAGGGTGGAGGGCGCCCCCTGGGCGTGCCCCCTACCTCGTGGGCCCCCTGACGCTCCACCGACGTACTCCTTCCTCCTATATATACCTACGTATCCCTGAATGATCAGAACAGGAGCAAAAAACCTAATTCCACCGCCGCAACCTTTTATATCCTCGAGATCCCATCTTGGGGCCTGTTCCGGAGCTCTGCCGGAGGGGGCATCCACCACGGAGGGCTTCTACATCAACACCATAGCCCCTCCGATGAAGTGTGAGTAGTTTACTTCAGACCTTCGGGTCCATAGCTAGTAGCTAGATGGCTTCTTCTCTCTTTTTGGATATCAATACAATGTTCTCCCCCTCTCTCGTGGAGATCTATTCGATGTAATCTTCTTTTTGCGGTGTGTTTGTTGAGATCGATGAATTGTGGGTTTATGATCCAGTATTATCTATGGAAAATATTTGATTCTTCTCTGAATTCTTTTATGTATGATTGAGTTATCTTTGCAAGTCTCTTCGAATTATCCTTTCTGGTTTGGCCAACTAGATTGGTAGTTCTTGCAATGGGAGAAGTGTTTAGCTTTGGGTTCAATCTTGCGGTGACCTTTCCCAGTGACAGAAGGGGCAGCAAGGCACGTATTGTATTGTTGCCATCAAGGATAACAAGATGGGTTTTTTATCATATTGCATGAATTTATCCCTCTACATCATGTCATCTTGCTTAAGGCGTTACTTTGTTTTTAACTTAATACTCTAGATGCATGCTGGATAGCGGTCGATGAGTGGAGTAATAGTAGTAGATGCAGAATTGTTTCGATCTACTTGTCTCGGACGTGATGCCTATATACATGATCATTGCCTAGATATGCTCATAACTATGCTCGATTCTGTCAATTGCTCAACAGTAATTTGTTCACCCACCGTAGAATATCTATGCTCTTGAGAGAAGCCACTAGTGAAACCTATGGCCCCCGGGTCTATTCTCATCATATCAATCTCTATCACTTTATTTACTTGCTTTGTTTTTACTTTGCCTTTTACTTTTTACTTTGCATCTATCTATCAAAAATACCAAAAATATTATTTATCATCTCTATCGATCTCACTCTAAGTAAGTGACCTTGAAGGATTGACAACCCCTAATCGCATTGGTTGCGAGTTGCTATCGTTTTGTGTAGGTACGAGGGACTTGTGCGTGGTCGCCTACTGGATTGATACCTTGGTTCTCAAAAACTGAGGGAAATACTTACGCTACTTTGCTGCATCATCCTCTCCTCTTCGGGGAAATCCAACGCAGTGCTCAAGAGGTAGCACCCCCCTCCACCATAGTCATCCTCGATAATATTGTGGCGGAGCTTAGGCGAAGCCCCGCGACGGTAGAACATCACATCGTCACCACGCCGTTGTGCTGACCAAACTCTACCTCGACACTCGGCTGGATCGGAGTTCGAGGGACATCATCGAGCTGAACTTGTGCTAGAACTCGGAGGTGCCGTACTTTCGGTGCTTGATCGGACGGGTCGTGACGACGTATGACTACATCAACCGCGTTGTTCTAACGCTTCTGCTTTTGGTCTACGAGGGTACGTGGACGACACACTCCCCTCTCGTTTCTATGCATCTCCATGATCTTGCGTGTGCGTAGGAATTTTTTTGAAATTACTACGTTCCCCAACACGACCGACTTCTTTTGCCTATATAAGTCCACATACCCTAAAACCATCGAATATCAAGATAGATCGGGAGTTCCGCCGCCGCAAACCTCTGTAGCCACCAAAAACCTCTCGGGAGCCCGTTCCGGCGCCCTGTCGGAGGGGGAACCTATCACCAGTGGCCATCTTCATCATACCGGCGCTCTCCATGATGAGGAGGGAGTAGTTCACCCTCGGGGCTGAGGGTATGTACCAGTAGCTATGTGTTTGATCTCTCTCTCTCTCTCTCTCTCTCTCTCTCTCGTGTTCTCTCTATGGCATGATCTTGATGTATCGTGAGCTTTGCTATTATAGTTGGATCTTATGATGTTTCTCCCCCTCTACTCTCTTGTGATAAATTGAGTTTTCCTCTTGAAGTTATCTTATCGGATTGAGTCTTTAAGGAATTGAGAACACTTGATGTATGTCTTGTTGTGTTTATCTGTGGTGACAATGGGATATTCACGTGATTCACTTGATGTATGTTTTGGTGATCAACTTGCGGGTTCCGCCCATGAACCTATGCATAGGGGTTGGCACACGTTTTCGTCTTGACTCTCTGGTAGAAACTTTGGGGCACTCTTTGAAGTACTTTGTGTTGGTTGAATAGATGAATCTGAGATTGTGTGATGCATATCGTATAATCATGCCCACGGATACTAGAGGTGACAATAGAGTATCTAGGTGACATTAGGGTTTTGGTTGATTTGTGTCTTAAGTTGTTATTCTAGTATGAACTCTTGAATAGATCGATCCGAAAGAATAACTTTGAGGTGGTTTCGCACCCTGCCATAATCTCTTCGTTTGTTCTCCGCGATTAGTGGCTTTGGAGTGAATCTTTGTTGCATGTTGAGGGATTGTTATATGATCTATCTTTGTTATTATTGTTGAGAGAACTTGCACTAGTGAAAGTATGAACCCTAGGCCTTGTTTCCTACCATTGCAATACCGTTTACGCTCACTTTTATCATTAGTTACCTTGCTGTTCTATATTTTCATATTACAAAAACCTATATCTACCTTCCATATTGCACTTGTATCGCCATCTCTTCGCCGAACTAGTGCACCTATACAATTTACCATTGTATTGGATGTGTTGGGGACACAAGAGACTCTTTGTTTTTTGGTTGCAGGGTTGCTTGAGAGAGACCATCTTCATCCTACGCCTCCCACAGATTGATAAACCTTAGGTCATCCACTTGAGGGAAATTTGCTACTGTCCTACAAACATGTGCACTTGTAGGCCCAACAACGTCTACAAGAAGAAGGTTATGTAGTAGACATCATGCAACAACTCTCCAACGAATCATTCATATAGTTCTAGGCCAGGTTCTTGCCAGTCAAAAATAATATATCAGAATACCAGGACTCAGATATCATAACAACTTTCTAGCGCGGATGCAGGGATAAAGGCGTTTTGAATGTGTAGCGACCAGACCTCAAACGGTCAAGTCTCCGTGCCCCAGTGTCATCCCTGGATCAGTAATGCTGACACACACAGTACTCGAAGGATTTATAACAGAGTAGCAATCACACACTTATTACATCGAATGTCTTTATTACAATAATATGGCTTAAGGCCATCTAATGCGGTAACAGCGGAAGGCTTGGAAGATAAAGTGACTCCATCAACTCCAACGGCATAGCTGAGCTGCACGGCAACGACCCAACGAACCTTACTCGTCTGAAAAGTCTGCAACATAACATGTTGTAGCCCGGAAACGGGTCAGCACATGGAATATGCTGGCAATATAACACAGTAGAGTAGAAACAGAATAATACTATCACTACATGCATTTATGGCTGGTGGAAAGCTCTAAGGTTAAAGTTTTGCGGAAAGCAAATTTTTTCCTACAACAAAGGAATGAATTTTAATTTAACTATCATGGTGGTTGATAAAACATTGAGAAGGTAACCTCTCCTCAATCCCAATTAAAAACGGTAACAACCCAACAATATTAATTAAGAGTGTTGAGATACATGTGAATACTCAAGTACTAGATACTCAAATTATCCATAACCGGGGACACGGCTAACCATGATTAATGTGTACACTCTGCAGAGGTTTTTGCACTTTTCCCCACAAGACTTGATCGCCTCCGTTGGATTTCTCGCACTACATGGTGTTTGAGAAACAGATGACCGAGATACAGTCTTTCAGAAACATTAACTCTCTACTCCGGGTAGACCATACCAAACCTACAAAACCCACTACCTGCTGATCTACCTCTTCAAGAGCTTCACGTAACTTACTCAGCTATGCTAGAGCCCATAATAGCTTGTGGCTGCACACGGAAGTTTCTAGCATGAATAATCTCAGTTCCCTTTGAGCCTGGGTGGCGGGCCATAGGTAGATCACATGGTAACCCCGGGATTTCCAAAAAAACAGGTAATCACTGGGTTCCCCAGGTGCCTCAATCCACCCAGATGTGTATTTAAGTTGCCACCTTAAGTAAACCTTAATTAATAATCTCACATCTGTCATGGAAATCACTCAACCCAATCCACGTCTACGAGCATAGCATGGCAATATAAGCAACGCGTAGAAGTAACTCCCAAGGGTTGATAATAAACAGGGCAATAGGTTCTACCTCAGCAACTACTTCCCATCCCACAAGTTAAAGGCATCCTAATCATGCAATGTTTGAGGATTAAACTAATGCAATGAAAACTGGGTATGGAAAGAGTATGACCAATGTGTTACTTGCCTTGCTGACGATCCGTGAATCCTAAAGACTCGTAGTAACACGCTTCGCACTCCGGGAATTCTATCGCAAACAAACAATAACACACATAAGCAACTAGCTAAGATGCACAAGCAAAAACTCCAAGTAAAAGAGGTTGACCAGAAAGTTCAACTTAAGAACTCCGGTTTGCAAAAAGAATCAAATCAAACGGAGCAACAAAACTCAAACGGCAAAAGAAACAAGATCCATTTACTAATCTGGTCTAAAGTCAAATTTTACAGAACCAAAACCTTGTTTAAGTTGACTAAACATAAAGAGGGTCTCGAGACGAAACTCTAGGCGTTTGAATCACCTGATTCCGACTAACGAGCGCGAAGAAAAACAGAATCTAAGATCGGATCAGAAATCGCGACTAGAAAATAATCACGGATAAATCCGAAAAAGAAATCTAACGAAGAGACTAACGAACGAATGTTCGTTAGCTGTAACTAACGGAAGAAAACCGTTCATTTAAACGAACGTATGGACGAACGTCCGTTAAATAAACAAACCGAGAAAACCGGCGAACCGAAACTAAAAAAAGGGTCTAGGATTTCTAAAAAAACGAATGGTTTTTAAAAAAACCGGGGGCGACGGTTCGGCGCGGTACCTCGACGAGGTGGCTCCGGCGAGGCGTGGTGGCGGCGGGGCTGCGGCTCTCGGCGGCGGGCGGCAAGAGGCGGCGGTGGCGGCGCGCCTCGGCGGCGGCGAGGCGCAGAGGCGGCTTCGGCTTAGGGTGGCGGGCTGGTGGTGGTGGCGGTTTGGGGGCAGGGTGGCGGCGTATATAAAGGGGGGGCGGCGGCTTGGAGTAGGGGCCAAGGCGGCGGCGGAGACGGAGTCCGGCTCGGACTCGGTCCGGCGACGGCGGGCCAGCAGGAGGCCGAGGTTGCTTGCTCGGTTGGGCCTTAGGCCCAGTCGAGTATGGGAAGTTTTTTTTAAAACATTTCGCCGGCAGAAAATAAATCCTATAAAATAAAAATAAAAACCTAAAAATGCCAAAATAAATTTTCACCATCTAAATAAAATATTTAGAACGAGATGAACATTTTCTTGGCCCTAAATGCAATTTTAAAAATGTGCATATTTTTCTAATGCAAATAAATTCCAAATAAACTCAAATAAAAACAAATAAATGATTTTAACATTTTTCCTCCAATATTTCAATTGTTTTGGGGAAGTCATATTATCTCCTCTCATATATTTTAATAAGAAATATTTTTCAGAGAGAAAAATAATTAAAATCAAAATCCTCGTTTCACTATTTGGTAGAAACCCAATATGAAAACCGGGAGATCCCCAACTCTCTCCGAGGGTCCTTGAGTTGCTTAGGATTTTGAGGATTTCGGATCGGAAACACAATAAAAATATGATATGCATGGATGATCTATGTATAACATTCCAAATTGGAAATTTGGGATGTTACAAACCTACCCCCCTTAAGATGAATCTCGCCCTCGAGATTCGGGTTGGTCAGAAAATAGGTGCGGGTGGTCTTTGCGAAGATCATCCTCTCGTTCCCAGGTGGCTTCATCCTCGGTATGGTGGCTCCACTGAACCTTGCAAAATTTGATAATCTTACTGCGAGTGACTCGGCTGGCAAACTCAAGAATCTTAACTGGCTTCTCCTCATACGTCAAATCACTGTCCAGCTGAATTGCCTCCAAAGGTACGGTATCTCTTAACGGTATATCGGCCATCTCAGCATGACACTTCTTCAGCTGTGAGACGTGGAACACATCGTGAACTCCTGACAATCCCTCAGGTAATTCCAGCTTGTAGGCAACTTCTCCCATCCTTTCCAAAACACGATATGGTCCTACAAACCTTGGGGCTAATTTTCCCTTAACTCCGAATCGTTTCACCCCTCACAAGGGCTAATTTTCTGCCTGGACTGAGCTATCTTCAGTCTATCCCGAATCAACTTAACCTTTTCCTCAGACTCTTTGATCAAGTCTGGTCCAAACAACTGTCGGCCTCCTACCTCATCCCACATCAATGGTGTTCTGCACCTACGTCCATACAAAGCTTCGAACGGTGCCATCTTCAAACTGGCTTGGTAGCTATTGTTGTATGAGAATTCAGCGTAGGGCAAATTGTCATCCCAACTTGATCCATAGTCTAGCGCACAAGCTCTCAACATATCTTCCAGTATCTAGTTGACTCTCTCGGTCTATCCATCTGTCTGCGGGTGGAATGCTGTACTGAACTCCAATCTCGTACCCAAAGTCTGGTGTAACTGATGCCAAAACTTTGAAGTAAACTGCGTCCCTCTATCTGATATGATGCTCCTTGGAACTCCATGCAAACATACGATCCTGGACATATATATTTTGGCCAACTTTGCACTTGTATAAGTGGTTTTCACCAGAATAAAATGAGCCACTTTGGTCAAACGATCCACTACTACCCATATTGAGTCATATCCTGCTTTTGTCCTGGGTAATCCCGTGATAAAGTCCATGCCAAGTTTATCCCACTTCCATTCAGGTATCGGCATTGGTTGCAATAGTCCTGCTGGCTTCTGATGCTCTGCCTTCACTCTTTGACATACATCACATACAGCTACATACTCAGCAATATCCTTCTTCATACCAGTCCACCAGAAACGTTCCTTTAAATCCAATTACATCTTGGTGTTTCCGGGGTGTATTGAGTATGGTGAGTCATGAGCCTCCTGAAGTATTAACTTCCTGATTTCCGGGTTATTGGGCACATAAACTCGGTCCTCAAACCATAAGGTATCGTGCTCATCCTCGCGAAAACCTTTGGCCTTTCCTTCGCTCATCTTCTCCTTTATTTCCGCAATCTCTTTGTCCTCCTTCTGAGCTTCTCGAATTTTGTCTAACAAGGTCGACTGGACCTCCATTGTTGCAATGAAACCTCGTGGAACAATCTCCAATATAAGTTCCATGATATCCTCAGCTAACTCCTTTGGCAATCCCCTACTTTGAAGTATGTTAGCATAACTCTTCCGGCTTAAAGCTTCTGCTACTACATTGGCCTTCCCTGGATGATAGTGTAGCTTCATATCATAATCCTTTATAAGTTACAACCATCTTCTCTGCCTGAGGTTCAACTCCTTTGGGGTGAAGATATATTTCAAACTCTTATGGTCCGTGTACACATCACAACGGTTCCCAATAAGATAATGTCTCCAAGTCTTTAATGCATGCACCACTGCTGCTAACTCCAAATCATGGGTGGCATAGTTCAACTCGTGGGGCTTCAATTGTCGTGAGGCATACGAAACAACTTTTCCATCCTGCATAAGCACACATCCCAGTCCCAATCGTGAGGCGTCGCAATATACTTGAAACTCCTTATGTATATCTGGCAACGTTAGTACTGGGGCTGTAGTCAAACATTTCTTCAACTCCTGGAAACTTGTCTCGCAATCTTCCGTCCATATAAACTTATTGTCCTTCTTCAATAGTTCAGTCATTGGTTTTGCCAGCTTGGAAAAATTCTCAATGAATCTCCGATAATATCCCGTGAGTCCAAGGAAACTGCGGATCTCGCCAAATGAAGTGGGTGCCAACCATTTAGTGACCGACTGAACCTTGCTGGGGTCCACTGCTATACCTTCTCCTGATATAACATGCCCAAGAAATCCAATCTCCTTCAACCAAAATTCGCACTTGCTGAACTTGGTGTATAACTGGTGTTCCTGAGTTTCTCGAGAACTAATCGCAAATGCTCCTTGTGCTCCTCTTCATTCTTCGAGTATACCATAATATCATCGATAAACACTACTACAAACTTGTCCAAATACTCCATGAACACTTTGTTCATCATACTCATAAAATAGGCAGGGGCGTTTGTCAGTCCAAACGACATGACCGTATACTCGTATAATCCATACCGCGTAGTAAACGCTGTTTTTGGTATATCCTTCTCTCGGATCTTCAACTGATGGTATCCTGATCGCAGATCAATCTTCGAAAACACCTTAGCTCCTTGCAGCTGATCAAACAGATCATTGATCATCGGTAGTGGATACTTGTTCTTAATGGTTACTTTGTTCAAGGCTCGATAATCAACAACCATCCTTAGGGATTTATCCTTCTTTTCTACCAAAAGTACTGGAGCTCCCCAAGGTGATGAACTCCTTCGAATATAACCTTTTCCAACAACTCCTTGATCTGCTTCTTAATTTCCTCCAGATCATTTGCGGGCATCCGATAGGGTCTCTTGGATATTGGCCCTGTACCTGGCAATTACTCTATCAAAAACTCAATATCTCTGTCCGGTGGCATGCCAGGTAACTCTTCTGGGAAAACATCCGGATAATCCTTTACTACAGGCACTTCCTCCTGAACAACTCCTGTGAGGGCATTTACTTGGGTCCTTCTAGGAACATGCCTAGATACATACTTAATCCTTTTTCCCTCCGGGGTGGTGAGATAAATTGACTTACTAGCACAATCAATACTTCCTCCATACTTTGACATCCAGTCCATGCCTAATATCACATCCAATCCTTGTGACTCCAAGATAATTAGGTCAGATGGAAAAACATGCGTCCCAATGGTTAGGGGTATCTGGTTGCACCATCGACTAGCCATATACTCTGTTCCAGGCAAGCTCACTAACAGAGGGGTCCTAAGGGTTTGGGTTGGTAGGTTAAACTTATCCACGAATCCCCTTGATATGTATGAATGCGATGCACCAGTATCAAAAAGAATAAGGGTGGTAAATGACTTAACTAAAAACTTACCTATTACCGCGTCCGGTTGTTCTTCAACCTCCTCCACATTAACGTGGTTCACTTGCCCTTTGTTGAACGGGTTAGGCTTCTTTCCGGCGCTCCCGTTTCCGTTTCCATTCCTTTCTTCAGGACAATCATTGGCATAATGCCCTGTCTTTCCCGCACTTATAACAAGTAACTTGACTTAGGTCTCTTTTGGCGGGTGTGGCTGGGTTGGAGCGGTTATTGTTAGCTCCGTTCCCATTTCCATTCTTAGCGCCACTGTGACTATGTGATCCCCCTCCAGGGTGGTTATGACCTCCGTGGTTATGAACGAGTCCTCCCGAATTCAGGGTTAAGCGAGGCTTCTGCTGAGCTCCTGAATTATACTTCCCTTGTCCATACTTCCTCTTACGGCTTTCAATCTGCTGCTGCTTCCCTTCAATCATAAGAGCTTTATCTACCAACTCCTGGTAGTTGTTGAAGGTTGCCACCATCAACTGCATGCTCATCTCATCATTCAACCCTTCCATAAACTTCTCCTGCTTTGCGGCATCTGTGGCAACATCATCAGGGGCATCGCGTGATAACTTGCTAAAATCATCTATGTACTGGCCAACCGTACGGTTCCCCTGGCGTAAGTTGCGAAACTCCCGCTTCTTCATCTGCATAGCTCAGTGGAAACATGGGCAGTTCGAAAGGCCTGCTGAAACTGAGCCCATGTGATAGTGTCGACAGGGTAGGTGGTGGTGAAATTCTCCCACCATGCTACTACGGGTCCATCCAGTTGGTGTGCGGCAAAGTGCACCTTCTCCGCATCGGTGCACCCTGCGGTGGTTAACTCCCTTCCGATACGACGTAGCCAATCATCTGCAACTATTGACTCGGTGCTACTTGAGAACACCGGCAGCTATAACCTTAGAAAACGGGCTAGGTTGTCCACTGGTGGCGGTTTGTTGTGGTTGTTGTTATTGTTGTTGTTGCCTTGGTTCTGAACTAGTAATTGCATCAAAGCATTTTGCTGCTGGATCAACTGGGTGAGCTCCAGTGGGAAGGCAAAACTGGTGTCACATCTCGGAGGCATCTGAGGGGTTTTAGATGGAAGAGATTAGAATAGAGAAAGGTCTAGTGAGGAAGCACTACCCATATGCACATGACACAAACACAATCATTCATTCAATCAATCACGCAAGGGCATACATCGGTCTAAAACTATCGCAAAAGTGCTCACTACTACTTAGTACATGGGAAACTTTCTAATATGGCATGGGGGTCATCTAGAAATTTTGATCGGTGGAAGATTCCATGATATTGCTCCAGCTTCGTCTTCATAGTCATCATCACTCGGATCAGAATCAGTGTCGTCAATGATGATGTAGTTGTCTGGGCAGGTGGGGTCGTCGTCGTCATCTCCCGGGGTTGTTCCTCCCATGAATATCCCGATCTTATTAACCAGGTCATCATTCTTCTCCAGTAGGGTCTTGATTTCCTCCTCATATCCATCGCGTGTGAACTTGAGTTCTTCTTCCAGCTCGATAATCCTAGTGTTTGCCTTCTTCAACTCCATCATGTCGGCGCACATCTAGTTCTCCTGGCGTCGAATGTGCCGGTTTAGCTCTTGGATAAAAGCTGTGACAGATCTATCCTTCCTGGTGCTGATCATCTCCCATTTCTCATCTCGGCGCCCACATATCTGATAGGTAGTGTCCTTAAGCTCCCTGTTGTATACTTCTCCAATGCGTCCCATGGTAATGTGGGTTGCCATGCTCTTGCCTAGACTCCAGGTTGGTGCTTCGAGAGAAAATTCTATAGGTTTAGAAGTTGGCGAGAACGTCCTTCCTGGAACATGTACTTGAATCATCCAGTGCTCCTCTTCCGGTAAGGTGGCATTGTACGTCCCGGTGAAACTAGGTATCCCAATGTTCAAGTACCTAGTGACTTCATTCAAGTGGCGTCCAAAAGGTGTATCCTCATCCGGTTGTGCGAACTTGTTATTCTTCTCCGCCATCCTAAGGAGTGGAAAAAGGAGAGGAGTCAGAAATGAGTAGAGAAGAGTGACCTATGGTTTATCTTATTGGTCATGTCCTACACTCAGCGTGTGCTTTGATACCATCTTGTAGCAACCAGACCTCAAATGGTCAAGTCTCTATGCCCCAGTGTCATCCCTGGATCAGTAATGCTGACACGCACAGTACTCGAAGGATTTATAACAGAGTAGCAATCACACACTTATTACATCGAATGTCTGAAAAGAGAACTTATTACAATAATATGGCTTAAGGCCATCTAATGCGATAACAGCGGAAGGCTTGGAAGATAAAGTGAGTCCATCAACTCCAATGGCATAGCTGAGCTGCACGGCAACGACCTAACGAACCTTACTCCTCGTCTAAAAAGTCTGCAACATAATACATTGCAGCCCGAAAACGGGTCAACACATGGAATATGTTGGCAATATAACACAGTAGAGTAGAAACAGAATAATACTATCACTACATGCACTTATGGCTGGTGGAAAGTTCTAAGGTTAAAGTTTTGCGGAAAGCAAATATTTCCCTACAACAAAGGAATGAATTTTAATTTAACTATCATGGTGGTTGATAAAACATTGAGAAGGTAACCCCTCCTCAATCCCAATTAAAAACGTTAACAACCCAACAATATTAATTAAGAGTGTTGAGATACATGTGAATACTCAAGTACTAGATACTCAAATTGTCCATAACCGGGGACACGGCTAACCATGATTAGTTTGTACACTCTGCAGAGGTTTGCGCACTTTTCCCCACAAGACTCGATCGCCTTCGTTGGATTTCTCGCACTACATGGTGTTTGAGAAACAGATGACCGAGACACAGTCTATCAAAAACATTAACTCTCTACTCTGGGTAGACCATACCAAACCTACAAAACCCACTACCTGCTGATCTACCTCTTCAAGAGCTTCACGTAACTTACTCAGCTATGCTAGAGCCCATAATAGCTTGTGGCTGCACACGGAAGTTTCTAGCATGAATAATCTCAGTTCCCTTTGAGCCTAGGTGGCCGTCCATAGGAAGATCACACGGTAACACCGGGATTTCCAAAAAAAACAGGCAATCACTGGGTTCCCCAGGTGCCTCAATCCACCCAGATGTGTATTTAAGTTGCCACCTTAAGTAAACCTTAATTAATAATCTCACATCTGTCATGGAAATCACTCAACCCAATCCACGTCTACGAGTATAGCATGGCAATATAAGCAACGCCTAGAAGAAACTCCCAAGGGTTGATAATAAACAGGGCAATAGGTTCTACCTCAGCAACTACTTCCCACCCCACAAGTTAAAGGCATCCTAATCATGCAATGTTTCAGGATTGAACTAATGCAATGAAAACTGGGTATGGAAAGAGTATGATCAATGTGTTACTTGCCTTGCCGACGATCCGTGAATCCTAGAGACTCGTAGTAACACGCTTCGCACTTCGGGAATTCTATCGCATACAAACAATAACACACATAAGCAACTAGCTAAGATGCGCAAGCAAAAACTCCGAATAAAAGAGGTTGACTAGAAAGTTCAACTTAAGAACTCTGGTTTGCAAAAAGAATCAAATCAAACGGAACAACAAAACTCAAACGGCGAAAGAAACAAGATCCGTTTACTAATCTGGACTAAAGTCAAATTTTACAGAACCAAAACCTTGTTTAAGTTGATTAAACAGAAACAGGGTCTCGAGATGAAACTCTATGCGTTTGAGTCACCTGATTCCGACTAACGAGCGCGAAGAAAAACAGAATCTAAGATCGGATCAGAAATCACGACTGGAAAATAATCGCGGATAAATCCGAAAAAGAAATCTGACGAACAGACTAACGAACGAACGTTTGTTAGCTGTAACTAATGGAAGAAAACCGTTCGTTTAAACGAACGTATGGACGAACGTCCGTTAAATAAACGAACCGAGAAAAACGGCGAACCGAAACTAAAAAAACGGTCTAGGGTTTCTAAAAAAACCGAACTGCTTTGAAAAAACCGGCGGCGACGGTTTGACGCGGTACCTCGACGAGGTGGCTCCGGCGAGGCGGGATGGCGGCAGGCACGGCTCTCGGGCGGCAAGCGGCGGCGGTGGCGGCGCTTGGCTGCGGCGGCGGCGAGGCGCGAGGCGGCGTAGGCTTGGGGGCGGCTTGTGGTGGTGGCGGTTTAGGGCGGGGTGGTGGCGTATATAAAGGGGGCGGCTTGGAGTAGGGGCCAAGGCGGCGGAGATGGAGTCCGCTCGGACTCGGTCCGAAGGGCAGCGCGGCGCGGGAGGAGGCGGCGGCTGGGCCGGCCTGCTCGGCTGGGCCTTAGGCCCAGTCGGGCGCGGGGAAGTTTTTTTTAAAACATTTTGCCGGCAGAAAATAAATCCTATAAAATAAAAATAAAAACCTAAAAATGCGAAAACAAATTTTCACCGTCTAAATAAAATATTTAGAACGAGATGAACATTTTCTTGGCCCTAAATGCAATTTTTAAAACGTGCATATTTTTCTAATGCAAATAAATTCCAAATAAACTCAAATAAAAAAAATGATTTTAACATTTTTCCTCCAATATTTCAATTGTTTTGGAGAAGTCATATTATCTCCTCTCATATATTTTAAAAAGAAATATTTTTCAGAGAGAAAAATAATTAAAATTAAAATCCTCGTTTCACTATTTGGTAGAAACCAAATATGAAAACCGGGAGATCCCCAACTCTCTCCGAGGGTCCTTGAGTTGCTTAGGATTTCGAGGATTTCGGATCAGAAACACAATAAAAATATGATATGCATGGATGATCTATGTATAACATTCCAAATTGAAAATTTGGGATGTTACAGAATGCCCTCGCCATCCAATGTGTTCAAACACTCCCAGAATTGTCCGATCTGGTGTCCAAATTCTGCCCAATCGAAGATGCTTGGCTCGCCAGGAAAAAACACAAATTCGATCTGTGAACACAATTCAAAACGCTATTGTATGCGGAACATACCGACCGAGCGACCTCGGAAGAAGAAGAAAACTTCTGGTCACCTTGGGACTACCCTTGACGGCCTCCTAGACAAGCCATGCCCGATACATGCTATTATACTCAATTCCTGCCCAACTCACAGCCTTCGAGACTGTTGGGTGGTAAGGTAGGTGGCTAAAGGCAGACCCAGCCTCCCGGCGGGTACCCCTGTTCACGCAAAAGAGTCCTCGGGCGAGATCTACGAGACTTTCACGTCCAACAACCAGCACGAACGGGCCCTGCCGGAAGTCAATTCTATCCGGCAGGTGCCAACTCGAGGCGCGTGGATAGACAAGCCAATCACTTTTGATCATAAAGATTAGCTGAGGTCGACCCCGAACAGGTGCCCCACCGCACTGGTCCTTGACCCAATTGTGGGCGGCTACCGTCTTTGAAAGGTACTCATGGACGGAAGCAGTAGCTTAAATCTAATATATGCAGGCACTCTTGATAGAATGCAAATTGATAAATCATGCATAGAACAGAGTAGCACTGCCCTCAAATATATCGTACCTAGGAGAGAAGCACGCTGCATCGGGAAATAACCTAGGATGTGGTCTTCGGGATCCCGGATAATTACCGATCCGAATAAGTTACGTTCCACATTGCTCCTTTTAATAGTGGATACCATGCCCTTCTGGGACAAGACGCCTTCTCCAAGTTCCAAACAATGCAACATTATGGCTACATGAAGCTTAAAATGCCGGGCCCACACAGGATCATTACTATCTCGAGTGACCTCGACAAAACACTCAGAGCCGAGAATAAAAATGCACCACTCGCCCTCGAATCCTTGTTCGGAGTATTAGGGAACGTAGTAATTTCAAAAAAATCCTACGCACAGGCAAGATCATGGTGATGCATAACAACGAGAGGGGAGAGTGTGTCCACGTACCCTCGTAGACCGAAAGCGGAAGCGTTATGACAACGCGGTTGATGTAGTCATACGTCTTCACGATCCGACCGATCTTAGCACCGAACGTATGGCACCTCCGTGATCAGCACACGTTCAGCTCAGGGATGTCCCTCGTACTCTTGATCCAGTTGAGGCCAAGGAAGAGTTTCGTCAGCACGACGGTGTGGTGACAGTGATGATGAAGTTACCGGCGCAGGGCTTCGCCTAAGCACTACGACGATATGACCGAGGTGTGTAACTATGGAGGGGCCACCGCACACGGCTAAACAATGTCAACTTGTGTGTTCTAGGGTGCCCCCCTGCCCCCGTATATAAAGGAGCAAGGGGGAGGCCGGCCGGCCCTTGGGGCGCGCCAAGGAGGGGAGGAGTCCTCCTCCTAGTAGGATTAGGACTCCTCCTTTCCTAGTCCAACTAGGAGGGGGAAGGGGAAGGAAGGAGAGGGAGAGGGAGAGGGAAAGAGGGGCCGCGCCCCCTCCCTTAGTCCTATTCGGACTCCCCTTGGGGGGGGCACCTCCTGGGATGCTGCCCTCTCTCTCCCCTAAGGCCCACTAAGGCCCAATACTTCCCCGTGGGGTTCCGGTAACCCCGGCAGTCCGGTTTTCTCCAAAATCACCCGGAACACTTCCGGTGTCCGAATATAGCCGTCCAATATATCAATCTTTATGTCTCGACCATTCCGAGACTCCTCGTCATGTCCGGGACTCCAAACTATCTTTGGTACATCAAAACACATAAACTCATAATACCGATCGTCACGAAACTTTAAGTGTGCAGACCCTACGGGTTCGAGAACTATGTAGACATGACTGAGACACGTCTCCGGTCAATAACCAACAGCGGAACCTGAATGCTCATATTGGTTCCTACATATTCTACAAAGATCTTTATCGGTCAAACCGCATAACAACATACGTTGTTCCCTTTGTCATCGGTATGTTACTTGCCCGAGATTCGATCGTCGGTATCTCAATACCTAGTTCAATATCGTTACCGGCAAGTCTCTTTACTCGTTCCATAATACTTCATCCCGCAACTAACTCATTAGTTACAATGCTTGCAAGGCTTATAGTGATGAGTATTACAGAGAGGGCCCAGAGATACCTCTCCGAAATACAGAGTGACAAATCCTAATCTCGATCTATGCCAACCCAACAAACACCTTCGGAGACACCTGTAGATCACCTTTATAATCACCCTTTTACGTTGTGATGTTTGGTAGCACACAAAGTGTTCCTCCGGTATTCGGGAGTTGCATAGTCTCATAGTTTGAGGAACTTGTAGAAGTCATGAAGAAAGCAGTAGCAATGAAACTAACACGATCATAATGCTAAGCTCACGGATGGGTCATGTCCATCACATCATTCTCCTAATGATGTGATCCCGTTCATCAAATGACAACACATGTCTATGGTCAGGAAACTTAACCATCTTTGATTAATGAGCTAGTCAAGTAGAGGCATACTAGGGACTATATGTTTTGTCTATGTATTCACACATGTACTAAGTGTCTGGTTAATACAATTCTAGCATGAATAATAAACATTTATCATGAATTAAGGAAATAAATAATAACTTTATTATTGCCTCTAGGGCATATTTCCTTCACGGAGCCCTCGCGGCTGAGGAACTAACCACACTACAGGCTGAAGTTGATCGAGATGATGTCGTCCTCGACAAACGGCCGAAGTCTACTTCATTCAAGCCGACTAATGAAATAGTCAAATTACAAGTACACCCCATGGACCCAGCTAAAATGGCGTCCACAGGCGAAAACCTCGATCCAAAGATTGACAAGGAGTGATGACCGACAAGTATAGGGGATCTATCGTAGTCCTTTTGATAAGTAAGAGTGTCGAACCCAGCAAGGAGCAGAAGGTAATGAAAAGCATTTTTCAGTAAGGTATTCTGTGCAAGCATTATATTGAAATTACCAGTAACAAATAGTTGTGTGACAAGATAATTCGTAACGGGTAACAAGTAACAAGAGTAACTAAGGTGCATCAAGGTGGCCCAATCCTTTTTGTATCAAAGGAGAATCCTTTTTGTACCTATGGTCAGGAAACTTAACCATCTTTGATTAACAAGCTAGTCATGTAGAGGCATACTAGGGACTATAGGTTTTGTCTATGTATTTACACATGTACTAAGTTTCCGATTAATACAATTCTAGCATGAATAATAAACATTTATCATGAATTAAGGAAATAAATAATAACTTTATTATTGTCTCTAGGCCATATTTCCTTCAGTCTCCCACTTGCACTAGAGTGAATAATCTAGATTACATAGTAATGATTCCAACACCCATGGAGCTTTGGTGCTGATCATGTTTTGCACGTGGAAGAGGCTTAGTCAACGGGTCTGCAACATTCAGATCCGTGTGTATCTTGCAAATCTCTATGTCCCCTTCTGACACTTGATGACGGATGGAATTGAAGCGTCTCTTGATGTGGTTGGTTCTCTTGTGAAATCTGGATTCCTTTGCCAAGGCAATTGCACCAGTATTGTCACAAAGATTTTCATTAGACCCGATGCACTAGGTATGACACCTAGATCGGATATGAACTCCTTCGTCCAAACTCCTTCATTCGCTGCTTCCAAAGTAGCAATGTACTCCACTTCACACGTAGATCCCGCCACGACGCTCTGCTTGGAACTGCACCAACTGACAGCTCCTCCATTCAATAAAAATATGTATCCGGTTTGCGACTTAATGTCATCCGGATCAGTGTCAAAGCTTGCATCGATGTAACCATTTACAACGAGCTCTTTTTCACCTCCATAAACAAGAAACATATCGTTAGTCCTTTTCAGGTATTTCAGGATGTTCTTGATCGTTGTCCAGTGCTCCACTCCGGGATTACTTTGGTACCTCCCTGCTATGCTTATAGCAAGACATACATCAGGTCTGGTACACAGCATTGCATACATGATAGAACCTATGGCTGAAGCATAGGGAATGACTTTCATTTTATCTCTATCTTCTACGGTGGTCGGGCTTTGAGTCTGACTCAACTTCACCTTGTAACACAAGCAAGAACCCTTTCTTTGACTAATCCATTTTGAACTTCTTCAAAACTTTATCAAGGTATGTGCTTTGTGAAAGTCCAATTAAGCGTCTTGATCTATCTCTATAGATCTTGATGCCCAATATGTAAGCAGCTTCTCCAAGGTCTTTCACAGAAAAACTCTTATTCAGGTATCCTGTTATGCTATCCAGAAATTCTATATCATTTCCAATCAACACTATGTCAGAAATTCTATATCATTTCCAATCAACAATATTTCATCTATATATAAGATCAGAAATGCTACACAACTCCCACTCACTTTCTTGTAAATACAAGCTTCTCCAAAAGTCTGTATAAAACCATATGCTTTGATCACACTATCAAAATGTTTATTCCAACTCCGAGAGGCTTGCACCAGTCCATAAATGGATCGCTGGAGCTTGCACACTTTGCTAGCACCCTTTGGATCAACAAAACCTTCCGGTTGTATCCTATACAACTCTTCTTCCAGAAATCCATTCAGGAATGCAGTTTTGACATCCATTTGCCAAATTTCATAATCATAAATTGCAGCAATTGCTAACATGATTCAGACAGACTTAAGCATCGCTACGGGTGAGAAAGTCTCATTGTAGTCAACTCCTTGAACTTGTCGAAAACCTTTCGCAACAAGCCGAGCTTTGTAAACAGTAACATTACCGTCTGCGTAGGTCTTCTTCTTAAAGATTTTCTATAGCTTGCTGATCATCGGGCAAGTCCACCAAAGTCCTGATGTCTACTACACAACCTTCTTCTTGTAGACGTTGTTGGGCCTGCAAGTGCACAGGTTTGTAGGACAGTAGCCAATTTCCCTCAAGTGGATGACCTAAGGTTTATCAATCCGTGGGAGGCGTAGGATGAAGATGGTCTCTCTCAAACAACCCTGCAACCAAATAATAAAGAGTCTCTTGTGTCCCCAACACACCCAATACAATGGTAAATTGTATAGGTGCACTAGTTCGGCGAAGAGATGGTGATACAAGTGCAATATGGATGGTAGATATAGGTATTTGTAATCTGAAATAATAAAAACAGCAAGGTAACTAATGATAAAAGTGAGTGTAAACGGTATTGCAATGATAAGAAACAAGGCATAGGGTTCATACTTTCACTAGTGCAAGTTCTCTCAACAATAATAACATAGATAGATCATATAACAATCCCTCAACATGCAACAAAGAGTCACTCCAAAGCCACTAATAGCGGAGAACAAACGAAGAGATTACGGTAGGGTACGAAACCACCTCAAAGTTATTATTTCGGATCAATCTATTCAAGAGTTCGTACTAGAATAACACCTTAAGACACAAATCAACCAAAACCCTAATGTTACCTAGATACTCCATTGTCATCTCAAGTATCCGTGGGCATCATTATACGATATGTATCACACAATCTCAGATTCATCCAACCAACACAAAGTACTTCAAAGAGTGCCCCAAAGTTTCTACCGGAGAGTCAAGAAAACGTGTGCCAACCCCTATGCATAGGTTCATGGGTAGAACCCACAAGTTGGTCACCAAAACATACATCAAGTGGCACGTGATATCCCATTGTCACCACAGATAAACACGGCAAGACATACATCAAGTGTTCTCAAATCAAAGACTCAATCCGATAAGATAACTTCAGGAGGGAAACTCAATTTATCACAAGAGAGTAGAGGGGGAGAAACATCATAAGATACAGCTATAATAACAAAGCTCGCGATACATCAAGATCGTGCCATAGAGAGAACACAAGAGAGAGAGAGAGAGAGAGATCAAACACATAGCTACTGGTACATACCCTCAGCCCCGAGGGTGAACTACTCCCTCCTCATCATGGATAGCGCCGGGATGATGAAGATGGCCACCGGTGATGGGTTCCCCCTCTTGCAGGGTGCTGGAACGGGCTCCCTAGAGGCTTTTGGTGGCTACAGAGGCTTGCGGCGGCAGAACTCCCGATCTATCTTGATATTCAATGTTTTTAGGGTACGTAGGCTTATATAGGCGAAAGAAGTCGGTCGGGGGAGCCTCGAGGGGCCCACGAGAGGGTAGGGCGCGCCCAGGGGGTGGGCGCGCCCCCTGTCTCGTGGCCTCCTCGATGATCTTCTGACGTGAACTCCAAGTCTCCCGGATCATAATCTTTCCAAAAATCACGCTGCCGAAGGTTTCATTCCGTTTGGACTCCGTTTGATATTCCTTTTCTTCGAAATACTGAAGCATGCAAAAAAACAGCAATATGGGCTGGGCCTCCGGTTAATAGGTTAGTCCCAAAAGTAATATAAAAGTGTATAATAAAGCCCGTAATCATTCAAAACAGATAATAAAATAGCATGAATGCTTCATAAATTATAGATAGGTTGGAGACGTATCAGCATCCCCAAGCTTAATTCCTACTCGTCCTCGAGTAGGTAAATGATAAAAGAAAGAATTTATGAAGTGTGAATGCTAGAAGGTGCACAAGTTTGATCAATGATAATTTCAATCACCTTTTCTAGCATGATTATATGTCATAATAGTAGTTCATCTCATAAAACTTCTCGCGATAAAGTAACAAGCAATTCACATGTCAAAGCATAGACCATAAACTTTCTTGAAAACTAGCAAACTTCATTCTTGGTCATTAAAAAATTGCAATTCATCTTATTTTCAGGAATATCAAACTCCACATACTCAACTATCATATAGTCTTCTACAATTGCTAAAACTCACACAATACTAATGGTTATGGAGTTTCAATCGGACATTGAGAAAGATACGGGCTTATAATGTTGCCTCCCAACGTATTCACCTTTGGGTGATGTCAACAATAATAGTTCATGCTAACTTACATCTATTGGATATATATATCAGGATCTTCCCAACACGAGGTGCTTGCCAAAGGATAAAATGAAAAAGGGAAAGGTGAAGATCACCTTGACTCAAGCAAAAAGTAAAAGACATAAAGTAAAAGATAGACCCTTCATAGAGGGAATCAGAGGTTGTCATGCGCTTTTAAGGTTGGATGCACAAAATCTTAATGTGAAAGAATGTCACTTTATATTGCCACTTGTATATGGACCATTATTATGTAGTCCGTCGCTTTTATTGCTTCCATAACAAGATCATACAAAGCTATTTTATTCACACCAAAAGATCATACATATTTAGAGAGCAATTTTTATTGCTTGCACCGATGACAACTTACTTGAAGGATCTTAGTCAATCCATAGGTAAGTATGGTGGACTCTCATGGCAAAACTGGGTTTCAGGATATTTGGAAGCACAAGTAGTATCTCTACTTGGTGCAAGGAATTTTGGCTAGCATGAGGGGGAAAGGCAAGCTCAACATGTTTGAATGATCCATCAATATACTTTAACTGAGATGTCGGAAAACATAACCCATTACGTTATCTTCCTTGTCCAACATCAACTCTTTAGCATGTCATACTTAATGAGTGCTCCCAATTATAAAAGATGTCTAGGATAGTGTATTTATATGTGAAATCTCTCTTCTTTCAATATTCTTTCATGAATTGTTCAAATGACCAATACAATGCTTGCTAACCTTCAATAAATTTACAACCCCTACTTCTTAGATGTGAAGTCATTACTCCCCATGGGATAAGCAAATGAGACATATTTAATTTCAGATTTATGGCAATCAACTCATTCAACCATTTACTCATAGGATATAAGTGAAGCACACGAGTAAATGACAAACCACTCCAAAAAGATATAAGTGAAGATCAATGAGTAGCTAAATAATTATGTAACTATGTGAAGACTCTCTCTCATTAAAGAATTTAAGATCTTGGTATTGTATTCAAACAGCAAGCAAAACAAAATAAAATGACATTGCAAGGATAGCACAACTCAAGTGAAGAAGCAAAAACTTAGGCTCAACCGATACTAACCGATAGTTGTTGAAGAAGAGAGGTGGGATGCCTGCGGGGCATCCCCAAGCTTAGATGCTTGAGACTTCTTGAAATAATATCTTGGGGTGCCTTGGGCATCCCCAAGCTTGAGCTTTTGTGTCTCCTTAATTCCTCTCATATCATGGTTTCTCTTTTTATCAAAAGCTTCATCCACACCAAACTCAACAAGAACTTGTGAGATAGGTTAGTATAAACCAATGCAAAACCTTATCATTTTTCTACTGTAACAAATCACTAAAATTATTATTCAACATTTCATACTAAATGCATCTGCATATTTAATACTCCTATCCTCAAATAGAATCACTAAACAAGCAAACATATGCAAACAATGCAAACATAACAGCAATCTGTCAAAACAATATAGTCTGTAAAGAATGCAAGATTCATCATACTTCCCTAACTCCAAAAATTATGAAAGAAAATTCAAACTTTAATAAATTTATCATATCTCAATATGCAAAAAGTTTCAACACTATATCATTCTCTGAATTTTCTATGGAATTTTTGCAAAAGCGGTAAACTTTCTGTTTTCAAACAGCAACATGTATACTAGCAAAATAAGCATGGCAAAGGCTATCCTTGACATTTTTATTGAAAATAAATATGCAAAACATTATTCTACGTAACAGCAAGCAAATACTAACAAAATAAAATGACGCTCCAAGCAAAACACATATCATGTGGTGAATAAAAATATAGCTCCAACTAAAGTTACCGATGAACGAAGACGAAAGAGGGGATGCCATCCGGGGCATCCCCAAGCTTAGGCTCTTGGTTGTCCTTGAATATTACCTTGGGGTGCCTTGGGCATCCCAAATCTTAGGCTCTTTCCACTCCTTATTCCATAGTCCATCGAATCTTTACCCAAAACTTGAAAACTCCACAACAAAAACTCAACAGAAAACTCGTAAGCTCCGTTAGTATAAGAAAATAAAACCACCACTTAGGTGCTGTAATGAACTCATTCTAAATGCATATTGGTGTAATATCTACTGTATTCCAACTTATCTATGGTTCATACCCTTCGATACTACTCATAGATTCATCAAAATAAGCAAACAACACATAGAAAACAGAATCTGTCAAAAACAGAATAGTCTGTAGTAATCTGTATCACACGTATACTTCTGAAACTCCAAAACTCCTACCAAATTAGGAAGTCCTAAGAAATTTGTGTACCAATACATAGCAAAAAGAATCAGATCATAAGCACGTTTCTGGGAATTAACAAAACTACTTTACTGGATGCAAAAGTTTCTGATTCTCAGCAGGATCAACACAACTATCACCGTAAGATATCCTAAAGGTCTTACTTGGCACTTTATTGAAACAGAAGCTATAAAACATGATTACTACAGTAGAATAATCATGTGAACACACAAAAACAGTAAGGATAAATATTGGGTTGTCTCCCAACAAGCGCTTTTCTTTAATGCCTTTCTAGCTAGGCATGATGATGGCAATGATGCTCACATAAAAGATAAGAATTGAAACATAACGGGAGCATCATGAAGCATATGACTAGCACATTTAAGCCTAACACACTTCCTATGCATAGTAATTTTGTGATCAAACAACTTATGGGAACAATAAACAACTAGCATAGAAGGTAAAACAAGCATAGCTTCAAGATTTTCAACACATAGAGAGGAAACTTGATATTATTGCAATTCCTACAAGCATATGTCCCTCCCTCATAATAATTTTCAGTAGCATCATGAATGAATTCAACAATATAACCAGCACCTAAAGCATTATTTTCATGATCTACAAGCATAGAAAATTTACTACTCTCCACCTAAGCAAGTTTCTTCTCATTCGGAATAGTGGGAGTATCATAAAAGACTTGAAAACTAAAAATTGTTTCCACATTAAAAGAGTAATGTTCAGAAAAAGGGTAATCATAATCATGACAAGATTTGTAACTATAATCATCACTACTTTTTATAGCATAAGTTTCATCACAATAATCATCATAAGTAGCAACTTCGTTCTCATCATAATCGATTGAAACCTCTCCCAAGATAGTGGAATCATCACTAAATAAATTTGACACTCTTCCAAATCCACTTTCATATTCATCACAATAAAATTCAACATCCTCCAAAATAGTGGGATCACTACTTCCTAAAGTTGACACTCTTCCAAACCCACTTTCATCAATATAATCGTCATAGGTAAGAGGCATGCTATTATCATAACAACTTTGCATATCAAAACTTGGGATGCTAAAAATATCATCTTCATTAAACGTAGCATCCCCAAGCTTGGGACAAACATTAATTTCAGCAAATATATCTCAAATATTTCATCCTCATCAAACATAGCTTCCCCAAGCTTGGGCCCTTTCATATCATAAGCATTATCACTCTCATCATTAAAAATATGGATAGCACCAATAGTATAGCAATTATCATCATCACAATGAGTAGTAGGATCAACATCATTTGGGAGGGATTTTCTACCTTTGTTGCTCCTTCTTTTCTTTTTCTTCTTCACATTATGTGTGGATTCAACCTTCCTCTTTGAGCTCCTTATTGATGAGATTGATTGAATAGAAAGCTCCTCCTCGTTACCTGATTCATCATAAGAAATAATAGGAGGATACTGGGAAGTCTCTTCCCTTTCATTAGTATTCTCATCATCTTCTATTTGCTTTCTTTTCTTTAGGTAATTGGCAATATAAGGATTTTCAGTGCAATTCACCGCACAAAACATATAAATCTTCTCTAGATCAAAATCAAGAAATCTATCAAGATTAAATTTTGGAATACCTTCAGTTATACGTTTCATTTCTTCATACCCCAAAAGCAAACTAAGTGCATTATGATGCGCAAGGGAAGTCAATTCATCACAATTTTTGTACACGATTCGATCATGAAACAATTTGCATTGTAGATTTAAATGACCACGTTCATTGCAAAGTTCACAAGGGGAACGAAAAATATTGAATCTTTTAGCACACTCATCAAGACTTTCTTGCAAACCTTTAGTTTTTAAATACTTATGCCTCTTGCAATATCTTTTTTCTCTATTTGGAGTGTCCATGCAAACCCATTCTACTCCAGAAAAATCAACATGCTTATAAGAGACATTTTCATCATAACTAGTGCAATCATCATTAGTACTATGGATATTCAAAGAGTTCATACTAACAACATTGCAATCATGCTCATCATTCAAAGATTTAGTACCAAACATTTTAATGCATTCTTCTTCTAGCACTTGAGCACAATTTTCCTTTCCATCATACTCATGAAAGATATTAAAAAGACGAAGCGTATGAGACAAACTCAATTCCATTTTTTTGTAGTTTTCTTTTATAAACTAAACTAGTGATAAAACAAGAAACAAAAAGATTCGATTGCAAGATCTAAAGATATACCTTCAAGCACTCACCTCCCATGCAACGACGCCAGAAAAGAGCTTAGTTGACGGGGTGTGAGTGCCGATTACCTAGCCTCCCCGGTAACAGCGCCAGAAAAGAGCTTGATGTCTACTACACAACCTTCTTCTTATAGACGCTGTTGGGCTTGCAAGTGCACAGGTTTGTAGGACAGTAGCAAATTTCCCTCAAGTGGATGACCTAAGGTTTATCAATCTGTGGGAGGCGTAGGATGAAGATGGTCTCTCTCAAACAACCATGCAACCAAATAACAAAAAGTCTCTTGTGTCCCCAACACACCCAATACAATGTTAAATTGTATGGGTGCACTAGTTCGGCGAATAGATGGTGATACAAGTGCAATATGGATGGTAGATATAGGTATTTGTAATCTGAAATAATAAAAACAGCAAGGTAACTAATGATAAAAGTGAGTGTAAACGGTATTGCAATGATAGGAAACAAGGCATAGGGTTCATACTTTCACTAGTGCAATTTCTCTCAACAATAATAACATAGATAGATCATATAACAATCCCTCAACATGCAACAAAGAGTCACTCCAAAGCCACTAATAGCGGAGAACAAACGAAGAGATTATGGTAGGGTACGAAACCACCTCAAAGTTATTCTTTCGGATCAATCTATTCAAGAGTTCATACTAGAACAACACCTTAAGACACAAATCAACCAAAACCCTAATGTCACCTAGATACTCCATTGTCACCTCAAGTATCCGTGGGCATGATTATACGATATGCCTCACACAATCTCAGATTCATCCAACCAACACAAAGTACTTCGAAGAGTGCCCCAAATTTTCTACCGGAGAGTCAAGAAAACGTGTGCCAACCCCTATGCATTGGTTCATGGAGGGAACCCGCAAGTTGGTCACCAAAACATACATCAAGTGGCACGTGATATCCCATTGTCACCACAGATAAACACGGCAAGACATACATCAAGTGTTCTCAAATCAAAGACTCAATCCTATAAGATAACTTCAAGAGGGAAACTCAATTCATCACAAGAGAGTAGAGGGGGAGAAACATCATAAGATCCAACTATAATAACAAAGCTCACGATACATCAAGATAGTGCCATAGAGAGAACACGAGAGAGAGATCAAACACATAGCTACTGGTACATACCCTCAGCCCCGAGGGTGAACTACTCCCTCCTTGTCATGGATAGCGCCGGGATGATGAAGATGGCCACCGATGATGGGTTCCCCCTCCGGCAGGGTGCCGGAACGGGCTACCGAGAGGCTTTTTGTGGCTACAGAGGCTTGCGGCGGCAGAACTTCCGATCTATCTTGATATTCGATGTTTTTAGGGTACGTAGGCTTATATAGGTGAAAGAAGTCGGTCGGGGGAGCCTCGAGGGGCCCACGAGAGGGTAGGGCGCGCCCGGGGGGTGGGCGCGCCCCCCTCTCTCGTGGCCTCCTTGATGATCTTCTGACCTGAACTCCATGTCTCCCGGACCATAATCTTTCCAAAAATCACGCTGCCAAAGGTTTCATTCCGTTTGGACTCCGTTTGATATTCCTTTTCTTTGAAATACTGAAACAGGCAATAAAACAGCAATATGGGCTGGCCTACGGTTAATAGGTTAGTCCCAAAAGTAATATAAAAGTGTATAATAAAGCCCGTAATCATTCAAAACAGATAATAAAATAGCATGAATGCTTCATAAATTATAGATACGTTGGAGACGTATCAAGTCCACACTTTGTTCTCATACATGGATCCTATCTCAGATTTCATGGCCTCAAGCCATTTCGCGGAATCTGGGCTCATCATTGCTTCCTCATAGTTCGTAGGTTCATCATGGTCTAGTAACATGACTTCCAGAATAGGATTACCGTACCACTCTGGTGCGGATCTTACTCTGGAAGACCTACGAGGTTCTGTAGTAACTTGATTTGAAGCTTCATGATCATCACCATTAGCTTCTTCACTAATTAGTGTAGTTATCACAGGAACTGATTTCTGCGATGAACTACTTTCCAATAAGGGAGCAGGTACAGTTACCTCATCAAGTTCTACTTTCCTCCCAATCACTTCTTTCGAGAGAAACTCCTTCTCTAGAAAGGATCCATTTTTAGCAACAAAGATTTTGCCTTCGGATCTGTGATAGAAGGTGTACCCAACAGTTTCTTTTGGGTATCCTATGAAGACGCACTTCTCCGATTTGGGTTCGAGCTTATCAGGTTGAAGCTTTTTCACATAAGCATCGCAACCCCAAACTTTAAGAAACGACAACTTTGGTTTCTTGTCAAACCACAGTTCATAAGGCGTCGTCTCAACGGATTTTGATGGTGCCTTATTTAAAGTGAATGCAGCGGTCTCTAAAGCATAACCCCAAAACGATAGCGGTAAATCAGTAAGAGATATCATAGATTGCACCATATCTAATAAAGTACGGTTACGATGTTCGAACACACCATTTCGCTATGGTGTTCCAGGTGGCATTAATTGTGAAACTATCCCATGTTGTTTCAAATGAAGACCAAACTCGTAACTCAAATATTCTCCTCCACAATAAGATTGTAGAAACTTTATTTTCTTGTTATGATGATTTTCCACTTCACTTTGAAATTCTTTGAACTTTTCAAATGTTTCAGACTTATGCTTCATTAAGTAGATGTAACCATATCTGCTCAAATCATCTGTGAAGGTAAGAAAATAACGATACCCGCCACGACCATCAATACTTATTGGACCACATACATCGGTAGGTATTATTTCCAACAACTCAGTAGCTCGTTCCATTGTTTCGGAGAACGGAGTTTTAGTCATCTTGCCCATAAGGCACGGTTCGCAAGCACCAAGTGATCCATAATCAAGTGATTCCAAAAGTCCATCAACATGGAGTTTCTTCATGCGCTTTATACCGATATGACCCAAACGGCAGTGCCACAAGTAAGTTGCACTATCATTATTAAACTTCAATCTTTTGGCTTCAACACTATGAATATGTGTATCACTACTATCAAGATTCAACAAAAAAAGACCACTCAGCAAGGGTGCATGACCATAAAAGATATTACTCATATAAATAGAACAACCATTATTCTCTGATTTAAATGAATAACCGTCTCGCATTAAACAAGATCCAGATATAATGTTCATGCTCAACGGTGGCACCAAATAACAATTATTCAGGTCTAAAACTAATCCCGATGGTAGATGCGGAGTTTGCGTGCCGACCGCGATCACATCGACTTTGGAACCATTTCCCACGCGCATCGTCACCTCGTCCTTAGCCAATCTTCGCTTAATCCGTAGCCCCTATTTCGAGTTGCAAATATGAGCAACAGAACCAGTATCAAATACCCAGATGCTACTGTGAGCATTAGTTAAGTACGCATCAATAACATGTATATCAAATATACCTTTCACTTTGCCATCCTTCTTATCCGCCAAATACTTGGGGCAGTTCCACCTCCAGTGACCAGTCCCTTTGCAGTAGAAGCACTCAGTTTCAGGCTTAGGTCCAGACTTGGGTTTCTTATCTTGAGCAACAACCTTTTTTCCGTTCTTCTTGAAGTTCCCTTTCTTCCCTTTGCCATTTTTCTTGAAACTAGTGGTCTTATTGACCATCAACACTTGATGCTCCTTTTTGATTTCTACCTCTGCGGCCTTTAGCATCGCGAAGAGCTCGGGAATAGTCTTGTCCATCCCTTGCATATTATAGTTCATCATGAAGCCTTTATAGCTTGGTGGCAGTGATTGAAGAACTATGTCAATGACACAATCAACTGGAAGATTAACTCCCAACTGAGTCAAGTGATTATGATACCCAGACTTTTTGAGTATGTGTTCACTGACAGAACTATTCTCCCCCATTTTGCAACTGTAGAACTTGTTGGAGACTTCATATCTCTCAACTCGGGCATTTGCTTGAAATATTAACTTCAACTGTTGGAACATCTCATATGCTCCATGACATTCAAAACGTCGTTGAAGTCCCGATTCTAAGCCGTAAAGCATGGCACACTGAACTATCGAATAGTCATCAGCTTTGCTCTGCCAGACGTTCTTAACGTCATCAGTAGCATCAGCAACAGGCCTGGCACCTAGCGGTGCTTCGAGGATGTAATTCTTCTGTGCAGCAATGAGGATAATCCTCAAGTTACGGACCCAGCCCGTGTAGTAGCTGCCATCATCTTTCAGCTTTCTCTAGGAACGCATTAAAATTCAAAGGAACGGTAGCATGGGCCATTGATCTACAACAACATAGACATGCAAAATACTATCAGGTACTAAGTTCATGATAAACTAAAGTTCAATTAATCATATTACTTAAGAACTCCCACTTAGATAGACATCCCTCTAATCATCTAAGTGATCACGTGATCCAAATCAACTAAACCATGTCGGATCATCACGTGAGATGGAGTAGTTTTCAATGGTGAACATCACTATATGTTGATCATATCTACTGTATGATTCATGCTCGACCTTTCGGTCTCAGTGTTCCGAGGCCATATCTGCATATGCTAGGCTCATCAAGTTTAACCCGAGTATTATGCGCGTGCAAAACTGGCTGCACCCGTTGTATGTGAACGTAGAGCTTATCACACCCGATCATCACGTGGTGTCTCGGCACGACGAACTGTAGCAATGATGCATACTCAGGGAGAACACTTGTAACTTGAAATTTAGTAAGGGATCATCTTATAATGCTACCGATGTTCTAAGCATAATAAGATGCATAAAGGATAAACATCACATGCAATCAAAATATGTGACATGATATGGCCATCATCATCTGTGCTCATGATCTCTATCACTGAAGCATCGTCATGATCTCTAACGTCACCGGCGCGACACCTTGATCTCCAATTTAGCATCGTTCTTGTTTCGCCACCTATTGTTACTACGACTATCGCTACCGCTTAGTGATAAAGTAAAACAATTACATGGAGATTGCATTGCATACAATAAAGCGACAACCATATGGATCCTGCCAGTTGCCGATAACTTTGTTACAAAACATGATCATCTCATACAACAATTTATATCACATCATGCTTGACCATATCACATCACAGCAAGCCCTGCAAAAACAAGTTAGACGTCCTCTACTTTGTTGTTGCAAGTTTTACGTGGCTGCTAAGGGCTTCTAGCAAGAACCGTTCTTACCTACACATCAAAACCACAACGACTTTTCATCAAGTGTGCTGTTTTAACCTTTAATAAGGACCGGGCGTAGCCACACTGGATTCAACTAAAGTTGGAGAAACAGACACTCACCAGCCACCTATGTGCAAAACACATCGGTAGAACCAGTCTCGCGTAATTGTACGTGTAATGTCGGTCTGAGCCGCTTCATCCAACAATCCCGCCAAATCAAAGTATGACATGCTGGTAAGCAGTATGACTATTATCGCCGACAACTCTTTGTGTTCTACTCGAGCATATAACATCTACGCATAAACCTGGCTCGGATGCCACTGTTAGGGAACATAGTAATTTCAAAAAAATCCTATGCACACACAAGATCATGGTGATGCATAGCAACGAGAGGGGAGAGTGTGTCCACGTACCCTCGTAGACCGAAAGCAGAAGCGTTATGACAACGCGGTTGATGTAGTTGTACGTCTTCACGATCCAACTGATCTTAGCACCGAACGTACGGCACCTCCACGATCAGCACACGTTCAGCTCGGGGACGTCCCTCATACTCTTGATCCAGTTGAGGCCGAGGGAGAGTTTCGTCAGCACGACGGCGTGGTGATGGTGACGATGAAGTTACCGGCACAGGGCTTCGCCAAAGCACTACGACGATATGACCGAGGTGTGTAACTGTGGAGGGGGGCACCACACACGGCTAAACAATGTCAACTTGTGTTCTAGGGTGCCCCCCTGCCCCCGTATATAAAGGAGCAAGGGGGAGGCCGACCGGCCCTTGGTGCGCGCCAAGGAGGGGAGGAGTCCTCCTCCTAGTAGGAGTAGGACTCCTCCTTTCCTAGTCCAACTAGGAAGGGGAAGGGGGAATGAAGGAGAGGGAAAGAGGGGCCGCGCCCCCTCCCCTAGTCCTATTCGGACTCCCCTTGGGGGGGCACGCCACCTCCTGGGCTGCTACCCTCTCTCTTCCCTAAGGCCCACTAAGGCCCAATAATTCCCCGGGGGGTTCCGGTAACCCCTCCGGCACTCTGGTTTTCTCCGAAATCACCCGAAACACTTCCGGTGTCCGAATATAACCATCCAATATATCAATCTTTATGTCTCAACCATTTCGAGACTCCTCGTCATGTTCGTGATCATATCCGGGACTCCGAACTATCTTTGGTACATCAAAACACATAAACTCATAATACCGATCGTCACGAAACTTTAAGTGTGCAGACCCTACGGGTTCGAGAACTATGTAGACATGGCCGAGACACGTCTCCGGTCAATAACCAACAGCGGAACCTGGATGCTCATATTGGTTCCTACATATTCTACGAAGATCTTTATCGGTCAAACCGCATAACAACATACGTTGTTCCCTTTGTCATCGGTATGTTACTTGCCCGAGATTCGATCGTCGGTATCTCAATACCTAGTTCAATATCGTTACCGGCAAGTCTCTTTACTCGTTCCGTAATACTTCATCCCGCAACTAACTCATTAGTTACAATGCTTGCAAGGCTTATAGTGATGAGTATTACGGAGAGGGCCCAGAGATACCTCTCCGAAATACAGAGTGACATATCCTAATCTCGATCTATGCCAACCCAACAAACACCTTCGGAGACACTTGTAGATCACCTTTATAATCACCCTTTTACGTTGTGATGTTTGGTAGCACACAAAGTGTTCCTCCGGTATTCGGGAGTTGCATAGTCTCATAGTTTTAGGAACTTGTATAAGTCATGAAGAAAGCAGTAGCAATGAAACTAACATGATCATAATGCTAATCTCACGGATGGGTCATGTCCATCACATCATTCTCCTAATGATGTGATCCTGTTCATCAAATGACAACACATGTCTATGGTCAGGAAACTTAACCATCTTTGATTAATGAGCTAGTCAAGTAGAGGCATACTAGGGACTATATGTTTTGTCTATGTATTCACACATGTACTAAGTGTCCGGTTAATACAATTCTAGCATGAATAATAAACATTTATCATGAATTAAGGAAATAAATAATAACTTTATTATTGCCTCTAGGGCATATTTCCTTCACGGAGCCCTCGCGGCTGAGGAACTAACCACACTACAAGCCGAAGTCGATCGAGATGATGTCGTCCTCGACAAACGGCCGAAGTCTACTTCATTCAAGCCGACTAATGAAATAGTCAAATTACAAGTACACCCCACGGACCCAGCTAAAATGGCGTCCATAGGGGCAAAACTCGATCCAGAGATTGACAAGGAGTGATGACCGACAAGTATAGGGGATCTGTCGTAGTCCTTTTGATAAGTAAGAGTGTCGAACCCAGTAAGGAGCAGAAGGAAATGACAAGCGTTTTTCAGTAAGGTATTCTGTGCAAGCATTGAAATTACCAGTAACAGATAGTTGTGTGACAAGATAATTCGTAATGGGTAACAAGTAACTAGAGTAACTAAGGTGCATCAAGGTGGCCCAATCCTTTTTGTATCAAAGGACAAGCCTAGACGAACTCTTATATAAAGCAAAGTGCTCCCGAGGACACATGGTAATTATTGTCAAGTTAGTTTTTATCATGCTCATATGATTCGCGTTCGTTACTTTGATAATTTGATATGTGGGTAGACCGGTGCTGCCCTTCCTTGGACAAGCCTCCCACTTATGATTAACCCCTCTCGCAAGCATCTGCAACTACGAAAGAAGAATTAAGGTAAACCTAACCATAGCATGAGACATATGGATCCAAATCAGCGCCAAGCAACTCATAAACTAGGGTTTAAGCTTCTGTCACTCTAGCAACCCATGATCTACTTATTACTTCCCAATGCCCCCCCTAGGCCCAAATCATGGTGAAGTGTCATGTAGTCGATGTTCACATCAGAAAATTAGTAAAATTAGTACCATCAAAGTAAGCACCTCTATGGTGGTAATTTCCCTCGCTAGATGCCATACTCTCCTAGGTTGTGAAACCAAGGCTATGATCACCAAAGCTATGGAAATCAAGGAAAATGGAGACCAAAGCTCTAATACCACTTGTAGGATCGAAAGTATGTCTAGAGGGGGTTATTAGACTACCTGGCCAAATAAAACTTAACCTTTTCCTAATTTTAATTCTTGGCAGATTTTAGCAACTTAGCACAAGTCAAGTGATCACAATACAATTCAAGCAAGCATGCAAAGAGTATATGAGCAGCGGAAAGTAAATCATGCAACTTGCAGGAAATTAAATGGGAGGAGTTTGGAGGGAGCAAACGCAATGTTGACACGGAGATTTTTGGCGTGGTTCTGATAGGTGGTGCTATTGTACATCCACGTCGATGGAGACTTCAACCCACAAAGGGTAACAGCTGCGCGAGTCCATGGAGGGCTCCACCCATGAAGGGTCCACGAAGAAGCAACCTTGTCTATCCCACCATGGCCATCGCCCATGAAGGACTTGCCTCACTTGGGTAGATCTTCACGAAGTAGGCGATCTCCTTGCCCTTACAAGCTCCTTGGTTCAACTCCACAATCTTGACGGAGGCTCCCAAGTGACACCTAACCAATCTAGGAGACACCACTCTCTAAAAGGTAATAGATGGTGTGTTGATGATGAACTCCTTGCTCTTGTGCTTCAAATGATAGTATCTCCAACACTCAACTCTCTCTCACAGATTTGGCTATGGTGGAAAGATGATTTGAGTGGAAAGCAACTTGGGGAAGGCTAGAGATCAAGATTCTTGTGGTTGGAATGTAATATCTTGGTCTCAACACATGAGCAGGTGGTTCTCTCTCAGAAAATGAATGTTGGAAGTGTAGGCGCGCTCTGATGGCTCTCTCCACGAATGAAGAATGGGTGGAGGGGTATATATAGCCTCCGCAAAAAAACTAACTGTTACACATAGATTCCCAAACTCGGTGAGACCGAATGGTAAAACTCGGCCAGACCGATTCAGGTCAAAATATGAACGTTAGAATTTTCGGTGGGACCGATACAGTCAGCTCGGTGAGACCGATGCGCTAGGGTTGGGGCATAACGAAATCTCGGTGTGACCGACCACATGAACTCGGTGGGACCGATTTCAGTAATAGGCACATAGAGAGTTGGTCAGGCAAACTCGGTGGGACCGATTCGCTCATCTCGGTGAGACCGAAACATTATGAAAAGGAAACAGTGAATTTGCATTGCAGACTCGGTGGGACCAATTCGCTCATTTTGATGGGACCAAAACATTACGAAAGGAAACAGGGAGTTTGCAATCCCATCTCGGTGAGATCGAGATCCCTATCAGTGAAACCGAAGTGACTAGGGTTTGTGGCAGTATGTCAAATGAACTCGGTGGCGCCGGATATATCAAATCGATGGGGCCGAGTTTGACTTTTAGGTTTAGGACATATGTGGAAATGAGAAAGTGGTTGATGGTTTTGGAGCATACCACTAAGCATTTTGAGCAAGAAATCCATTAAGCAACACCTCATCCCCTTTTAATAGTATTGGCTTTCCTATGGACTTTATGTGATCTTGGATCACTTAAATAAAAATGTAGAGTCTTGAGCTTGTTGTCAATATGTGTCCTTAGCATTTTGAGGGGTCCACATCTCTAGTCCATGCCATGCCAATCATTGAACTTTCTGAAATGATCATCTTGAAAGAGCATTAGTTCAATGAGCTATATGTTGTTAAGAATTACCAAAACCACCTAGGGATTAGTTACACTTTCAGAAACCTATGGCCTCGGGTCTATTTTTCATTATATATTTTCAGATCTATAAACCAAAAATACCAAAAATATCTTGCTGCAATTTATTTAATTTTATTTAGTTTTACGTTCTAGCAATCTTTTATACCTATCTCTATCAGATCTCACCATTGCAATTGACAATGAAGGGATTGACAACCCCTTTATCATGTTCGGTGTAAGTGTTTGATTGTTTGTGCAGGTGCATAGACTAGGGATTTGCTTGTACCTCCTACTGGATTGATACCTTGGTTCACTAACTGAGGGAAATACTTATCTCTACTTTGCTGCATCACCCTTTCCTCTTCAAGGGAAAAACCAATGCAAGCTCAAGAAGTAGAAGGAACCCCTTTCAATGATCTGATGACTACCCGATACACTCTGAAACCTTTCCGGTGATCAAATAGCATCGTCCTATATATCAATCTTTACCTCTGGACCATTCTAGAGCTCCTAGTCATGTCACCCACAAGATGTAATCAACTACAAGATGTAATCAACACTACTAGTCACCCACAAGCACCAATCTATAGTTCCGTACGAAGACTGAACACAAGAGATGAACTAGGGTTTGCGAGGAGATGGTCATGTTGAAGATGTTGATGGAGAATGCCCTCCCCAAGATGGGAGAGTTGTTGGTGATGATGATGACGATGATTTCCCCCTCCGGAAGGGAAGTTCCCCGGTGGAATCGTTCCACCGGAGGGAAAAAGTGCTCCTGCCCAGGTTCCACAAGTGACGATGCTAAGCTAACAGATGGGTCTTGTCCATCACATCATTCTCCTAATGATGTCATCCCGTTATCTAGTGACAACACATGTCCATGGTTGGGAAACCTTAACCATCTTTGATCAACGAGCAAGTCTAGTAGAGGCTTACTAGGGACACGGTATTTGTTTATGTATCCACACAACCTTTACTGCTCTTTCATCATTTTTGACAGTTCCATGAAATCAAATTTATTGGTCTATCTTTACCTCTTTAGCAATAATAATTAGATAATTATGCTGGCGTTGTTACCTTCTGGATATGTAACTGACAATCTCTCACCGTTGCTTCATGTTACACTAAATGATCAGTAGATTACCCTTGATTTTCTGCTGCATGTTTCAACTTTGTTCTTCATAACTGATGTTCTGCCCAAAAGGCAAAAACTGCATTGTGATATTGTTAAACTGTTAAATAGCATGTATAGTTCCCTTGTGCCAAAACTGTAAATCATAAAACTACAGTAGTTTTGTACGGTTGTATCTTTATATTAATTAGTAGTTGCTGGCGCACTATGACGTATTGTTTCTCAAGAGTAGAAACTTGGGATAAGAAAACAAAGAATTCTTATCTTATTTTTATATGTTTCTGTTTATGCCATGTATCTTGTGTCACCATTTCTTTCCAATAATAATACTTTCTCCCACTGCTTACAATGAAACAGACAAACAGATGCTTACATTCATGTTCTAACTAGTGTAAACAGACAAACAGATGCTTACATTCATGTTCTAACTTTAGCTGTATTACGTAGTTACGAGCAATCCTGCCTGATAAATCTGTCCTTTTGTCGATCATTAGTATAGTAGCCATGATCAATAAAAATAATCTATTTGTTCTGAAATTCTCTCATGGTTTAGATTGACCCAGTAACCATAGTTTGCTCCATTGATTGCAGTCTGTAAATCAACCATACAAGCAGTGGCTCAATGATGAGGTTGCGGTAAAATGGTCTGATAATGATGATGATGTAAGTTCATACTCAAGCCACTTTAGGTTTATGATTTACATTTCGTATTTAGTTTCATCATATGAAATAGTTGTTTGTGTTCTAAAATAATCAAATAGACTGGAGTGTCAAAACTGTTTCTGGAGTGTAATTTGTAAATTTAGACATGCTGTTTTTGGAGTGTCAAAACATGTGATTTCCATCCCAATGATTATATTCTTGAATTCTCCTACTGTTTTCCATTGATACAATACTCATATATTGCTTCTTTGAATGCAGTTTGTTAATAAATCATATCAGCAGTGGTTTAATTCATGATTGGCTTAAACATTAATGCAACTTACTAAGAACAATTCTTTTGATGAAAACCACCGCGCAGGGAGTTCCGTACCCTTTGCACGTTGAATTTTTGGGAGATAATTCTTTTTTGGGAGATAATTCTTTCGCTCGGGCATGATCTACCAATTACCAGCAGTAGTCCCGACGCTATCACAGTCGGGAGGTCCGTGCAAAGGACTTCAACGTAGGAGACCTAGTCATGAGGCTTCATTCAGAGAAGCGGAAGCACAAACTCTCCCCCAAATGGATGGGCCATTCATCATCGATCAGGTCCTCATCGTAGGCGCCTACCGAATTCGAGATCTAGCGAGCAGGCGGGCGCACGCCTAGCACCCTATTCAGGCTTGCAATGGATAACCTAAGGGATGTGGAGCTTGTAGAGGAGTGTACCAGGGATTGTGATACTCCAGAATATCTTACTTGTCCATTGTCGGGCGAGCTTATGATTGACCCGGTGACAATTGCCACGGGGAAGGTAACTCTCTTAGTTTGTGCTCGAAATTTTAGCTGCATATAATTGTTTATTGCAGTGAACTAATGATTGGTATGTTTTAGTTTGTTTTAGACATTCGACCGACAGTTCCTCAAGGATTGGCTCGCGAAGAATGGGCATATCTGTCCTCTGACCGGCGAGCCTGTTTCATGTGCCATTGTCCGGAACGAGCATGTCAGAGGGTACTTGAAGGAGTGGGAAGAATCCAAGATGGAGCCGACCACGAAGGTCCCGAAGAACACGAAGTGATCTCACGTAGTAGTAGGAATGACAGTATAGTTCGTCATATTTCACTGCCTGTGTGTGTGTGCGCGCGCGCGCTTTTCCCGAATTACACTGCTGCTACTCTCTTTTTTTTCTTTTACTGGAAAGAAGAGAATGTAAACAGATCATTACAAGTCTCTTGCGACCTAATTTCACAATCTTTTAGCGCGTAAGATAATCCTATATATATGCCAATTTGTTGCCTGTACGAGGAAGTTGATCAGCCAAGCGGTTGGCGCCTCGGCGTGAGCGGTGCAAACGAGTAGTCGAATGCGCCGGAAACGACGGCTTATGCTCGGTCGTCGAGCTCCTTCTCCAGGCGGCGCCACAGCCGGGCCACGGTGGCCCTGCGCGCCTCGTTGTCCTCCAGATCGGGGTCGTAGTGCGCCCAAATGATGTCGTCGAACTCCTCGAAGCGACAGTCCACGTCGCTGGCTTTGGCGTACATGTCCCTGAACTCCCTCAGGACCACGCTCTGGTGCTTCTCCTCGTCCTCGGGCCCGTCGTCGACCTCCGGCTCCGACTCTCTGGCCATCAGACCCGGCTCCGACTCTCTGGCCATCAGACCCGGCTCCGACTCTCTGGCCATCAGACTGGCCAGCACCGTGCGCCGCAGCCTGTCGCTCTCACCGCCGTTGTCGCTGAGGAGGGAGCTGTAGATGTAGATGTCCTTCTTCATGTCCTCTCCAGCTTGAGCTTCTGGATCTGGTGCGCCACGATGAGCCGCATCGACAGGTCGTACTCCAAGCTGCGGATCAAGAGCTCCTCGTCCTCCTCCTCCAGGTCCAGGGAGACGTTTGCCGGCGACGATTGCAGCTCTTGGGTGATTGCTAGAGCTGTCGCCTTGACGACTTCCCCAGTTTCCACGGCTGCCATTGATCACTCAGGAGATCAACACGATCAAAAACGAACAAGGATCAACTCCACCCTAACTAGGTAACTAGGTAGTCAAGCATTGGCATACATATATACTCCGTAGGTTCGAACGAGGCAAGGGCCAGGCCGACTCGGCCGGCTGATCCTACGTGGTTGAGTCGGTGTCAGTCACGTACGGCACTGCGACTCATGAACGGGACATCGTTATTGTCTTTTTCTTCTTCTTTTTTTTTGACGCCAATAAGTGCCACACGTGTGGGCGTTAGGGAGTCTGCCCACACATTTTTTGTGGTGTATAAGAGAGGTGTGTGGGCAAAACAAGTAATGCCCACACACCTCTTTTTTCCCTCCCAATCCCTCTCACACGCGTGCGTGTGGGCAAAATAGATAACGCCCACACGCTCCGTACGTTAGGCCTCGTACTTCATGGTCCCGCACGCCCGCGTGACAGTTACCGCGCGCCCGCAGTTCTCATGGTCTAGACCCTCGTCCATGTTCGTTAACTGCAGTTTCCATGTCGCTGAACTACGGTTGCCATGTCGGACAACTGCAGTTGTCATGGTTGCTCAACTGCAGTTGCCATCTCATGTCAAAAGTTCCATATGCCATTTTTGGGCAACTGCGGCTGTTGCCAAGTATGGTCTGGTTTACTATAGTTGTCATGATTTAAAAACTTTAGGGGTTTGCCACCTACTAACACTAGGCAGTTGCCACGTATGGTTTGGTTTACTACAATTGACATGATTTGAAAACCTTAGGAGTTGCCACCTACTAACACTAGGCAGTTGCCGTGTAGCGCTACAAAAAGACATGGCAAAACAACATGTTCAGGTAAAAAAAAAGAGTTGCCATCTGCTTACAAGTACACTAGGGCAGTTGTTGTGTACCCTGCAAAATACATGGCAACTGACATGTTCGGGTAAGAAAAAAGAGAGAGTTGCCACCTGCTTATAAAGCACACTAGGGCAGTTGCCATGTACACTGCAAAACACATGGCAAGTGGCAACTTGGGTGTGGGCGATGAGACGGGCGTGTGGGTGACATGGCAAATGCCCCCACACCAGCCCTTGTGCGTTAGTGGAAAGTGGTGTGTGGACGAACTGCTGAACGCCCACACACCAGCCCCTCCCGTGTGGTGAAACGGCCGTGTGGGCGACCGGGTGAATGCCCACACACCAGCCCAGTTGAGGGAGTTCTGGACTAGGGGGTGTCCGGATAGCCGAACTATCATCATTGGCCGGACTCCAAGATTATAAAGATACAAGATTGAAGACTTCGTCCAGTGTCCGGATGGGACTTTCCTTGGCGTGGAAGGCAAGCTTGGCAATACGGATATGTAGATCTCCTACCATTGTAACCGACTCTGTGTAACCCTAGCCCTCTCCAGTGTCTATATAAACCGGAGGGTTTTAGTCCATAGGACGAACAACAATCATACCATGGGCTAGCTTCTAGGGTTTAGCCTCCTTGATCTCGTGGTAGATCCACTCTTGTACTACCCATATCATCAATATCAATCAAGCAGGAGTAGGGTTTTACCTCCATCGAGAGGGCCCAACCAGGTAAAAACATCGTGTCCCTTGTCTCCTGTTACCATCCGCCTAGAAGCACAGTTCGGGACCCCCTACCCGAGATCCACCGGTTTTGACACCGACATTGGTGCTTTCATTGAGAGTTCCTCTGTGTCGTCACCTATAGGCCCGATGGCTCCTTCGATCATCAACAACGACGCGGTCCATGGTGAGACTTTTCTCCCCGGACAGATCTTCAGATTCGGCGGCTTTGCATCATGGGCAATTAAGCAGCCCATCTGGAGCAGATTGAAAGCTACGCCCTGGCCATCGGGTCAGATTTGGAAGCTTGAACTTCACGGCCGAGATCCGCGGAGACTTGATCTTCGACGGATTCGCGCCACAGCCGAGCGCGCCGCACTGTCACGATGGGCATGATCTAACCCTGCTGTCGGACAGTGCCCTGGAGGCCGCACAAGAGTCCGCTCCGACCCTTAACTCGGAGACGACTGCGCCAATCGAGGATGGGTGACTAGACACCGCCTCGGGGGCTGCTACCTCTATGGCGATGGAGCCAAATACCGACCCTGTCCCTTGTGAAGCTCATGACTCCGAGGTGCCGGACTCCTTGCCGGACTCCAAACCTCCTGCGCCCCTGCCAATCAAATCTGATTGGGCGCCGATCATGGAGTTCACCGCTGCGGACATCCTTCAGCACTCGCCTTTTGGCGACATCCTGAAATTCTCTAAAGTATCTCTCCTTATCAGGAGAGCCTTGGCCGGACTACGGTCAGGACGATTGGGATACGGACGATGAAGAAATTCAAAGCCCACCCACCACCCACTTTGTAGCCACTGTCGACGACCTAACCGACATGCTAGACTTCGACTCCGAAGACATCAACGATGCCGGAGACGACCAAGAACCAGCGCCTATGGGGCACTGGAAAGCCACCTCAACTCACGATGTATACATGGTGGATACACCAAAAGGAAGCGATAACGAGGAACAATGGGACGCGGCGAAGGATAATTCCCCTGAAAAACAGCCAAAACGGCGACGCAAACGCCACCCGAAGTCCCGCCTCGATAAAAACAACACCCATACAGACCCAGCCGTAGAGCAGGGCGAACCAGTGGATGACAAACATGCCACCAAGCAACCGGCCGAACAGGATGAATTGGACGAGCAACCCATCCCACTACAAGAAATATGTCAACTTATGACCTTCTGTCAGTGACCCTCGAAGAATTGGTCATAAATCTATGACCATTTTAGACCAATTGGTCAAAAGCTGTTCAGGGGGCGCCAAACCCTGAACCATTGCGACCATTTTGGTCAGAAAGGTCGTAATTTCCTTACACGAAATGGTCACAAAGCAAATAGTGCTAGTCCGCTGCCTTATTTCTAGTTGTTAACGACCAATATAGATGGTCATAGCCTTGTAAATTGTGGTGGGTTGCTATGACTAGGCGCCACCTCATCAGTTTTGCCTATGTGTCATGTCCATGTGGCAGTTTTTGCCCTAGGTTGTGAAGCAACCTATACTTCTGTCATTCCCAAAATTCCCAAAAAATCTCATAAATTCTTTGGGTCATATCTTCACAAATATGTAAAACCTTCCTTGCCTAGTTCAAAAATAATTCAAAAATATTCATTTTCCTATTTTGTTCAGAGTAACAGTTTGTGAAGGAAGTACCACTTTGGCATGTCCAAATAGTATCCATTTTCTACAGATGCTTTCCTATGCCCAAATAACCATCCTCCACCAAATGCCAGCTCAATCCATTCATTATTTTGAGCCGAGCTTCAACATTCAGATTTATGTCCAAAGTGGTGGTTTGCAAAGCAAGTATCACCTAGGCTCCTCCTTTTGAGCTGAAAATTTGTGAAAACGGTCTTCTTAGTAACTGATCATCCTCACCAAAACTCACGCCCATTATCCATGTACATTTCCGCACCACTAATCAAACACTTGGCTGCTAATTCATGTTTGAGCATCGATTGGTCTCCTCATGAGAATCTTATGTTGTAATTTTCTTCCTAGCACCAACCTGGGAGTGCCCAACCCACTAGACATGCCTAGGCCGCCTGAACACATGGCAACGCCACGGTCACGCTGGTGACCACGCCACGGCATGCGAGTTCTGGCAGCTCTAGAGTTGGGGCCCTCGGCCACCGCCCAAACCTCGACGTATCGCCGCCAAACCATGTATTTATGATTAAATAGGTCCTTATGTAACTAGAAATGATTTTTGGAAAAAATACATAGCAAACTATGAGGCAGATGCAGTTCAAATTTGACCCGCTTCCAGCTGAATCGGCAGAAATTTGTCTTTTTCACGAGAGGTGGATCAAAAATTTTTACACCAGACCATTTTGTCAATTGTGCATTAAATATGGCCTAGTATTTTATAAAAATGATTTGGTCCAATTTTGCAACAATTATTTGGTAGTTCCTTCACAAAAAAACCTCCTTTCGGGCACTCGAAAAATGGAAAATGGTTTTTTCGTCCAACGAAAATGAAAACTTCCTTAGGCAACATTGTTTGCTATTCCAATATGCACCCTTGTGCACAATATGAGATCATTTGAACAAACTATGCCATGAATGTGGCCATAAGATTGATCATTTGGCTTGAAAGCCATGAATCTTCAACTTGATAGCTCATTTCTGAGAACACTTTTTTAAAATAATTACCGTACTACAAGTTTATTATTTTTCCTGGAAACTTGGTCACATATAATGACACAATGCGAAGGTTTTCCAATTTTTTGAATTTTTTTGAATTTTTATGCCTGTTTCAAAATGCGGTCAAAACGGCGGGCTTGACCGCCCTAGCTAGTGGTTGAATCTTGGAATTTTTTGGTGTTTCTATGATTAAATAGATACTTATGTACCTAGAAATGATTTTTGAAAAATAAGGAGCAAACTATGAGGCAGCTACAGTTCAAATTTGACCTGCTTCCAACCGAATCGACGACAATTTGTCTTTTTCATCGAGGTGGATCAAAACTTTTTCACCCAACCGATTTGTCAATTGTGCATTATATATGGCCTAGTATTTTATAAAATTGATTTGGTCCATTTCGCAACAATTATTTGGTAGTTCCTTCACAAAAAACCTCCTTTCGCACTCGAAAAATGGAAAATGGTTTTTTCGTCCAACTAAAATGAAAACTTCCTTAGGCAACATTGTTTGCTATTCCAATATGCACCCTTGTGCACATTATGAGATCATTTGGACAAACTATGCCATGAATGTGGCCATAAGATTGATCATTTGGCTTGAAAGCCATGAATCTTCACACTTGATAGCTCATTTCGAGAACATTTTTTAAAATAATTACCGACACAAGTTTATTATTTTCCTGGAAACTTGGTCACATATAATGACACAATGCGAAGGTTTTCCAATTTTTGATTTTTTTGAATTTTTATGCCTGTTTCAAAATGCGGTCAAAACGGCGGCTTGACCGTTCCTAGCTAGTGGTTGAATCTTGGAATTTTTTGGTGTTTCTATGATTAAATAGATACTTATGTACCTAGAAATGATTTTTGAAAAATAAGGAGCAAACTATGAGGCAGCTACAGTTCAAATTTGAATCGCTTCAAATTTAATCGATTTACAATTTGTCTTTTTCATCAGAGGTGGATCAAAACTTTTTTCACCCAACCGATTTGTCAATTGTGCATTATATATGGCCTAGTATTTTATAAAATTGATTTGGTCCATTTCTGCAACAATTATTTGGTAGTTCCTTCACAAAAAAACCTCCTTTCGAGCACTCGAAAAATGGAAAATGGTTTTTTCGTCCAACGAAAATGAAAACTTCCTTAGGCAACATTGTTTGCTATTCCAATATGCACCCTTGTGCACATTATGAGATCATTTGGACAAACTATGCCATGAATGTGGCCATAAGATTGATCATTTGGCTTGAAAGCCATGACTCTTCACACTTGATAGCTCATTTCTGAGAACACTTTTTTAAAATAATTACCGTATTAGTAGTTTATTATTTTTCCTGGAAACTTGGTCACATATAATGACACAATGCGAAGGTTTTCCAATTTTTTGATTTTTTTTGAATTTTTTATGCCCGTTTCAAAATGCGGTCAAAACGGCGGGCTTGACCGTTCCTAGCTAGTGGTTGAATCTTGGAATTTTTTTGGTGTTTCTCTGATTAAATAGATACTTATGTACCTAGAATTGATTTTTGGAAAAAATAAAGAGCAAATTACGAGGTAGCTACAGTTCAAATTTGACCCGCTTCGGTTTAATCGACGGAATTTGTCTTTTTCACGAGAGGTGGATGAAAACTTTTGACACCCAACCATTTTGTCAATTGTGCATTATATATGGCCTAGTATTTTATAAAATTGATTTGGTCCAATTTTACGATAAATATATGGTAGATCCTTCACAAAAAAACTCATTTTCGGCATTAAAAAAATAAAAAAATGTTTTTTCGTGCAAATGAAATAAAACTCCTGTGTCAATGTTGTTTGCCAATCTAAGATATAAACTTGTGCAAAATATGACATCATTTAAACGAATATTTGCTAGGTCTTTCACGAAAAAACTCATTTTGAGCATTGAAAAATGGAATGAAAAATTTGTGTATAATCAATCATGACCAATTTAAAAGGTCAAAAGGTCTTCAAATTGTTTGATGCGTTCTGGTTGGTTCATAGGCATATCACGCGGATCATGCATCCACCGCCGTCGGATGCTTCTGAATCGAACGGCAGCCCTCTCCCCCTCCTCTCACCCAAACCCTAACTCATATCCCCTCCTCTCCCCAGATCCACTTTCCCCCTCTCGTCCCACAGCCGCCACCCCCAACCCTCTCGCTCCCCCTCCGTCTCAAACTCTTGATCCCCAACCACCGCCGCCGCCGCCGCCGTCCTCTGTCCTCTCCCCCAACCCCGGCCGCCGGCGATCCTCCTCCCTTCTCTCCCACGGCCGCGGTCGAATCCTCGCGCATGACATAGACCTAGCCGCATGGCACGGCCATGGCCATGGCGGCGGCCAGATCCACCCCTCCCTCATCCCCTCGCCGCCGCCACCTCCTCCCCGTCCTGCAGCAGCGCGTCCCGCCACCACCTCCTTCCTCGTCTGGTTCTCCTCCCGTCCGCGTTCCCTTCCCCACCCCGTCTCGCCTGCTCCTTCTCCCACCCCGATTCACCCAACCAAACCAGAGCAGACCGCAACACTCCACTACTCCTTCTCCCACCCCGATTCCTCCCCAATTCCAGCCGCCGCCGCGCCGCCCGCCAAATTCCTCTCCCCCAGCCCCACTGCCGCGGCCGTGACCCTGCCTCCCAAGCCCCTCCGCGACCCTTCCCGTGGGCGCCCAAACCCTAGCCTCTCGCGGACGGGCGACAGAGATGACCAGGATCCTTCCTCCACGCTGTTCCAAATAAGAATGCGCCAGATCCCTTCCTCGTAGTACATGGGGATCTCGCCCGCGCCACAAGGGCCCTTGACGACGGCGAGGTAGGAGGCGGCAGTCACGCCTCCTCCTTTCCCGTTCTCAATCTCCTCCATAACCCGCTGCATCTCCTCCCATCTCATGTGCCACCGCTTGCTTTGCTTTCTTCCTTCCATCTGGAGATCCTGGACACACGGAGGGGCTAACAAACCGGTGCTGCTGCAAGAATGACTCCATAGCCCATCTGGTGGATCTGCATCTTGAACCGCCTCACATTGATGACAAATTTGGTAACCTCTGCGTAATGTGTGGCTCTTGGTCATCCTGCATCTACTATGTGTTTGCTGGAATGTACCTTAGACATCACACTTATCGTTGTCTTTTCATTGTTTAAGGTCCCGTGCCATCCATGGAGGAGTTTCGTGGAGCCTACTCGACCTCTCTCCTTGCCGCCCAACCATAAAGTACCTTTCTTAACATGATTTGCCCGCATGATTTTTAGTCTGCTTACACCGAACATAACACTCTGCTTAATAAACCAAACACATAGTTTACTTGCAGCACCATACGGTGTGATGATGAATGATGCCAGATTTTCATCTGCTTGCACCGAACATAACACCGCGTGTTTTATAGCACCACTTTGTATCACAGGACAATGCATGGTTTTCGTATTAAAAGTTTGAATGTCATATTACTCGAATGCAAAAATTGACCCAAGGTATCAGTTGAAGTCATGTTATCATCATTCAGTCTGTTGAACATAACTTACAGGGGTTTTGGTCCAGTTGGTGACTTGCTTAGCTTGCTGCTGAACCCGTAGAATATCTACTTTATGCTTTCGATGTATCATTCTTTGAAAACTCAGCTCCTACTATTCACCTTGTAGATTTTTTATTCTGCAACATATTTGGATGATCGCTGAGTTAGACCACATGACAAGTGCTTTTGAATTCCAATGACAAGTGCTACCTTGTTTTTGTTAGTGCACCATCTCCTCCTCACCTCACCTTGTCTCGTGTTCCTTTTTGACAGGTAATCCCCTCCTCACCATCTCCGTTGCCGGGCCAGGGTTCCGCCGATCCCCCAAGGTGCAGCTCCCGGCCATGGGGAAGCGCCAGCAGCCGGAGGCGGCCGAGCAGCCCATGGCGCCGGTGCGAGGCCCTGCCCTCCTCACCATCTTGTGAATGGTGCAGGCCCTGAAGCGAGGCGGCAAGGCGCCGGTGTCGCGAAGAAGAAGGCGGCGGTACTGCACCCACTCCTCTGCTCCTGCTTGGAGTCTCCCGGTCCCGGCGCGTGTGTTCTGACTGGGTTGCGTTGGTGTGTGGTTGCAGTACAAGGTGGTGAACCCGCTGTTCGAGAAGAGGCCGAAGCAGTTTGGAATCGGTGGCGCCCTGCCGCACAAGAAGGCCCAAGAAGGACCTCCACTGGTTCGCCAAGTGGCCTGAGGTCGTGCGCATCCAGCGCCAGCGCCGCATCCTCAAGCAGCGCCTCAAGGTGCCCTGGCACTCCACTAGTTCACCCGTACCCTCGACAAGAACCTCGGTATATATGAAACTTGCCTGTTCATTCGTCGCTGGACTCAGAATCCACAATGCCTGAGGTCGTTTAGTTGCTGTGCTGTATTATTTTGAGCGAGTATTAACTTGGCCAAGATAATGAAAAGAGTTGATGGATGTGTTTTAAGATTCCTCGCCGGTAGATACATTGGGAGCATCTTCTTGCGTGATAAGGGCAATGCATGCTGTTGTCCTACATACCTACTACTATATATATTTTATGAATATATTTACATGCCATCACACTATGAAGTAATAGATCGTTAGCGAAGCTTTCACTTCTAAGAATGCCAACATGAGGAAGAATCGTTGTAGTTAAGTGATTGCATGGCTCTTGTGGCCTTGCTATGTTTGTGTACCAAGTCACACCTCTATAATTGCTTTTCCTTTATGTTGGAACGTGTCTAGTTAATGATCGGTATTGACAGATTTTGGTGGTTATTTATGCTTATTGTGTATCACATTGAAAAATAAAATGCACAATGAGCTTACCTTTTATGTCGAATTTTTCTTTATCTCATACCCTTCCTTTGGCTGTAGTTTATCTTCATACGTAATCCAGTCTTGGTGTTCTTCCTATTTGCATTTGATTATGTTTTAAAATTCCCTAGCACAACTATATATAACAATGTGGGTATGTGTTTACCTCTCTTCTGCTTTTTCCTATTAAAGGTGTCCAATTTGATTCTGCTCCTATGTTGAAACTTCTGAATTTTCTCAGAGATAATTGGTGATTGTTTCCCATGCCGAAATTGATTGGCAAAGGGCGACTAGTCATTCTTTTGCTATGGCATAGTATTCAGATATTTGCATATGTTCAACCATAATTATCCTGTTTTCTCGTTGGATCCAATGAGAGAGAACAAGATTAGATTAACATTTATGTCCTTCCTTTCATGTGTTTGCTTGTGCCTATCTTGACCTTGTCACTTTATTATGTTTCTAACTTTCCATAATTTATTTATTTGCGGATGCACAGAGCTCTCTGAAGAACCCCAAGAAAAACCACACCCAAAGAATGCGTTTTAGCCCATCGAGCTAGTTATGTGTATATTTAGTTGTATTTTATAGCTGAAAACCAGATCTGTACTATGTATGATTGTAATGTACTTTGCTTGGCTGTTGTATAAAATATGATGCCTTATTGGTTCTTTTTCAATCAAATTATATAATTGCACAAATATAGAACTGATGTGTCGTACCCAAACAACAATTACGTAATTGGTTCCCATTTGACTATTGGGACCTACTTTAAAATGGAAAAGAAACAAAATAAAACTAGCAAGTGGGCTGGAAAAAGGCCGAGGCCTGAAATAATATGGATCAGAAAAAATTGTGGCCCAAAAAGAGAAGTCTCATTGGGCTTGGCCTATGTAGTTGACCCAAATTGAAAGAAAAAAACAACAAATAGGCTGAATTAATGGGCTCGCCCATGTAAAACACCTAATCGGACCGGCTGAATCTTGTGCCACATCGCTTGCCACGCTGGATGCCTACGTGGCTGGGGAGGTTGCTAGTGACCAAAATTTTGGTCAAAGAACCAACGACCTTTTACATATCACGTAGAAGGTCGCTATAGTCGATTAATGACCCTCAGCTTTTGACCTTCTGTTTTTGGTCACAAAAAGGTCGCAAATGAAAAACTATGACCTTTCAGCGACCAATAGTGAGGGTCACAAGTTGACATATTTCTTGTAGTGTCCCCGGCGAAAACAACAGTCCAGACGATCTCACGTCAAACACATCACCGGAGCATAAGAACCTCCACAAAAGGCTCGTCGCCACTACAAGAAGTTTGAAGAAGCAGAAGCGGAAGCTCAAAACAGCGGAAGACGTACTCAGAATGAGATGTAGCAAAGTACTCAAGACCGCAGATAAATACGGCGATAGTCACCAAGCAAAGAGCTACCCGAAGCGCAAGCTGTTGCCCGAATTCGACGAGGAGGCCGTAGAGCCCCCATAGTCAAAGAACAAAGAGGCCGCCTGGTCGGATAGACGACCACATGACAAGCAAAGAGTGGCAAGCGGCGCCGCACACAAGCCGGCACATGATCCACATAAGGATCCTCGTAAAAAGGATGGCCCGGTCAAGTCCATCTATGGGCCAAGAAAGAAGGCTCCAGGGAGCAACACAACACGTCGAGTGTTCGAAAACAACGGTACACCCAAATACAGGGGCGCCGCACACCCCCTATGTTTCACCGATGAGGTACTGGATCATGAATTTCCAGCGGGATTCAAACCCGTAAACATAGAGGCATACGACGGAACAACAGACCCCGGAGTCTGGATTGAGGATTATATCCTACACATACATATGGCTAGAGGAGACGATCTCCATGCCATAAAATATCTACCTCTCAAGCTCAAAGGGCCAGCTCGGCATTTGCTCAAAAGCCTCCCAGAAAATACCATTGGAAGTTGGGAAGAGCTCGAGGATGCGTTTCGAGCAAATTTTCAGGGGACTTATGTCCGCCCTCCGGATGCAGACAATTTAAGTCATATAACTCAACGGCCGGAGAGTCACCATAAATTCGGAACAGGTTCCTCACCAAAAAGAACCAAATAGTCGACTGTCCGGACGCCGAAGCCTTAGCAGCCTTCAAACATAACGTTCGAGACGAATGGCTCGCTAGACACCTCGGCCAGCAAAAGCCAAGGACTATGGCCGCACTAACAAGCCTCATGACCCGCTTTTGCGTGGGAGAAGATAGCTGGCTGGCAAGATGCAGCACCAGCGACCCGAGTACATCCGAGGTCAGGGATGGAAATGGGAAACCACGACACAGAAGAGACCAGCGCCGGACTAAAGAAAATGGACCCAAGAACACGACGGTCAACGCCGGGTTCAAAAGCTCGCGGCCGAACAACAAAACACTGCCTCTTAAGGACAACAGTGACGAGCTATCCAACCTAAACAAAATCTTGGATAGGATATGTCAAATTCACAGTACCCCCGGGAAGCCTGCAAACCATACCCACAGAGATTGGAGGGTCTTCAAGCAGTCCGGCCGACTTAACGTCGAACACAAGGGGCTCGACACACCAAGCGAGGACGATGACGAACCCCACAAGCAGAGCGCCGGAAAACAAAAGAACTTCTCACAAGAAGTCAAAACAGTGAATTCACTTCAAGTGATAACAAGGAAAAATAGGGCGGCATCTACTAAAGTACGTGCCGCACGGTCCACCCCAGCGGAATCCGGAGATTGGATAGACCCTACCAAAATTCGCCATAGCAACACTTCCTTTAAAGGAGTAACGCCAGGCCCTTATGCCAATTGTACGGGCTACTTACTACTAGAAGTCGTGTTCGGTTCATCCGACAACCTCCGTCGCGGAAAGCTAACCTTCCATATCGCCCCATTTAAAAGTAGCCATCAAGCACTATTGGGACGTGAAGCTTTCGCCCGCTTTAACGCAATACCGCATTACGCGTCTCTCACACTTAAAATGCCCGGACCACGCGGTATCATCTCATTGAAGGGAAACTTCGAGTGTTCCTTGACCGCGGAAGAACGTGAGACTGCCTTGACAGCCACACACTAATCCGGCCTTGCTGATCAAAGCCCCTAAGACAGGTCATTCAGACCCCGAACACGGTTAGGCGAGTTCGGTATAAATAAACAAGGGGCTTCCTAGCCGCGTACCCCTTTACAAGGGACTGCACGAACGAAGAATGAGAGCCAGTAAAGCTCAATTCTATTCATTTCTTAAATCATACTCTGCTTTAAATACTTTATCCGCACGATCCTTTTTCCAACTAAGTTCTTCTCTTTTACAGATGAACAACATGCTACACCCGTCCAGGATACAGCACAACGGAGACACAGACGCAAACGTGCAGCAGGAACCCGCTGCAAGGATTCTTTTCAGATTAAGACCCTGCGTAAACCTTTTTTACTGTCTCTTGTTGATACACATCCCCCGGTTTCTTACCATAACCGAGGAGGAGGCTGGCGTTTTGGCATCGGCCGCGTACAAGATTTCGCGCGTACCCGGACACTAGGGGCTTAGGGCATCGTTCTGCCCGTTTTCATAAAGACCGAATACCTTAGGGAGTGTTCGGCGTCTCGAGTTAGGCCTTATGAGGGAGTCCCAGACTAGGGGGTGTCCGGATAGCCGAACTATCATCATCGGCCGGACTCCAAGACTATGAAGATACAAGATTGAAGACTTCGTCCCGTGTCCGGATGGGACTTTCCTTGGCGTGGAAGGCAAGCTTGGCAATACGGATATGTAGATCTCCTACCATTGTAACCGACTCTGTGTAACCCTAGCCCTCTCCGGTGTCTATATAAATCGGAGGGTTTTAGTCCATAGGACATAACAACAACAATCATACCATAGGCTAGCTTCTAGGGTTTAGCCTCCTTGATCTCGTGGTAGATCCACTCTTGTACTACCCATATCATCAATATCAATCAAGAAGGAGTAGGGTTTTACCTCCATCGAGAGGGCCCAACACAGGTAAAAACATCGTGTCCCTTGTCTCCTGTTACCATCCGCCTAGACGCACAGTTTGGGACCCCCTACCCGAGATCCGCCGGTTTTGACACAGACATTGGTGCTTTCATTGAGAGTTCCTCTGTGCCGTCGCATATAGGCCCGATGGTTCCTTCGATCATCAACAGCGGCGCGGTCCAGGGTGAGACTTTTCTCCCCGGACAGATCTTCGTATTCGGCGGCTTTGCACTGCGGGCCAATTCTCTTGGCCATCTGGAGCAGATTGAAAGCTACGCCCCTGGCCATCAGGTCAGTTTCGGAAGTTTGAACTTCACGGCTGACATCCGCGGAGACTTGATCTTCGACGGATTCGAGCCACGGCCGAGCGCGCCGCACTGTCTCGATGGGCATGATTTAGCTCTTCTACCGGACAGTGCCCTGGAGGCCGCACACGAGTCCGCTCCGACCCTTAATTCGGAGCCGGCTGCGCAGATCGAGGACGGCTGACTAGACACCGCCTCGGGGGCTGCAACCTCTACGGTGATGGAGCCGGATACAGACCTTGTCCCTTGTGAAGCTCGTGACTCCGAGGTGTCGGACTCCGAACCTCCTGCGCCCCTACCAATCGAATCTGATTGGACGCCGATCATGGAGTTCACCGCTGCGGACATCTTTCAGCACTCACCTTTTGGCGACATCCTGAATTTGCTAAAGTATCTCTCGTTATCAGGAGAGCCCTGGCCGGATCACGGTCAGGACGGTTGGGATGCGGACGACGGAGAAATTCAAAGCCCACCCACCACCCACTTTGTAGCCACTGTCGACGATCTAACCGACATGCTAGACTACGACTCCGAAGACATCGACGGTATGGACGACGATGCCGGAGACGACCAAGAACCAGCGCCTATGGGGCACTAGAAGACCACCTCGTCATATGACATATACATGGTGGACATCCCAAAGGATGGGAATGGCGAGGAAACAGCGGAGGAAGACTCCTCCAAGAAACAGCCTAAGCGCCGGTGTCAGCGGCGCCGCTCTAAATCCCGTTGTCGGTGTCAAAACCGGTGGATCTCGGGTAGGGGGTCCCGAACTGTGCGTCTAGGCGGATGGTAACAGGAGACAAGGGACACGATGTTTTTACCCAGGTTCGGGCCCTCTCGATGGAGGTAAAACCCTACTCCTGCTTGATTGATATTGATGATATATGTAGTACAAGAGTGGATCTACCACGAGATCAAGGAGGCTAAACCTTAGAAGCTAGCCTATGGTATGATTGTTGTAATGGTTGTTCGTCCTACGAACTAAAAGCCTCCGGTTTATATAGACACCGGAGAGGGCTAGGGTTACACAGAGTTGGTTACAATGGTAGGAGATCTACATATCCGTATTGCCAAGCTTGCCTTCCACGCCAAGGAAAGTCCCATCCGGACACGGGAGGAAGTCTTCAATCTTGTACCTTCATAGTCTTGGAGTCCGGCCGATGATGATAGTCCGGCTATCCGGACACCCCCTAATCTAGGACTCCCTCAGTAGCCCCAGAACTAGGCTTCAATGACGATGAGTCCGGCGCGCATATTGTCTTCGGCATTAGGCGGGTTCCTCCTCCGAATAATTCATAGAAGATTGTGAACACTAGGATAGTGTCCGGCTCTGCAAAATAAATTCCACATACCACCGTAGAGAGAATAATATGTACACAAGTTCAATCTGCTGACGTATTTTGTGGCGTGACGTCACACCACTACCAAGCCTTTACTTGAATTGTTTTTATCATACCACCCCAGCACGTTAGCGAAGCGGTTTCCTTGGCACGTCTTGTCAAAGCAGAGATCGTGTTCCCCTTATTCCGGGATTCTCATCAATACGGACGTGGGTAACCCAACCGCGCCATTGATTGTAGCGCTTGGGAGATAAGCGAGTTTTACCAGGCCGGTGGGGACGCATAGTCTTCGTCCGCCCATATATAAGGGGATAAGGATCCGCCTTTTTTACCTACGCCTTCTTCCTCCTTCGCTTATCCATCTCCGCAAGACTCGAGCTCCAGCGCCCAAGTCCGCACATCTCGCCTCAACCTTCTCCAGCCATGTGCGAGCGGGAGGCAAGTGGATGGCTTCCTCCATTACGGAGGGCACATCGAGAAGCTGCGAGCGCCGGATACCTGCCCAAATGACATCACAGACCGGCTGCCCGACGAGGGGCAGCTCATCCCCACCCCTGTGCCCCATGAGAGGGTCGATTTCTTCCCCACTTCCTCCGCTGGACTGGGCTTCCCACTTCATCCCTTCGTCCGGGGCTCATGTACTACTACGGCTGGACTTCCACGATCCGGCGCCAAACTTCATCTTCAACATCTCGGCGTTTATCGTGCGTAATGCGAGGCCTTCCTTCAGCATCCAGCCCCACTTCGCTTGTGGCTAAAGACCTTCAATGTCAAGCCGAAGGTGGTGAAGGGCGTCCAAGTGGAGTGCGGAGGCGCCATGGTGGGCAAAATGCCCAACGTCATTTGGCTCGAGGGTGCCTTCGTGGAGTCCGTCAAAGGGTGGAAATCAAGGTGGTTCTACATCACCGAGCCGCGTGACCCTAAATGGGCGGCGGCCCCCGAGTTCAGATCTGTTACCCCCATGCAGCTCACCTCCTGGAAAGAGAAGGGCTTGCTATGGGGTAGTTTGAGGAGCCGACCGACTCGATCTGCCTCCATACCTCGTGAACAAGAAGCTTAAGCTTGTCAACGTGATCCGTGTCATGCTCGTCCGCCGGATTCTCCCCTCCCAAAGAACGGGCCTTCAATTTGTGGGAGTTTGATCCAAAGACACCGGACCTGAGCGGGCTCTTTGACACGACGCACGGAGCTGCTCGGAGGGTTCTGCTCAAGGGCGGAGAGCCCGCGATCCGCAATCAAGATCGCGGATTCAAGACGCAGCCTTGCCCGGCGAGGTAAGCTATGTTATCCTTTATGGGACACTCATTTCTTTCATAGTTTGACTCTATGTGGGATCTAAACTCCCAATGCCTTTAACAGGACTGGCAGAAGAAGTCCGGACAGGTTATTTGTCCGCCCCCCCCCCCCCCCTTCCAGAAGACCCAGCGGACACCCGTTTGACGGGGCTGCCGGTCCCGACACTTTACGTGGTGCCGGAGAAGAAGGCCAAGAAGAAGGCCACGGGAACCCGAAGGAGTTCCCGGCGCCAGGTGGTATCGGACTCGTCGTCTGATGGCTCCGAGGCGAACTCCTCCCCCGAAGACGAGGAGGAGAGAGAGGCCTCTCCCCAAGAGGGGGGAGAGAGGAAGAGGAAGGCTTCCCCAACGAGGGGGCCCGAAGGGTCCAAGAAGGGAAGGACCCTTCCTCCGGACTGCTCCGCCAACGCCGGCGACGGCGACGAGGAGTGGCCCTCAAGGGCCAAGCCCCTGGCGAGATCGTAAGTATCCGGATTCCTGAATGATTTATAATTTTTCTTTTGCCACACGGTGTCTTTCTAATTCCGCGTACAACCTGTAGTCTAGCCGAGGACGATCTTCCCGCTTCATCGAGCGGGTCCTTGGCTCCGTCGGATGTGGATTCCCTTCCGACCGCCTCCACCCCGCGTGACGCTGATGACGCTGAGGTGGGATCCCAAGAGGGGACCCACCAGGAGGGGGAGGCTCCGGAGGCGCCGCAAGGCAACCTCCCGGACTTCGCTCGGACTCGCGACCGAACCAGCGAGGGTTCCGGAGTCCGCAGACGCCCTTCGTAAGAAGGGCAAGACCGTGACACCGCGGCCTCCGTCCCAACCGGGCGCGGACAACTTGTTGGAGGCGCCAACGGTGCTTCCATCAGGAAGAACACCGCACTATCATGAGTGCGGTGATTCGAAGGTTCACTTGCCAAGAGCGGGCTGACTGAAGCTCGCAGCAGCCTTCTAACAGTGCTTTGAGGTAAGAAATTTTAAAATATGTAATGTAATACCGCATAGACAGTAGCCCCTGATGCTCGGTTCGGTGTTCGGAAAGAAAAGCCGGAATGAGGATCTTATAAAGATATACGCAGGAGTTCTAAAAAATATGTCAATATGGGAATGCAGGCTGTGCTGTTGACCTCTGCAGCACTGACTGCGGAGGTCAGTGATTTAAAGCAGAACCTCGAGCGGTCCGAGAATGAGCTCGGCCTTGCCAAGAAGCAGCTCGAGGACAAAGAAGGTGAGTAACACCGTATTAAATTTGTACCTTACAGAAAAGGATTTTGGTTGCAAGAGAAATAACAAGGATAACGTGGGCACTGCAGGGTCCACGAACGAGGTGGCGACCCTGAAGGAGGCCGTGTCCGCGGCCGAGCGTAATGCGGCCACGGAACGAGCTGAAAGAGAGAAGCAGGAGGCGCGGGTGGCGGAGGTGCAGCAAGAGCTCCAGGTTCTCGTGGAAAAGCATGAGAGTTTGGAGCGCGACTCGAAGACTCAAGAGTCCGAGCTTGCCTCGGCTCTTGAGAGTGCCAAAGCCGCTAAGGCCGAAGCCCATAAGGCCCTCCAGGAGATTGAGGCGGTGAAGAAAATAGCGGCGGGTAAGGCATTTTTCATGCAAAGCAAGCATGTGAATGTGAATTACATTTACTTACCCAATTCGAGCTCTCCAGAGCGTTTTGCGATCTGCCTCGCAGGCGTGTCCGATCTTTGCCGCATTCTCTTGGGCGAGGAGGGAGCTCGACGGAGAAGGTCTTCGGTCTCAAGATCTTGAGGCGGACATCCGTGCCCTTAGCGACTAGTCAAGTAGGTGGTCGAGCTCCACAAGGTAGCCGAACAGGCCATGAAGGGCCTCATAGTTCGGCCAGTGGCCGAGGAAGCCATGCACAGGAGCTACTTGACTGGTCGCGGCGGCTGGTGGATGCATGTCCCTGGATGGAAGTCGTCAAGCGTTCCGCCTGCATTGAAGGTGCCCGTCGTGCCCTTGCCCGTGCAAAAGTGCAGTGGGGCAGGCTGGATGCTGGGAAGCTTCTGACGGACGCGCCGCCGGTGGGCAAGGAGTATCGCACGCCCGAAATGTATTATAAGAGTGTCCTGAAGGGTGCCCGCAAGGTTGTGTATGAGTGCTCCAAAGATGTAATATTTGAGTAGACTCACAATGTGTTATCCTGTGCGCTAAAAACTTTGTTCGTATGCGCTAAGCAACGCTTATTAATTTAAAATATTACCTTCTGTGCGGCCGTTTATCAAATCTGAGAGATGACAAGTCGTCGGCTTCAGCCCCATGCCACGAGTCTTTGGGGTGTTCGGGATAAACTTGAGCGCTCTTGTTCCCATTTTGGGTCCATCTAGGGAGGCGCTCAACATGATGAACAAGGCAACCGGACTTATAATGCTTGAACACTCTCACTTAGCCATAGAATTCTATAATTTTAAATTTCGGTGAAGCCCTAGTATTCGAAGACCGAGTTCGGGCGCTATCCACGCTGGGCGGACAAAGCCGTTCCTCGCTCTAAGCGGCATAAGTCTTTAGGGACTCGAAAAGACCTCTCGAACAGCGACCAGCTCTCGCCTTATCATGACAATCAGTTTTAGCTTTCTCCATTGAGGCGCCGCCCAGCTCAACCGGGCACAATCGCGGTGGTTCTCCAGTGCTACCTTAGCCGATAAACGCGAACGTAAGGTACCAAAACATGGGAGCCGGCAAACCCAACTATTGACCCAAGACATGATTCGGAGCCGATGCATATAATGCTATAAGTTCGGGGTGCCGCACTTGTGAAAGTGTTCGGACTTATCACACCATAATGCGGGGAACATAAGCCCCTGGTGTATTCGGCCATACCAAAGTGTACGGATGCAAAATGTCATAAATGAACATATATGTAAGAAAGGAATGCAATTATAAGCGAAAAGTGATGCATTGTTTATTCAAGGAATTCTGCCATGAGTGCAGAATGATACAAATAGTGCGGTAAGCAAGGGATTGGACTATTAAACATGTCCCCCTCCAGGGGTAGGCTGCAGAATGGGGTATTAAACAGATTTAATGCTCGTAATGGAGACCACCTGAGTGTTCGTCGTAGCCTTTGTCCTTCCCTGGCTGTTGCATCGTGAGCTCGGCAGGTCCACTGCCGGACAGGGCCTCTGGTGAATGGAGTCCTGTGGGTAAAAAAAGGAAAAAGAAAAAGAGCAACACACTTGGGAGCCCCTGGTGTGGTTGAGCCGCACTCTGGTCCTGTCATGGTCGTGCCCCTCCCGCTATGCCCATGGTATCTCGAGGCGTAATGATGTCTGTGAAGGACTAGTCTTGCAATCATGCAAGGGCTGGGGTTAGGGCCGCATTGCTCTGCGATGCTCGGGCGTGCGGGTTGTCTTTATGTATGTTACTCCGGTAGCGTTTGGCCATGTCCGGTCATTTAATGGCGGACTCGAAAATTGCCTTAAGAGGCTGCTCAGATACGCGCGAGCGCATTGTGTGTTCCTCCGTTCGGAGGAGCGTTGATGTTTCCGTTGACCGTGATGACTCCTCGAGGGCTGGCATCTTGAGCTTGAGGTATGCGTGTCGGCACCACGTTGAACTTTGCAAACGTGGTCCGTCCGAGCAGAGCGTGATAGACACTGCGGAACGGAACTATGTCGAAGATTAACTCCTCGCTTCGGAAGTTATCCGAGGATCCGAAGACCACTTCCAGTGTGACTGGGCCTGTACAATTGGCCTCTACACCTGGTATGATGCCTTTGAAGGTCGTCTTTGTAGTTTTAATCCTTGAGGGGTCTATGCCCATCTTGCGCACTGTATCCTGATAAAGCAGGTTCAGTCTGCTGCCACCGTCCATCAAGACTCTAGTGAGGTGAAATCCATCGACGATTGGGTTTAAAACCAATGCGGCGAATCCGCCATGGCGGATACTGGTGGGGTGGTCCCTTCGATCGAAAGTGATCGGGCAAGAGGACCATGGATTGAACTTCGGGGCGACTGGCTCCATCGCATATACATCCCTAAGTGCACGCTTCCGCTCCCTCTTGGGTATGTGGGTTGCGTATATAATGTTTACCGTCCGCACCTATGGGGGGAAACCATTCTGTCCTCTACTGTTCGGCGGCCGGGTCTCTTCCTCGTCATCGCTATGCAGCCCCTTGTCACTGTTTTCGGCAATTAACTTGCCTGCCTGCTTAAATACACAACAATCCATGTTGGTGTGATTAGCTGGCTTTTCGGGGGTGCCATGTATCTGGCACGAGCGGTCGTGTATTCGGTCCAAACTGGACGGACCCGGAGTAGTTCTTTTGAATGGCTTTTTCCGCTGACCGGGCTTAGAGCCTCTGACTCCAGCGTTGACTGCCATATCCTCAGTGTTATCGCCATTAACACGGCGTTTGTTTTTGTTGTGACGCGACCTGCCATTGCGGTCCTTGTTGTCCGGACTGCCAGAATTTTTGCTGAGGTTGTTGCTGCGGGCTAGCCAGCTGTCCTCCCCCGCACAAAAGCGGGTCATGAGTGATGTGAGGGCTGCCATTGATTTCGGATTTTCCTGTCCTAGGTGCCGGGCCAGCCACTTGTCGCGGATGTTATGTTTGAAGGCTGCGAGGGCCTCTGCATCCGGACAGTCGGCGATTTGATTTTTCTTTGTTAGAACCGTGTCGAATCTATGCGGCGATTCATCTGGCTGCTGAATTATGTGGCTTAGGTCATCGATGTCTGGTGGTTGCACATATGTGCCCTGGAAGTTGTCAAGGAATGCGGCTTCCAGGTCCTCCCAACAACCAATTGACTCTGCTGGCAAGCTGTTAAGCCAATGCCGAGCTGATCCTTTAAGTTTGAGTGGGAGATATTTGATGGCGTGGAGATCGTCACCGCGGGCCATATGGATATGAAGGAGATAGTCTTCGATCCAAACCGTGGGGTCTGTTGTGCCATCGTATGATTCAAACCCTTCAGGGATTTGATGATCCATTACTTCATCTGTGAAGCATAGTGGGTGTGCGGCACCTCTATATTGGGCAATATCACGACGTAGCTCAAGCGAGCTTTGTCTACTGTGTTCGGCCCGGCCGGAGTTGCTGTATCCGGCGCGACGGTAATCGTCGTGCGTCGTGGGGCGCCAACGTGATCCGTAGATCGATCTTGATTGTCTTGCCTTGTCCTCCAATATGTCTCGCAAGTCCAGCGCATTCCCCCGTGGCTTCATACTATTCGGCGGTGCGAGTGCGGTCACGATGGAGGCCTAGAGGCCTCTCTGTCGCGGCCACGAGGTGGTCGGTCTGCCGTATTGTGCGCTAGTGATGAGGGTTTATACTCCTCCTCCTCTAATCGGGGGAGCAACTTGCGTTTTGGGTAGCTTTTGGAGGGGCGTTCGAATTCATACTCTTGACCGCGAGACTTGATCCATCTGTCGGCTAGCAGATCTTGATCAGCTCGGAGCTGTTGCTGCTTTTTCTTTAGGCTATTTGCCGTGGCCATAAGCCTGCATTTAAAACACTTTTGTTCGACGAGATCCTCGGGCACGACGAATTCGTCGTCGTTGAGGCTTGCGTCGTCTCCGGAGGGAGGCATGTAATTATCATCCTCGACCTCTTCGTCTACCGCTCTCTCGTGAGGGCTGGCTTCTCCGTCCTCCTACGCTGAATCTTCTTTGGAGGGGTTGTCTTGACACTCTGCAGGGTGTTATTATCTCCGGTGCCGGAATCTCCATTCTTGCTGTGGCGGGATTTAGAGAGGCGCCGCTGACGCCGGCGCTTGGGCTGTTTCTTCGAGGAATCTGCCTCCGCTGCTTCTTCGTCGTTCCCATCCTTTGGGATGTCCACCATGTATATGTCGTATGACGAGGTGGTCTTCCAGTGCCCGTGGTATTGGTTCTTAAAATCTCCAAAGATCGTCGTCCATACCGTCGATGTCTTCAGAGTCGTAGTCTAGCATGTCGGTTAGATCGTCGACAGTGGCTACAAAGCGGCGCCTCTCTAAATCCCGCCACAGCAAGAATGGAGATTCCGGCACCGGAGACAATAACACCCCTAACAGTGCCGAAGACAACCCCCTCCAGCAAGATTCAGCACAGGAGGACGTAGAAGCCAGCTCTCATGAGAGAGCGGCAGACGAAGAGGTAGAGGATGATAATTACATGCCTCCCTCTGGAGACGAGGCAAGCCTCGACGACGTCGAATTCGTTGTGCCTGAGGATCCCGTCGAACAAGAGCGTTTTAAACACAGGCTTATGGCCACGGCAAACAGCCTCAAGAAAAAGCAGCAACACCTTAGAGCTGATCAAGATCTGCTAGCCGACAGATGGATCAAGTCTCGCGTCAAGAGCATGAACTCAACGCCTCCAAAAGCTACCCCAAACGCAAGCTGCTCCCCGATTAGAGGAGGAGGCATATAAACCTGCATCACCGTAACACAATACGGCTGACCGACCACCTCGTGGTCAGCGACAGAGGCCTCTAGGCCTCCACTAGAACCGCATCTCAAAGATCACCGAAAAGCACAAAGCCACGGGGAATGCGCCGGACTTGCGAGACATATTGAGGATAAGGCAAGACAATCAAGATCGATCTTTAATCGCGTGGGCGCCCATTTACGCGCGATTTACGACCATCGCACCGGATACAACAACTCCAAATGGGCCGAACACAAGAGACAAAGCTCGCTTGAGCTACGCCGTGATATAGCCCAATATAGAGGCGCCAGACACCCACTATGCTTCACAGATGAAGTAATGGATCATCAAACTCAAGGGTTCAAACCGTGAACATTGAATCCTACGATGGCACAACAGACCCCACGGTTTGGATCAAGACTATCTCCTTCATATCCACATGGCCCATGGTGACGATCTTCACGCCATTAAATATCTCCCACTCAAGCTTAAAGGACCAGCTCGGCATTGGCTTAACAGCTTGCCGCCAGAATCAATTGGGTGTTGGGAGGACCTGAAGCCGCATTCCTTGACAACTTCCAGGCATATATGTGCGACCACCAGACGCCACATGACCTAAGCCACATAATTCAGCAGCTGATTTAATCGCCGCATAATTCTCGACACGGTTCTAACAAAGAAAAATCAAATCATCGACCGTCCGGATGCAGAGGCCCTTGCAGCCTTCAAACATAACATCCGCGACGAGTGGCTTGTCCGCACCTAGATGTAAAAGCCAAATCCATGGCAGCCCTCACATCACTCATGACCCGCTTCGCTGGAGAGGACAGCTGCCAGCCCGCAAAGAATAACCTCAAAGAAAATTCGCAGTCCGGATACCAAGGACCGCAATGGCAGTGTCGCGCCGCAATAAGAACAAGCGCCGTTAACGATTTATAACACCGAGGATACGGCTGTTAATGCCGGATTCGAGGCTCCAAACCCGCCACCGAAAAAGCCATTCAAAAGAACTACTCCGGTCCGGCCCAATTTGGACCGAATATCGACCGCCGCGCGATACACGGCACTTCTAAAAGCCAGCTTAATCACACCAACAGGACTGTTGGGTATTCAAGCAGGCAAGCTAATTGTCAAAAACAATGACAAGGGGTTGTATAGCGATGACGAGGAAGAGACCCGACCGCCGTAACAATAGAGGATGTATGGGTTTCCTCCACAAGTATGGACGGTGAACATGATATACGCAACCCACATACCCAAGAGGGAGCGGAAGGCGCACTCGTGGACGATACGTGATGGAGCCACGCCTCAAGTTCAACCCATGGTCCTCCCGCCCGATCACTTTGATCAAGGGACCACCCCACCAAAGATCCGCCACGGCGGATTTGCCTCATTGGTTTTAGACCCAATCGCCGATGGATTTCACTCACCGTAGTCCTCGATGGACGGCTATGTGGCTTAGGTCGTATCCGATATCGGGTGGTTGCACATATGTGCCACTGGAAGTTGTCAAGGAATGCGGCTTCGGGTCCTCCCAACAACCAATTGACTCTCTGGCAAGCTTTGTTAAGCCAATGCAAGTGATCCTTTAAGTTTGAGTGGGAGATATTTGATGGCGTGGAGATGGTCACACCAGAGCCATATGGATATGAAGGAGATAGTCTTGATCCAAACCGTAGGGATTACTGTTGTGCCATCGTATGATTCAAACCCTTGAGGTTTGATGATCCATTACTTCATCTGTGAAGCATAGTGGGTGTCGGCACCTCTATGTTGGGCAATATCACGGCGTAGCTCAAAGCGAGCTTTGTCTCTGTGTTCGGCCCGGCGGGATTCTTGTATCCGGTAGCGGCCAGTAATGTCGTCGTCGCGTAGTAGAAGCATCGCGTGATCCGTGGAATCGATCTTGATTGTCTTGCCTTGTCCTCAATATGTCTCCAAAGTCAGCGCATTCCCGTGGCTTCATACTATTCGGCGGTCGAGAATGCAGTCACGATGGAGGCCTAGAGGCCTCTCAGTCGCGACCCACGAGGTGGTCGATCTGCCGTATTAATGCGCTAGTGATGAGGTTTATCTCCTCCTCCTCTAATCGAGAGAACAACTTGCGTTTTGGGTAGCTTTTGGAGGCGTTCAATTCATACTCTGCGCCGCGAGGACTTGATCCATCAGCCGGCTAGCGATCTTGATCAGCTCGGAGCTGTTGCTGCGCTTTTCTTTAGGCTATTGCCGTGGCCATAAGCCTGCATTTAAAACACTTTTGTTCGGCGAGATCCTCGGGCACGACGAATTAAATGCGTCGTTGAGGCTTGAATGCGTCTCCGAGGAGAGCATGTAATTATCATCCTCGACCTCTTCGTCTACCGCTCTCTCGTGAGGCTGGCTTCTCCGTCCTCCTCTGGCTGAATCTTCTTTGGAGGGGTTGTCTTGGCACTCTGGGGTGTTATTATCTCGGTGCGGAATCTCCATTCTTCTTTGTGGCGGGATTTAGAGAGGCGCCCGGCAGCGGGCGCTTAGGCTGTTTCTTGAGGAATCTGCCTCCGGCTGCTTCTTCGTCGTTCCCATCCTTTGGGATGTCCACCATGTATATGTCGTATGAGGTGGTCTTCCGAGTGCCCGTGGGCGCTGGTTCTTGATCGTCTCGGCATCGTCGTCCATACCGTCGATGTCTTGATCGTAGTCTAGCATCGCGGCAAGAATGGAATTAGGCAGGAGACAATAACACCCTGAGTGCGAAGACAACCCCCTCCGGCAAGATTCACACGGAGAACCCGTAAGCCAGCTCTCATAGAGAGAAGCGGAGGCAGTGAGAGATGATAATGACATGCCGCCTCGAGCGAGGCAAGCCTCGGCTGACGTCGAGTCGTTGATGCAGGATCCGTCGAACAGCGCTAAACCGAGGGCGCATGGCTCAGCGCTGGGCCAGAGGCATGAGCTGCTAAGTCAGAACGAAGCGACCAGCGGCCTGTGATCAGATGCGCTGGCCCGGCAGGTCTGGGCCTCCACTGGGCGTGCCAAGCCTAAAACCGTGAATCGCCCGACTTGAGACAGCGACGAGCAGCGACAACCTTGTTCATAACAAGAGCTTTGGCGTGGGCGGCGGCGACAGTGGGCCGGAACACACCACATGGCATTCCTTGACAACTTCGAGGCACATATAATGCGACACTGGAACGTTGATGACCTAAGCCACATAATTGGCTTCGGGAACGCTCTGCGCGGAGAGGTGCCGCGTGCATCAGCACGATTAAGACGCAACGATAACAGCGAGATAATGCGGACCGAGCTCCAAACCCGTCGTATCTTCAATTTGGAATTTAATGTCGATCTGGATCAAACAACAAGCTGAACAGGAGGCAACCGATTAGCATTGAGCTCAAGGCTGATTGTGACTGAAGGACACTCCCGAAGGACGGTGAACATGACTATCACATACAGAGGCCGAGCAATATCGTGATGGGCAGTCGCCCAGTTCAGCCCATGGTCCTCCTGACCGTCACTGATGCCTCAAGTGAATGCGTCGATGAATCACCTCACAATCTGATGGGCGGCTGACACACCTGAACGCTGTCGGGATCGTGGAAGATGGGCATGACCCTCAAGTACCCACAAAGAGACCAAAGCGTCCTACCAGGTGTAAGCATGTATGGCTCGATCACTTGAAGTGGTCTTGGATCGGAAACAGTGTGATCTCACATTCAGGCGGATCGCTTTGCAAGTTCCAGCGGTGCAGCACCACATGCCTCAAGCGAGCCTGACCAGCAGTCATCACGGTCACAAACTCTGAGCGCCTTCCGAATGGAGGAACATACTGCTCTCGCGAGAATACGAGCAGCCTCTTAAGGCAATTCCGAGTCGTGCGTTACGGACACGGCTAAACGCGCCGGAGTAACCTACAACAAGACCACCGACACATTCTCGAGCACGCAAGCAATGCGGCCTAACCCAGCCCTTGCAAAATTGAAGACCAATCCTTGCGACATCATTCGCTGGAGATACCATGGGCATGGGGAGGGAACACCATGCAGCCCGTACGGCTTAACCACCCAGGGCCCCAAGTGTGTCATTTTTTTTTTCCTTTCTTTTCTACCCAGTGACTCCGCTCACGAGGGCCTGTCCGAGAGACTCGCCGAACTCATGATGCTAGAAGCCGGGAAGGAGAAAGGCTACGAGTATCCGGTGGTCTCCATTACGAGCATTAAATCTGTTTTATACACCATTCGCAGCCTACCTACGGAGGACATGTTTAATAGTCCCATCCCTTGCTTACGACTATTTGTATCGTAACATCATGACGATGTTTAATAAACAAAACAACTTATCAACGCTTTCATACATATTGTTCATTTATGACATGTTGCATCCAGACACTTTAGGTAGCGGCTAAATACACAGGGCTTAAATTCCCACATTATGGTGTGATAAGTCCAACACTTCAAGGCGGCACCCGAACTTATAGCATTATATGCATCGGTCAATCATGTCTTGGGTCAATAGTTGGGTTTGCCGGCCCCATGTTTTGGTACCTTCGTCCGCTTTATCGGCTAAGGTAGCATGGGAGAACCTTGCGATTGCGCCCAGTTGAGCGAGCGGCGCCTCGGATGGAAAGCTAAACGACTGGCTCATGATGAGCGAGACGATCGCTGTTCGAGAGGTTTTCGAGTCCCTAAAGACTTATGCCTTAGGCGAACCGCTTTGTCCGGCCCAGGTGAATCGCCGCATAATTCGACACGGTTCTTAACAAAGAAAAATCAAATCATCGATCGTCCGGATGCAGAGGCCCTTGCAGCCTTCAAACATAACATCCGCGACGAGTGGCTTGTCCGCACCTAGGATGAAAAGCCAAATCCATGGCAGCCCTCACATCACTCATGACCCGCTTCTGGAGGAGAGGACAGCCGGCTAGCCCGCAAAGAATAACCTCAAGAAAAATTCGGCAGTCCGGATACCAAGGACCGCAATGGCGTGTCGCGTGCAATAAGAACAAGCGTCGCGTTAACGATTTATAACACCGAGGATACGGCTGTTAATGCCGGATTCGTGAGGCTCCAAACCCGCCGCCGAAAAAGCCATTCAAAAGAACTACTCCGGTCCGTCCAATTTGGACCGAATATCGACCGCCGTGCGGATACACGGCACTTCAAAAGCCAGGCTTAATCACACCAACAGGGACTGTTGGGTATTCAAGCAGGCAAGCTAATTGTCAAAACAATGACAAGGGGTTGCATAGCGATGACGAGGAAGAGACCCACCGCCGAACAATAGAGGATGTATGGGTTTCTCCACAAGTATGGACGGTGAACATGATATACGCAACCCACATACCCAAGAGGGAGCGGAAGGCACTCAGGACGATACGTGATGGAGCCAGTCGCCCCGAAGTTCAACCCATGGTCCTCCTGCCCGATCACTTTTGATCGAAGGGACCACCCCACCAGCATCCGCCACGGCGGATTTGCCTCATTGGTTTTAGACCCAATCGTCGATGGATTTCACCTCACCAGAGTCCTGATGGACGGCGGCACCAGCCTGAACCTGCTTTATCAGGATACAGTGTGGAAGATGGGCATAGACCCCTCAAGTATTAAACCCACAAAGACGACCTTCAAAGGCGTCATACCAGGTGTAGAGGCCAATTGTATAGGCTCAGTCACACTTGAAGTGGTCTTCGGATCCCCGGATAACTTCCAAAGCGAGGAGTTAATCTACGACATAGTTCGTTCCACACCGGCTATCATGCTCTGCTCAGACGGATCGCGTTTGCAAAGTTCAACGCGGTGCCGCACTACACATACCTCAAGCTCAAGATGCCAGGCCCTCGAGGAGTCATCACGGTCAACGAAAACACTGAACGCTCTCTCCGAATGGAGGAACATACAGCGGCTCTCGCGACAGAAGTACAGAGCAGCCTCTTAAGGCAATTCTCGAGTCCAGCTGTTAGTTTAATCGGACACGCTAAACGCGCCGGAGTAACCTACAACAAGACCACCGACACATTCCGAGCACGCCAGAGTAATGCGGCTCTAACCCCAGCCCTTGCAAAATTGTAAGACCAATCCTTCGCACATCATTACGCCTGGAGATACCATGGGCATAGGGGAGGGAACGACCATGACAGCCCGTATCGCGCTTAACCACACCAGGGCTCCCAAGTGTGTCATTTCTTTTTCCTTTTTTCTTTTCTTACCCACAGGACTCCATTCACCAGAGGCCCTGTCCGGCAGTAGACCTGCCGAACTCATGATGCAACAGCCGGGGAAGGAGAAAGGCTACGACGAGTATCCAGGTGGTCTCCATTACGAGCATTAAATCTGTTTTATACACCATTCCGCAGCCTACCCCGGAGGGGACATGTTTAATAGTCCCATCCCTTGCTTACCAAGACTATTTGTATCGCTCGCATTCATGGCAGTATTTCTTGAATAAACAATGCATCACTTTTTTGCTTATAATTGCATTCCTTTCTTACACATATGTTCATTTATGACATGTTGCATCCGTACACTTTGGTACGGCTAAATACACCAGGGCTTAAATTCCCCATTATGGTGTGATAAGTCCAACACTTCACAAGTGCGGCACCCGAACTTATAGCATTATATGCATCGGTTCAATCATGTCTTGGGTCAATAGTTGGGTTTGCCTGGCCCCATGTTTTGGTACCTTACGCCCGCTTTATCGGCTAAGGTAGCACTGGAGAACCTCTGCGATTGCGCCCAGCTTGAGCTGGGCGAGCGCCTCGGTGGAGAAAGCTAAACTGACCGTCATGATGAGGCGAGAGCCGATCGCTGTTCGAGAGGTTTTTCGAGTCCCTAAAGACTTATGCCGCTTAGAGCGAGGAACCGCTTTGTCCGCCCAGCGTGATAGCGCCCAATTCGGCCTTCAAACACTAGGGCTTCGCCAAAATTTAAAATTATAGAATTCTATGGCTAAGTGAGAGTGTTCAAGCACTATAAGTCCGGTTGCCTTGTTCGTTGTGTTGAGCGCCTCCTAGATGGGCCCAAAATGGGAACAAGAGCGCTCAAGTTTATCCCTAACACCCCAAAGACTGTGGCATGGGGGCTGAAGCCGACGACTTGCCATCTCCCGATTTGATAAACGGCCGCATGAAGGTAACATTTTAAATTAACAAGTGTTGCTTAGCGATACTGAACAAAGTTTTGGCAAGACAGATAACAAAATGCGAGTCTACTCAAATATTACATCTTTGGAGCACTCACCGCAATAATGCGGGCACCTTCAGACACCCTTATAATACATCTCGGTGTGCGATACTCATTGCGGCGGTGGCGCGTCCGTCACAAGCTTCTCGGCGTCCATCTTGCCCAAAGCACCTTAGCACGGGCAAGGGCCCGACGGGCACCTTCAATGCAAAGGAGTGCTTGATGACTTCAACCCGGGACACGCATCCACCATCGCCGCACCAGGCAAGTAGCTCCTGTGCATGGCCTCCTTGGGCCACAACAACTATGAGGCCCTTCATGGCCTGCTCAGCCACCTTGTGGAGCTCGACCAGCTGCTTCACTGGTTGCTAAGGGCACTGGATGTCCGCCTCGAAGATACTTGAGACCAAGACCTTCTCCGCCGAGCTCCCTCCTCGGCCTCAGAGAAAGCGGCAGCATCGGACACGCCGCAGGCAGATCTGCGAACGCCTCGAGAGCTCCGACCGGGTAAGTAATGGGTAATTCACTTTAACATGCTTGCTTTGCATGAAGAATGCCTTACCCGCCGCTATTTTCTTCAAATCCTCGATTTCCTGGAGGGCCTTGTGGGCATCGGCCTTAGCGGCCTTGGCACTCTCAAGAGTCGACGCAAGCTCGAACTCTCGAGTCTTCAAGTCATGCTCCAAACTCTCATGCTTTTCCATGAGAGCCTGGAGCTCTTGCTGTACCTCCGCCACCCACGCCTCCTGCTTCTCTCGCTCGGCTTGTTCCGCAGCCGCATTGTGTTCGGCCACAGACACCGCCTCCTTCAGGGTTGCCACCTCGTTTGTAGCCCCTGGAGTACCCACGTTATCCTTGTTATTTCTCTTGCAACCAAATCCTTTTCTATAAGGTACAACTTTAATACGGTGTTACTCACCTTCCTTGTCCTCGAGCTGCTTCTTGGCACGGCCGAGCTCGCTCTCGGACCGCTTGAGGCTCTGCTTCAAAGCATTGACCTCCAGTGGCAGTCAGAGGTCAGCAGCGCAGCCTGCAATCCCATATTGACATATTTTTTAGACTCCTGCGTATATCTTTTTAGATCCTCAGTCCGGCTTTTCTTTCCGAACACCGAACCGAGCATAACGGGCTACTGTTTATGCGGTATTATATTACATATCTTAAAATTCTTACCTCAAAGCACATCGCTGAAGGTGCCGCAGCCTCGGTCGCCTTGCTCTTGGCGAGCTGAACCTTCTGAATCACCGCATCATGACAATGCGGTGTTCTTCTTTGATGGAAGCGCCGTTGAGCGCCTCCAGCAAGTTATCTGGCGCCTCCGGTTGGACGGAGGCTGCCGGTGTCACAGTCTTGCCCTTCTTACGAAGGGGCCGCTCGCCGGACTCCAGAACCACTGCAGGTTCCGGTGCGGAGTCCGGTGCAAATCCGGGAGGTTGCCCTGCGGCACCTCCCGGGCCTCCTCCTCCTGGTGGGTCCCTTCCTGGGATCCCACCTCAGCGTCGTCAGCGTCACGGGGGGTGGAGGTGGTCGAAAGAGAATCCATATCCAACGTGCCCAAGGACCCGCTCGACAAAGCGGGAAGATCATCCTTGGGCGGACTACAGGGTTGTATGCGGCATTAGAAAGACACCATGTGACAAAAAGAAAAATTATAAGTCATCTAGGAGTCCGGATACTTACGATCTCGCCAGGGGCTTGGCCCTTCAGGGCCACTCCTCGTCGCCGTTGCCGACGTTGGCGGAACAGTCCGGGGGAAGGGTCCTTCCCTTCTTGGACCCTTCGGCCTCCCTCGTTGGGGAGGCCTTCCTCTTCCTCTCTCCCCCCACTGGGGCAGAAGCCTCTTTCTTCTCCTCCTCGTCCTCGTGGGAGGAGTCCGCTTCGGAGTCATCGGACGATGAGTCCGATACCACCTGACGCCGGGAACTCCTTCGGGTTCCCGTGGCCTTCTTCTTGGCCTTCTTCTCCTTCACTACGTAAAGTGCCGGGACAAGCAGCCCTGCCAAACGGGCATCCGATGGGTCTTCTGGAAGGGGAGCCAGACATTTAGCCTATCCGGACGTCGCCTACCAGGCCTGTTAAAGGTATTGTGAGTTTAGATCCCGCATAAAGTCAAAACATGGAAAGCAAGTGTCCCATAAAGGATAACATGGCTTACCTCGCCAGCCGGACGCTGCGAGCTGAATCCGCGATCTTGATGGCGGATGCGGAGCTTCGGCGCCCTTGAACAAAGCACCCTCGTGGCAGCCGTCGTGGTGTCGAAGAGCCCGCTCAAGGACCCGTCTTTGTGCCGGATCAAACTCCCACAAATTGAAGTCCCGTTCTTTGGCGGGGAGAATCCGCGGATGAGCATGACATGGATTACGTTGACAAGCTTGAGCTTCTTGTTCACCAGGGTTTGGAGACAGGACTGGAGTCTGGTCAGCTCCTCCGAACTACCCCATAGCAGGCCCTTCTCTTTCCAGGAGGTGAGCTGCAGGGGGATGCCAGATCTGAATTCAGGGGCCGCTGCCCATTTAGGGTCACGCGGCTCGGTGATGTAGAACCACCCCAATTGCCACCCTTTGATGGATTCCACGAAGGCACCCTCGAGCCAAGTGACGTTGGGCATTTTTCCCACCATGGCGCCTCCGCACTCCGCTTGGCTGCCCTTCACAACCTTCGGCTTGACATTGAAGGTCTTTAGCCACAAGCCGAAGTGGGGTTGGATGCGAGAGGAAGGCCTCGCACACCCACGATAAACGCCGAGATATTGAGGATGAAATTTGGGGCGGATCGTGGAAATCCAGGCCGTAGTAGAACATGAGCCCCGGACAAAGGGGTGCGAGTGGGAAGCCCGATCCATGGAGGAAATGGGAAGGAATACCACCCTCTCATGGGGCCTGGGGTGGGGATGAGCTGCCCCTCGTCGGGGAGCCGGTCTTGCGATGTCGCCGGACGAGATAACCGGCTGCAGACAGCTTGATGTGCCCCTCCGTAACGGAGGAGGCCATCCACTTGCCTCCCGCTCCGGACATGGCTGGAGATGGTCGAGGTGAGATGTGCGGACTTGGGCGCTGGAGCTCGAGTGCGCGGAGATGGGTAAGCAAACGAGCAAGAAGGCGTAGATAAAAAAGGTGGATCCTTATCCCCTCATATATGGGCGGACGAAACTATGTGTCCCCACCAGCCTGGTAAAACTCGCTTATCTCCCAAGCGCCGCAATCAGTGGCGCGGTTGGGTTACCCACGTCCGTATTGATGGGAATCCCGAAATAAGGGGAACACGATCTCTGCTTCGACAAGACGTGCCAAGGAAACCGCTTCGCTAAACGCGCTGAGGTGGAATAATAAAAATGATTTGAGTAAAAGCTTGGCTGTGGTGTGACGTCATGCCACAAAATACGTCAATAGATTGAACTTGTGTAAATATTATTCTCTCTATGGTAGTATGTGGAATTTATTTTGCAGAGCCGGACACTATCCTGGTGTTCACAATCTTCTATGAATTATTCGGAGGAGGAACCCGCCTTGCAATGCCGAAGACAATATGCGTGCCGGACTCGTGCGTCATTGAAGCTGGTTCGAGGCTCTTGAGGAGTCCCGGACTAGGGGGTGTCCGGATAGCGAACTATCATCATCGGCCGGACTCAAGACTATGAAGATACAAGATTGAAGACTTCGTCCCGTGTCCGGATGGGACTTTCCTTGGCGTGGAAGGCAAGCTTGGCGATACGGATATGTAGATCTCCTACCATTGTAACCAACTCTGTGTAACCCTAGTCCTCTCCGGTGTCTATATAAACCGGAGAGTTTTAGTCCATAGGACATAACAACAACAATCATACCATAGGCTAGCTTCTAGGGTTTAGCCTCCTTGATCTCGTGGTAGATCCACTCTTGTACTACCCATATCATCAATATCAATCAAGCAGGAGTAGGGTTTTACCTCCATCGAGAGGGCCCGAACCTGGGTAAAAACATCGTGTCCCTTGTCTCCTGTTACCATCCGCCTAGATGCACAGTTCGGGACCCCCTACCCGAGATCCGCCGGTTTTGACACCGACACCTTATATGCATCAACTCCGAATCATATCTTTGGTCAAATGTTGGGTTTGCCTGGCTCCTGTGTTTTGCTGCCTTACGTTCCGTTTTATCGGCTAACGCGATACCAGGAGAACTATTGCGATTGTGCCCCGATTCGGCCTGGCGAGCACCTCAGTAGAGAAAGCTGAAAACCGACTGTCATGATATAGCGAGAGACTGGTCAACCACTCGATCGACTACCGGAATGCCTAGAATTCCTCCGCTTTGATGAAGGACCGTTTCCCGGTCAGGCACACGCGCGCCCCGAATTCGGAGAGTGCGGTGCCCGTAGGTGCTATATCGTAGCCCCACCTTCGAACTCCTATGGCTAAGTGAAAGTGATAAAGCATTATAGTCCGGTTGCCTAGTTTGCTATGCTACCACCTCCTTCACAGGACCAAGACGTTGGATTAAGTGTGAAAATGTGCTTTTTGCAAACACCCCACACCATGTGCGTAAATTTGAAGTCAAGACTGCCATCTTCGGGTTATATATACATATACATTAACGGCCGCACAGGAGATATTTCAATACTTGAACGCACAAGTATAAAAAGCCCTTATATTATAAATATGGTTTTACAAATCATACATGTCATTTGACCATAACGTTTTTCGAGCACTGCGACTCTATTAAACGAGCACCCTGCAGGACTTCCCCAAAATAGTGCTCGGCGGGTAATCGGCTTCTGTCCGAATCCCGGGACGCAACATCAGTGGCGGCCATCTCTGCCCAGCATGTTTTGACATGGGCGAGAGCCATCCGTGCACCCTCTATGCATGCTGACCGCTTCATCGCCTTGATATGCGGCACCGCATCAAGGAATTGCTGCACTAAGCCAAAATAACTCTTCGGCTTAGGCCTTTCCGTCCACAGATGAGCCACGACATCCTTCATGGCAAGTCCGGACAACCTATTCAGCTCAGCCCACTCAGCCAACCGATCGGTTAACGGAAGTGGACGCTCCGGACTATGGAATTGAGACCAAAAAAGCTCTTCCATTTCGTGATCCTTTTGGCTTCGGAAGTGCACGACTGCGTCCGCCGCACTCGCCGCCAAATTCAGATAAGGATCCTCCGCACCCCACAACTGGCCCAACTGAGCATACTTCGGATCCGTGAACTTCCTACGCAGCAGAAAGGGCTTTCCAGCCGCAATGTCTCCGGCCTAACGCAGCTCCTCCTTTATAGCCCTCATTGCAGAACGGGCATCCTTGGCTTTGGCGGTGGCCTTCTTCAGGTCCTCTGGCCCCACTCGGCGTTCTCTTTCAAGAACCTCATAGCGGTTGGTAGCATCCTTCAGCTTCATGGCCATTTCGGCCATCTCCTCCCTGCTTCGGCAGTGAGCAGCCTTTTCGGCTTTTAGCTCTTCAGCCGCCTTCGAGGCAGCCGCATCACTCCTTCTGGCTTGCTCCTTTGCTCGAGCAAGCTCTGCCCGAAGGCCCTCCATAGCAGCGGCGCCATCTGCATCAAGCATACATGTTGTAAGGCGCGGGCATCAGCTCCCTTACCAGGTGACCGCGGAGAAACCACCCACCTTGTGACTCGTCAAGTCGCTTATTGACCAGCGATGTCGCATCCGCAGCGTCCGCTGCCGCTTGATTCGGCAACTCTATCATCCGGCTGGCCACGAACGCTCCGCCCCTGAACAGGAAAGGCGACATCTTAACATCGAGATTATGATCCCGGCGCGCCGTCGCCCGACAACGTGCGAGTCTCGGGGCTACTATCTATCTGAGGCGCACTCTATGTGCAAAACTGCAAAAGGTATGTCATTTTTACGAACCTCAAACCCCGTCAGCAAACTCCTGACGGCCTCATGCAACCCGCTCTCAACGGATAAAATCCTTTCAATCACCATACTCATTAATGTACGGTGATATTATGAGATAGACGCCCTCTCGAGCAGATCCTTCAGCTCCTCCGGCCGTACACCAGTTGGTGCCGAACTCTCCAGCCCCGCCGGACTCGGGGAGACCCTCCGCGACGACACCTCAGGGTCGTCCACCCCGCCTGACGGCGCGGCAGATGGAGGCGTCTCGCTCTCCATCATCTCCGGACGAAGATCCCCAAAAGATGAGCTTGGCTGAGAAGTGCGGAGATCCGAACTACGAGGTAAAAACTTCGGTTATCCTCAAAAATAGAAATAGGGATGTCCCTTATTACAAAACTCCCCTTTTTCTACTTACGGCTCGCTGGAGAGCTGATTCCTTTGGGGAGACAGTCTTGGCCGGGCTTCTCCCGCACGGACCTTCGGTGCAGATTTCTTCCCCGCTTTAAGGCCTTAGCCTCCGGGTCTTTGAAGCGGTCCTCTTCTCCCCACGGAGGAGGATTCTCGATCCCCTTCTTGAGAGCCTCCTTAGCAGAGGCGGTAATTTTCCTGTTCTCCCCTTCGCCCTCTTCCGAAGGCGCAACCTCCAACATCTTGACTAACACGGGATCCGGCGTGGCCTCAGGGAGGGGGGCCGGACACCGTATCAGTTTTGCTTTCGCTATCCACTCCTGTTCAAGGGATAGCCGGTTAAAAGGCAAATCTATGATAAATAAACGGACGGTATGTCCGGACACAGGACTACTTACTTGAGTATCCGGGCGATTGCAGCTTAGGCCGGCATCCTCGGTCAAGTCCGGACACATCTCTTGTGATCCGAAGAACAGTTTATACATCTCCACGGGTGTCGTACCCATGAAGTGTTGAAGAGCTCACGGTCCCTCCGGATTAAATTCCCACAGGCGGAGGGGGCGACGTTTGCAGGGCAGAAGGCGCCGAATCAGCATAACCTGCGCCACTACGATAAGATTGATCTCCCTTTCTTGGAGGTCTCGAATGCGGCCCTGCAAAAGTGGCACGTCCTTGGATGGCCCCCAGTCAAGCCCTTTGTTGACCCACGACGCTAGCCGTTGTGGAGGGCCCGAGCAAAAGGCGGGTGGCGCCACCTACCTGGTGCCCCTACGAGCGGTGATGTAGAACCACTCCTGCTGCCACAAACCAAGCTCCTCTTGAAAGGAGCCCTCGGGCCATGGAGCATCGGACCTCTTGCTTATAACTGCACCTCCGCACTCTGCCAGTTGCCCCTCGATCATCTTCGGCTCCACGTCAAAGGTCTTGAGCCACAATCCAAAGTGAGGGGTAGTGCGGAGGAAGGCTTCGCAGACAACAATGAACGATGAGATATGGAGGATGGACTCCGGAGCCAAGTCATGGAATTCCAGCCCATAGTAAAACATGAGCCCTCTCACGAAGGGATCCATCGGGAAGCCTAAACCCCGACGGAAGTGAGACACGAACACGACGCTCTCACCAGACTCGGGAGTGGGAATGACTTGCCCTTGGGCGGGCAACCTATGCGAAATCTCGTAGGTTAGGTACCTGGCGTCTCTCAGCTTTAGCACGTCCTCTTCCATGACGGAAGAGGGCATCCACCGGCCCAGAAGGTCGGAGCCGGACATTGTCGAAGGTCCGAAGCGCCCGAATCTGGAGCCTTGGGTGTTGGAACTTGGGGCGAGGGCGGATTCGATGGAGGATCGAAGAAAAGGAACAGGCCTTGGTCTCATTATAAAGGGGTAGAATACCAAGAGACGTCCCCGTGACCGTTTGGAACTCGCCTTCGATGGAGGAGGCGTGGCAACGGGCGCGGTTGGGTTACCCACGTCTGTATTGATGAGAATCCCGGAATATGGGGACACGATCTCTGCTTCGACAAGGCGTGCCAAAAAACCGCTTAAGCTAAACGCTACCGAGGTGAAATAATAAAATGATTCGAGTAAAGGCTTGGTTGTGGTGTGGCGTCATGCCACAAAATACGTCGCAGATTGAACTTGTGTAAATATTATTCTCTCTACGGTGGTATGTGGAATTTATTTTGCGAGCGAACACTATCCTGGTGTTCACAATCTTCTACTTAATTATCCGGAGGAGGAACCCGCTTTGCAATGCGAAGACAATATGCGCGCGGACTCGTCGTCATTGAAGCTTGGTTCGAGGGCTCTTGAGGAGTCTGGACTAGGGGTGTCCGGATAGCGAACTATCATCATTGGCGGACTCCAAGATTATGAAGATACAAGATTGAAGACTTCGTCCGTGTCCGGATGGGACTTTCCTTGGCGTGGAAGGCAAGCTTGGCAATACGGATATGTAGATCTCCTACCATTGTAACCGACTACTGTGTAACCCTAGCCCTCCGGTGTCTATATAAACCGGAGGGTTTTAGTCCATAGGACGAACAACAATCATACCATAGGCTAGCTTCTAGGGTTTAGCCTCCTTGATCTTTTGGTAGATCCACTCTTGTACTACCCATATCATCAATATCAATCAAGCAGGAGTAGGGTTTTACCTCCATCGAGAGGGCCCGAACCTGGGTAAAAACATCGTGTCCCTTGTCTCCTGTTACCATCCGCCTAGACGCACAGTTCGGGACCCCCTACCCGAGATCCGCCGGTTTTGACACCGACACCAGTCCTACGTGGAACTAGAAACATGTCAAGATTCGTGCGCTCACAAACGGACGCGGATCCACGCGTGTGGGCGAGATGCAAACGCCCACACGTGTGGGCGTTAGTGTTTTCATTTTTTTTATTGACAACACTTTGGTTCCTCAGATTCACAGTTGCTTGAATTTTGGATCTTTAAATATTTCCTTTTGCCCTAGAGCTTGTAATAAGGGCATCTCCAACCGCGTTATTTAATCGGACACACTAAACATCTACGAACGCGTCCGAACACAAATAGCAAAAGCCGGTCATCCAACTCTCTGCATCGAAGGTCTGCCGCTTGAAATTTTCCCTATGTCCGGATCACTCAAAAGAATTGTAGAAAAAAGCATAATTTAGAGATAAATAGCATGCAAACATTCAAGTGCAAAATTAGTTCAAATATAAATATTACATTCAAAATAACAGGATGTTCAACAAGTTGTAGGGTGTGAATTCTAGTTCATTTGCACACTGTGTCCCTTGAGCTTCATTCAACAACACATCAACAAGAATGCCCAACCTCTGTTGTTTGCTACAGCGCAACCGTGCATTAACATCCCAAAATTTTCCAAATTTTGGAATGTTAATAATAAGATATTATTGAGTGAATTGCTATGATTTTCATGGAAAATTAAAACCTTTTGATTCTTGTTTCAAATATTTCAATTCAATTGCTTTTCTTTTGGACGCCTATAAAATATTTTGAAACCACAAAAAAATTGGAGTGAGAATAAAATGACTTTCTCAAAATGTGGTGGAAGAATATTTTATGTGAAGTTCTTTGAATATTTGGAGTTCCATTTGAATTGTATCATATTTGGAGTTTCAGTGTCATTTAAATATTTCTAGATTATTCAAATAAAATATGAGAGGAGATAATATGACTTCTCCGAAACTATTATTGGAAATATTCAATATTTCTTGGTTATTTTGGGTATTCATAAAACCCCAAGTTTGTGCACAGAAATAATTTTATCACATTCTGAAAGTACTGTTCCTAGACTTTAAGTAGTAACTTCGTAAATGTGAACATTTTAATTCCTGTTGTAAATAAACTTTTTAAGCAGCAAAAAAAACATGGGGTTAATTAGTTAATTATGTCCTAGACCAAATTGGGCCAAGCCTATGTAACTCCAACAGGCCAACATCTCCACACACGTACAGGAGGGCTTGTTCCTCCTCGCGTTCACCCCAGGAGGCCGCCATGGCGTACAGTGGCTGCATCCCAACGCTTCCCTTCCCTTCCCCGCACCCACTAACCTCCAGAACCGGTTCCCCTCGCCTCCCACGACCCCTCCCCTTCAGTAGTGCGCCTTAAGACACCCCCTAATGGCCATTAGAGCTTGAGGAAACTGCTGCTTTTACTGCCGCCATTACACCCATGAAACTGCTCGATTCTGACCTCCACTGCTCCTATAAAAGGTACCCCGAGGAGAGCCTCGAAGCCACTTACTAGCCCCGTCCAAAACCCCTCTCTGAAACTCCCTCTTCTGCGAGCAATTGCTCGCCGAAGTTTAGCGGTTCTGCCGCTGTCTGCGGACGTTTTCGACGCCGTCGAGGTGAGATAGACCAGATCCCTACTCCAATCTTTGTATATTTATGTTTCCCATCTTCCTGACATGTCATCCCTTCCGTTTGTCTAGCCGGAGCGCATTCCCCATGGCGTACGCCACCGGCCAGAAGTCGGTGCAACTCCGGCGGTCTCCCATCTCCACCACAGAACAAGGCCGAGGCCGGAATCTTGCCAAATGGACTTCCCTCGAGTCGCTCTACGTTGTTCATACAGTCGTTGACACCGGAGACTTCTATTCTCCAACTCCGGCGATACTCCGGCGACATAGCCGCCAACCTCCGGTGAGCATCCAACACCTTTCTGTTTCTAATTACAAAACGGTACCCTCCAATAGCAGCGCGACACGTGGCAGATTAATTTTATTCCCGTAATTCATTTTCAGATTTTTATCCAAACTTCAAAATATCGTATCTCTCAAACCGTATGTCCGATTTTAACAAATAAGATATCCCCGGATTCGCTGGAACATCTAGTTTATTTCGAAATTCTGAAATTTCACTTTTGAGCAAACTAAAATTTAGTTTTGATTTAACTACTAATTTATGTATTTTTGCTATATCTTTTAATCTATAATTCATATGAAAATGTTTAATATATGATGATTTGTCTTTGGAACCATACCAATCTGCTAGAACTCATAGATTAATTTTTTTCAGCAAGGTTTAGTTGTTGTTTTAGCCAAACACCCTAACTCTGACCCTCGTTGATCATCGATTAACCAACTCATCAAACTAAAATTGTTTCATTGTTAAAAACCATTAGATAGATCCCTAGAAACCTCTCTGGTCATATGCCATCACTATACAAATTTGGACTTAGGAAATGTTACATAAATTTTGTAACATAAACCTTATGCCATCAACTCCATCTATCATTTTCATTGGACCCAAGTCAAATATTCCAATCAAACCCATTATAGAATTTGTCATAGAACCTTGCCTCACAACCCTTCAACCATGATCGTAACTTGTATCAATTTGATCCAACCGCGGAATATGATTTATGTCATATTTTCAATCAAGCCAACTTGATCCATTTCAACCGCCACGCCATAGTAACTAGCTTAATAATAGTAATAACTAAATAATTGTATTGTTAATTGTATCTTTTATTTGGATGTTGTTTTGCTCGTGTTATAGTACTTTATTTATCGCTAGATATATCTTTACGAGAAGGCGAGACGACAACGAGTAGAATATTTCATCTTCAGGAATTCAGGCAAGTTGCAAATTGATCATGCTTAGACCTATATTTTCATACTATACATATTTCTTTAAATTTTAATGCTATGTATGTTTTATAAAGGTTTTGCAAAGTATTATTTATAGCTAGAGCCATAGGTTCAAGATTGACCACCATGCTTGGCCACGCTTGCACAAAATGGGTGGGATGAAAACAAAACTTATTTTAAACCTTTAAACTTGCTCTCTTTGTGGAGCAACGTTTGTGAAACTATTTTGAAAAGAAAAATTATTTATATATTATTTTACATCTACTCCCTATGCGGAATGGTATTGACGGGAGCGTTTACAAGTGATTGCGCCCATCGGGGTCTTGCAGTGAATGCGCCCGGCTGGGGTCTTGCACACAGGTTTTTGGTGGGAACCGCCGTCCAGGGGAATGAGATCTTCCAAGTACAGTTTGATGTAGCTTTCAGTACAGCCACATGCTACTATGGGCTCTGGCTTAGCTTAGTACTAATGGGAAACCCTTACCTCAGGACAGCTTGGTCAGGTATAGGGGGCTGTTATGGAAAGGCTTCGTCATAATCTCCTCCTAGTCGTACACCCAAGTGTGTAATGATAAACGGGGTTGGTTGTGTCATGTGGGGAACGTGTACGACCTTTGCAGAGGGTTTAACCTAATCGATTAGTCGTGCCCCCGGTTACGGGCAATTTGAGCAACTGAAGACTTGGACTAAAGAAGAATCTCCCCTCTCTTTTCTAAAAATCTGTTTTAAGCGTTAAAGTTGAGGAATGAGCACAGTGAATGTGTTTCACTTCAACGTATGTATGTTTTAAAACTATTTTTGAGACTGAGCATTGGTGCGTATATCCAAGTATCTCGCTCCTACTTTTTATACTAAAAACTATTTCTATTCCAAAAGTAGTTTATAAAATTTAGTATAGGAGAAAATTGGCTTTACGCAAATGAAACCTTCACAATACTTACCCTGCATACATATTCTGTTAAACCTTCCTTTGCAACTTGCGAGTACATTTCACGTACTCACCTGCATTTGTCATGTGCAGATCTTGACAGATTAAGAGACGATAGGGTTATCGTCTACACTCAACGAGCCCAGTGGCGTTGATGGAGCCTAACTTAGCGACTACATATAATTCCGATGTATTATCTGCCAGCTTGAGCTGTGCCTAAGGTATGATTTGTATATATATTTGGATCTACCGTTATAGTAGAGATGTATGTCTTACTGATATTTCTTTTTGTTACTGTGTGTGCTAGCTATGATCCAGGGATAGCACAGTAAGCACAGAGACTTGGATTTTACCAAATCCGGGTCGTGACAGTGCATCCAGGCTATACAATTAGGTGATCATCAACATGAATGACCTGCACTCCGTTGAGTGAATCAACAAACTAACCATAGAGCAACAAGAGAAAAAATTATGATCTTCACGATTGATTCGCCGGTGGCCATCCTCTTTCCACCCATGCGATCGCACTGCAATACTTCATGCGGAGTTTGAGATGGTGTACTATAGGTGGACCAACGACTTCACATTGCGCTCATGGATTGTGTGCAAGTTATAGGGCGCAAAGTGCTTTTGCTCGTGAAACCAAGAATGCACATTTTGCCAAAAATATTGTGCACCCTTGCTTTATGTCTACAAAGTCCACACTTCTGGCCAATGGCGGACCTACGGTTTGAAAATTGGGTGTTCAAATTTTTTTTCATGTAATATCTAAAAGGTTCATGTTATCATGTAGCTAGTAAGAACTTTTTCCCCAATAATAATGACAGTACCCAATAGAAAAAAATAAAAGAGAATACTATTTTCTACAAAATCATACAATATGTCATGGCCAGAAACGAGGCGGCTGTTAAACTGTGAACTTTTTCGAAATTCTGACCATTTTTTTGAGTTCACGAATATTTTTATGAAAACATGAATACTTTTTAAAAAATTCATAAACATTTTCTAAAATCAGCAACATTTTTTGAATTCATGAACTTTTTTCACAAATTTGTGAACATTTTTCTAAACTGCGAACGCTTCTTAAAACTCATGAACATTTTTTGGATCTGCCAACAGTTCTTGAATTTTGGGAACAATTTTTCAATTTCACGAACATTTTTTTTCTGAACAGTTTTCGAATGCATGAACATTTTTTAACCAATGAAGTATTTTGAATTTTTTGGAAACAATTATTGAAATTCACAACCGTTTCTTCGTTTTTTGTCAACTTTTTATGAAAATTCACATTATATGAATTAGGGAAATTCTAATTCATGAACATTTTCTGAATATATGAACATTTCTAAAAAAATGTGAACATTATTTGAATGTACAAACATTTTTTGAAATCATGAACATTTTTTTAATGTTTGATCATTTTACGCTTTCTCGAACAATTTTTCAACATGATCATTTTATGAATTCTTGAAAAAGAAGGAAAAAAATAGGGGCGAACCGCTCCACAGATGGGTCGGCCCAACAGGGCGCGTGTGGGCGCGGGGGTGCGTGTTTCCGCTTCACCGTGCATATGGGTCGCTATATTGACTTCCCTTCATATAGACCCATGTCTAGATATGCATTATCTATGACAGGCCCATGGGCACCTATGTTAAGTCTTCCTTATTATTTTTGTTTTTCTTTCAGACACAGACTTTTGGAACATGGTTCCACACACACCTATTTTGAATAGTAAAATTAAAAAATGCTAGAAAATCAATCAGCTCTGAATCTTTTTTTGTTACATACATGGTTGTGTTCTACTCACATGTGAAGTTTCATAGAGGAATGACATTCATGGTATTCTCGGCAAAAATCAAAAATAAATTCAATGTTGACAGTGTCCTGGATTAGGGGATGCTAACCTAGTCGGCTCGTACTCCTCCGATTGGGCCGGTGGGCCCTCATTCTCTACAAGGATTCCAGTCTATTGCAACAAAAAATATTGCTACAACCATGTTTTGTTGCAATAAAATGCTATATTGCCACAAAATTCTAGTTTGTGGTAATAGGATCTACATATTGCCACAATTTTGTTTCATCGCGCTAAGTACTTATTTTGTTGCAATAGAAGCCATGTAATGCCACAAGCTGCATCGGCGTTGTAATATGGTAGTGATATTGCAACAATTTTGTCCCGTTGCATGAATTGGTCATCTTGTTGCAATAATGGCTAGGTATTGCAACAAAGTACATCTTTGTGGTAATATTTAGACATATATTGCAACAACTCTGACATGTGGCGCTAGTCATAGATACTTTTGCAACAAAGCATGTATTGGTTGTAATAGGGTGACTTTTTGCCTCGCCTTCCTTGTGTTGCAATAACTATTACATACTGCGACAAATTGAGCAAGGTAATACGTACAACATAATGCAACAATCCTCTAGTGTTGCCAAAAAAGGAGCAGGATATTGCAACGATATTCTCTATAGTGCTCCTGATTTTTCCTTTATTTATTATACTATTTCACAGGATCTGATTAAAGTCGCGTACTAGTTTACAGAGACATTAACACATTAGGTCCCACAACTTGCACCTAAGTTGCATTTTAGTCACATATGTTGCAAAGTGGACATCGGTGGTACCACAACTTGGAGGAACGCTCGCTTACGCGCGTGTGAAGCGTTGCACACTCGCGGACACCCTTCACTTTAGTGTTTCTTGCACCGGCAAGGTCTCCTCCACTCACCCTACTAACCTACTCCGGTAGCAAGGTTGTCCTCGGCACCGAAAAGACGCCAAGCTCAGTGCCCTTCTCACAAAGGTGAGTCGTGAGAACTGAGCAACAAATCCTCACATTCTCTTCCTAACTTTTCTCTATCTGGCTTGATGTGATTGTATGTGTTTATGTGTGCAGTTAATAGAAAAGGAGATTCAATATAAAATTATGTGTTAGACAGAGAAATTGAGCAAGGCTGCATACTATCTATTTTTAAACACTCCCAGGCTCCATTTAAACAGCTCTTCAGCCACCAGCATAACAACTAACTACATCAAGATATATATATATATATATATATATATATATATATACACACACACACACATATATATATAAGGACATATGACACACGATTTTAGTAGGATATAACAAACCATCTCAGCAAGATATATACCACATGTTTCAAAATGACAGCACACAAATTTCAGCAGCCATACTAGTATAGATTGTTCACACAAAAGACCATAAGTTCAAGGCAAAGTAGTGAAAATAGCAACAACACTAAAACACCACAAGTTCATATCAATAGTGTGTACATAGCATCACTGTCAAAAGGAAAATAGCAACAACACTAAAAGAACAGCAACTACTCTTCTCTTCTCTTCATCACCAAATTGTTAGTGTTGGGCACTAGCTTTTGTTCCCATTTGCCACAACATATGGAACTATGCAGGCATGCCTTGTTTCAACCTGTTTCATATCAGATTAAACTTCTGAGAGATACTACTCATAGGTAACCATCAAACAGTTCAAGAACTTATACTCATGGCTTAAACATGTGAAAAGCACCTTACCAAGAGATTAAAAACTATACAAAGAACCCATGGTCATCATCCAATTCTTCTTGTCCCAAAGGAGCAACATGGCCATCATTTACGTAAGCCTCTTCATCACTAAAAGAACAACAACTACTCTTCTCTTCTCTTCATCACCAAACTGTTAGTGTTGGGCACTAGCTTTTGTTCTCATTTGCCACAACAGATGACACTATGCAGGGGTGCCTTGTTTGAACCTGTTTCACATCAGATTAAACTTCAGGAGAGATACTACTCGTAGGTAACCATCAAAAAAGTTTAGGGTATTATATTCATGGCTTAAACATGTGAAAAGCACCTTACCAAGAGATTAAAAACTATACAAAGAACCCCTGGTCATCATCCGATTCTTCTTGTCCCAAAGGAGCAACATGGCCATCATTTACATAAGCCTCATCATCATCTGTATCATCATCAGATTTGAACTGGACATCTTCAAACTCAATAGGTTTTATATTTTCTATGACCGAAACATCAACACTGGATCTTTCGTCATCATACATACCAGTATTAATGTCGCATGGTAAAGCCAAATTTATCTATACACTGTAAGGCAAAATTTGGTTGATGGAACAAGAAATAGTATTGCTGTCACATGGTAGTACATGTGACATGAGGGTAAATAAGTTCAATTTAGTAGTTGGCTATACCGCATCCCTTCCTCTCCTGCCTCGCAGTCAGACCCTCCCGACCTTCTCTACCTCACAGCTTCTACCCCGGCCGAACGGGATGGCGAGGTCGCCAGAAGCCCAACCCGGACCCCCAAGGCGCCTGATGTGTCAATCCCGGCGCCCAAGGTGCCGGATCCGTCGTCGGCAGCAGGTGATCCATCAGATTCAAGATACTTGCTTGATTCTTTACTTGATTCAGTGTAGGATACTTGTCATGCAATTTAACTTTAGGAGTTTCAGTTGAATGGTTGCATCCTTAGATGAATTTTTATAGATGGTTTGATTTGAATGATTCACTCAATTAAAGCTCCTATGTGTTTCTGCTTATGTTCCATGACTTCTCATTCAGTGTGTTTTTTGTTTAATTTCTCTTTGGTTTGAGGTTCAGTATTTAGAATCATGGTTCTGACTAAAATGTTAGGAAAAGCTCCTGTAGTGTTTCCTAATGCATAAATAGCTTAGTTAGTGCTACTTTGATTTTTTTGAGACGATTTCTTTGTGTTTAATTTAAGGGATCATTTGATCAGGACAGGGATGGCCAAATCAAAGCCAGAGCAATATTACACTAATCCCATGGCCCGAAAATTATTCCACATCTATTTTTACCTCTGTCACCCGTTCTTTACAAGATCTTCTGTCACTTGCATTATTTCTCTAAAGCGTGTCATGTGAAAATCTTGTTCTTATGCCTTCCACATTGTAGTCAAACTGAATCTGATATAGTAATTCTAAGAAGCATTATATTAAAAATATAGAATTTTAACCGATTTTGGTAGAAGATAATTGATTACCAAAGTCATGACAGCCAAAGAAGAGACCACGTGTGCCTGAATTTAGCGAACAGGGGCATACTAAACGGTATGAAGCAACCTAAAATGTTTTGGAGCAACATCACTAAGAAGACACCATCTTAAGCCAAGGAGCCCGAGACAGCAGCTTTGCGATTATACAAGCACATGAGCAGGGAACAGATTGAACTGAACTGAAGTATATTAACGGCATTCATGTTCATCAGATTCAGTTTTGAAATTTGCCTGGGTTTTCTATCTTATTATTTCCCTGAACCATCTTATTATTGCAGATGTGGAAGAGCATGAAAGTAGCTACCAATAAAACAGCAAGCAAGGGAAAATTAGTCTGCTACTTCCAAACTAAAATCAGCATACTTATGTTGTATGTATAGCACAGTACTAATGCCCATGTGATGTATTTTGAATCTAAATTTGCTGCAGTTGCAATGAAAAATACAGAGGGAAACATGAGGGGAAAATCATACTATTGTTGTTCAGGTCGTTGGTCGCAAGGGAGACAGGCGAGCCAGTCCGGGCGGCGCTGAGCAGAGGGAGGGCTGACCAGGGAGAGCTGCTGCAGGGCGTTGCACTGAAGCGCACGGGAGACCCGGGCAGGTGAGCAGGATGGCAGGTCCGTTGGCAACGGTGTTGAGGTGTCGGGCAGTCCAGCCAAGCGCCCACGGGCAGGATCGACCAGCGACGGGCGGAGATCCAGGGAGGAGGAGGCCGACGGGCAGAAGGCGCCGAGCGACGGGTGGCGGAGCAAGGTTAGAGGGAGAGGGGAGCGGCAGGGAGGCGCCGACGTGGGCTGCTTGGACGCGCCACCATGATGTGGTTGCTGGATGCAGCCAGCGCTCGGGTCGTGCGGCGGCGGAACAGGGGATCGAGGACGACTCGGGTTGCTATGGGGTAGTTTTTTTTAGGACTAGGGTCCGGCGCGTGAAAAGGAAAGAGGAAAACGATTGTGGGAAAGAAGGAGCGAAGGAAACAGCGGCGCAATCCACCAGACGCGAGTCTGATACATCGCGCGAGCCCTGCGCGCTCCACCAGACAGGCGTCTGATGATCCAGCGCGCGATTTTTTCCTTTATATGCAAGCGAAAACTTTCGCTCAATAAGCTTAAGTCCGTCCACATGTAACACAATGAGATAACCAAGTGGAAAGATCAACTCCCTTCAGAGATGGCGACCAAGTTTCAAGTCTGCCGTCACCCGTTTTTATTTTTTCCCTACGCGCTCCACCAGATAGCGTATAGTATACTTTTTTTTGAAAGTCGGATAGCGTATATTACTGAAATATATCCACACACAAAAATATATTGTTGAAATATGTGATCGACGTGGCCTTCTTTCTCTGTTTGGAAGAAGATAGTAATTTTATTGACCAAACATTGATTATCTGCAACTTTTAAACCACAAATCCAAATGATCTCATTATTTTTGCATATTTTTTAAAATTAAACTGATATTTATATAGTAATTTGGTTGCATATTTTTACCTACTTAAGTAGTGTAGGTAGCATATGTCGGCACGACAACCCGGGGTCCGGTACCAGTCAATTTCCCCTGACCGTTCACGTGTCATGGAGAGTAACCTGGCTGTCTGATTCCTCCTATCGATGCCTTCCTCCTATCGACGCCTTCCCGCCGCTATCAAGGCTCAGGGGAACTCGTTTGCCATCTCCCACGACTCCGGGGGCGGCTGGCTGTCTGATTCCTCCCATCGACGCCTTCCCGCCGCTATCAAGGCTCAGGGGAACTCGTTTGCCGTCTCCCACGACTCCGGGGGCGGCTCTGTCGAAAGCTTCCAAGACCATGCACTCCATCCCCAAGCTCTCAGTCCATCCACCCCGGAGCCGATGCCGCCCAACAATCGACACGTATCGACGTCCTACACCACCCATGTCATCACTAACGTCGCGTCCGATGATCGGGTCACCCTCGACGACCGGGTCGACTCCGGTCGCGGCTCCGTCGAAAGCTTCCAAGACCGTGCGCTCCATTCCCGAGCTCTCCGTCCATCCACCCGGGAGCCGTTACAATAAATCAATATAAATAAGAACTATACAAATATGCAAATCAAGATCCTCATGGCGACCGGACGTGCCCGCCCCTTCTCCCAAGCCCTCCTCTCCTCCTCTCAGATCATTGCCGCCCGCCTCTGGGCCTGGCCCGGGCGACGCTGGCAGCCCTGGCCATTCACCTCTCGGTGGTGTTCCGTCTTGTGAGGAGATCACTGGCGTGGCATGCCATTGGCGGCGAGGTGGCGTGGCGGCAGTGGTTCAGGCGCCCCTTCGATCGAGATATGGGCCCCTTGGGCATTTGTTTCTTCTTCTTTCTTTCTCTTTTCCTTTGGGCTTGTTGTGCTGCTCGCCCCAGCCTTTGCGATGTTATCAGTGTTGGTTGCTTTGTAATACAATGCGGGGGAAACCCTTTTTCGGTAAAAAAATTTCCAATTTATGTTCGACCTACTATGGCGCGGAGGACCCTCCCGAGTCGCCCTCGCATGCGATGGGAGAGATCGCTAACCGCCTCCTAGCGCCCCGCCTCCCGCTCCTGCCCTCCCCTACCGCTGCTTGAGGGCATGACTAGGTGAAGCCCGACCAGCGGCGGCGGTGACAGGGCTCGTTCGCCCCTTGCGCGTGGATCCGATGTAGGACGGATCCGACAGGCAAAGGTGTCGCGATGCAGGGCTGTTTAATTTACATAGTTGAATCTCTATGTTTATCGTTTGAACAAAAGCGACATAATTATGTCGGTCCTATTCTGCCATGGACAAACCCTGGACGGATTGTCCGGTAAAATGAAAGATGTTGAGATCATCCCATCTCAAGATCGGAATGTGAGATCGAGACTGACATAGATCGACTGTCTCATCAACACATCCCATCAGTACTTATGTTTCGAGACAAGAGTATAACCTATAGTTTTAAAGTGAGAGACGCATGAGATTTCTGTGACATGTTGTTCAGAACTAGCCAAAAAATTTCTGCTTTGACCAACAGTTGACCAAGGCACAATTTTTTTGACAATCCATGATGAAACAATACCTTCCTAATTGGCTGCGGGTTGTTGGCGGACCGGGGTTGCGGCGGAGGGGTTGAAGCACCGTGGTACATCACCAAACCAGTCCGTGCACTGGTTGACGGTGAAGGCGTCCGTGAACGTCGTGTTCCCCTTACTCCTTCCGTCTTACTCCGGGGTGAAAACTTGATCTTTGGATCGGACGGTAACAACGTTTGTGGTCGTGCCGTTCCTGGAGGCATCGTCTTGGAGTCCTCGGTCTGGCATATCTGTCGCACATCTTCCCAGATTATCGCTCCTCGTGCTGGTGGTCTACGTCGGCTCTAAACGGATCCCTTTTTTGCACATCTTATAGGTGTTTGGTAGTCGTTGAGGTTGTGTGTTGGTGACCGGCACACTTTTTCGCTTATTAATTGGCTTCTTCAAATGACAATGACTATACAAATATCAACGATGAGAATGGTACAGGGGAGGGCCTCAGATCGCCCTTCACAATTCTCGGACTTGGTGTTTGTTTTACCACGATATGACTTTTTACAAAAACAATTTAGTATTCCCTCCAGCTCGAAATATATTTACAATATAGAAAATTTCCTAAAAAATAATTACATTTTTTAATACAAAAAGAATCACTTTCCCACCACCTAATTTAGGTGTACAGTTGTTTGCGCCAATATTTTTTAACCTCCCGCTAAAAGTCCCAAATTAGCATCTTTGTTCCCACAAAAAAATTAGATTCCTGATAAATACCTTGCTAACAACCCACGAATATATAATTCTATACCAAACCACGGCGTCTTCACGGGCGATTGGATCTGAGCTCTCGTCTCGGTTCATCTGTGCTGCCGGCGTCATGACGGCGTCAACAGGGCGAACCACAGCAGCTGCACGGCGTCAGGTTAGTCCTCCTCCCTCGCTGAAAAATCCAGTCCTCCTCGATCTCCCCCTCCTCCTCTGCGCCCGCCTCCGTCCGGGATCAAACCCCCCTCCCCCACGAGCTCCTCCTCGATGCGCGGCTCTCTCGATCCCGATCCATTCAGAGGGGCTGCCCCTTCTCTCCTCCGCTCGCCGCTTGGCCGCAGAAAAGAAGTCCGGGCAGGGGACATGGCGGCCGCCGGTGGCATTTTCCCATCGCGCCTCGATTTGGCCGCCTCGGCGGAGGCGCTCGCGGCCTGGAGGGTCGGCGCAGCGCCTCACCTTGGCCTGGAGGCTGGCCGCCATGGAGCTCCCCTCGGCCTAGAACTGGGGCTCGACGGGGCCTCCCTGCCCGGTTCATGGCCGCAGCCGTCTCGGCTGTGCACGCCGGCGTCGTGACGTGGTGGCCAGGCGCTGGTTGCTGCCTCACCCGACCCCAGCGTGCCCGAGGTGCCTGCAGGCCTCTTCGGCATCTCTGCTCCTGGTTCGCTCTGTTTCCTCGTGGATGCCAAAGGGGGTCGTATTTTGTTACTAATTACTAAGCGTTTTGGTGCAGCCCATCCGTGGATCATCCCTTGCCAATTTAATTATTATCTACATTGGTTTTTGAGCATTAGATCAATTAACTGAACTGGCGTTGCTCCTCTTTGTTGTGTCCCTACTGCTCGCTACTCTCCTTCCCTGATCTAATCCCATCTAGCCGCTGTATTCTACCTTTCCTCTGCCTCGCTGCTGTACAATCTGCTCACTGCCGCTGCTGTTCCTCCTCTCCTACACCTCTTGCTGCTGCTCTTCTCCCACGAAACTGTTGCTCATCTCTTCTCTCAACGCTCCCTGCTACCTCTTTCTTCTTCCACCTGCTGCTGCTTCTCTTTAGATCCACAAAACTGCTGCTCTTCTTCTCAAACATCCTCTGCTGAAGCTCTTTTCCAAACTGCTGCTGCTCTCTTTCTTTCTCTTTCTCTCACTCTTTCTATGTGCGTGAGTGTGTGTGTGTGTAGTTGCTGATAGTTATTAGTGGATGCAAGATCAACTACATTCAAATCAGTATTAGCTCTTTATGTGTCTGTATGTCAGCTTGTGTACTGTTCTGAAACACCCAATTTGTGTTTTTTATGTATTAGTTTCTGCAATATATGTGAAATTGTGAGTTGTTGGGATGATCATTTTCGATTACACTTGTACTGTCATACATTGTGAGTCATATATATATAAATTCGTGATTGTGGTTAATTCTAGTAACTGTGGTATTCCATATTTGTGAATCTCCTGTACAAGTGAGTTCCATTGTTATAGAACTCAATGCTGCTCTACATCATCTTAAATGTCTGCTTGTGAACCATGTACTATAATCTTTCTGCCCCTTATCCTTAATGCTTGCCTGTGTTAGTATTTTACTTTCTCAAGCAAAATGAAACTACTAAAAAGGCAGAGAGTATAATCTGAACCTTCCTTTGCTTCTTTTCATTTTCCTTGTCGTCGATTTGCCGGAACAATCTTAGTTAGTTTAGATTTATATCTCCTTGCTATCATCATCTGTATTCTGTCACCTAGCTTTAGCCGAGCATAGTCGCCGTCGTCTAGTCCCTGTGGGGAACACGACACTCGCGGTTCGGGCGAAATATCCCGCTATACTTACAATCGATCAAATAATCAACATAGATTTATACTTTTTGCTATCTCATTTAGCTCGAGATTGACTCGACATCGTTACAAGCTGAGCATCAGTCATGTTCTACAGCTTGACCTTGAGCTTCATTCAGTTTGAGCTGCCTCGAATTTTAATATGAGTTAAACAATATTTTCCAGACCGCTTGCAAAGACACTCTGGAATGCAAGTCATCGCAACCTCGTGGGTACGGATACATGGCCAAAACTTTAACTGGTTCTGAAAGGTTCCGTATCCAGATTGAAGAGCAAGCTCGTGCTACAGCAGCCACCCAGGAGCGAAACTCTCAGCTCAGCCAGCAGGTCAACGACTTAGAAGATCAACTACAAGCTGAACGTGCTAACACACAAGAGAGGATTAACTTGGAGCGTGCTGAGAGAGAACAACTTGAGGAGATGTTAAAAGAAGAGCGTGCTGAAAGGGAATGATTGTTGCAAGAGGAGCGAACATCAAGACTGGAATTTGAAAAAGACATGATGGCAAAGTTTGTAGAATTGAGCAAATAGTTGGGAACCCAACAGGTGATTACAGTCATATGCTTCCGACCTTGTAAGATTTATGTTGCTTACTTGCATTGCTAAAAGTGCACTTCTATTACATGTGCCTACGAAGAGGGTTGACAAAGAAAATAGTAATCCAAACTTGCAAAATATTCTTTTACAGAGATCTAGTCCTAATAAGACTCCAGGTTCAAGGCCAACTGATATTTCTTCAAATGCGCTTATACAAGCTGCAGCAAGGCAATCTCGAATGTTTAAAGCAATGGTAAGTCACAACCTTGCTTTCTCTTCATATTCACCTGCATTTTGTACGTCATTGGTCTTCATAATTAGCTAGTTGCTTCTTCTCTTTTACCATGTGTTGTTGCTGCATCGAGTCACAACTTAAAGATAAAACGAATATGTGCTAGCTAGGGACATGAACTTAACTGAAACTATACATCTAGTCATAACTTGAATCAATAACAGAAGCTTTTAGTAGATGTACGATCGGACGATGGCACCATTTTGTATGCACAAGTAGGATGTCATGAGCATCCGCGTGATGCCTTTGCTGATGAGTCCACTGCAATGTCCCATGCAGTATCTATTGGCGCTGATATGGGAGTCGTGAGGGTCGTTTTTTAAACGGACTTGCAACTCCTGATGGAAGCACTTAATATCAATAAGGTGGACTCGTCGGCCTATGCTACTGTTATTGAGGATACCAAGTACCTGCTCAAATTATGGTTTTCTTATTACGAAATTAATGTATGTCATCGCTTGGCAAACTCTGTTGCTCATATCTTGGTAGGATGTTAGAATCTAACCAGTATTTGGAATGGGAGGCCGATGTACCAGCCTTTGGCTGCCTGTGCTTTGGGTGATTCAGCCTAGCACCGTTAAGTTAAAAGCAATGTTTTTTCTCAAAAAAAGAAGCTTTTAGTAGATGTACTTGTGGTTATGCCTTAGACATTTACACTTGTATAGTTGTTCTGATCCCTTAGTTACATGCTTCCTGACAAAGTATTAGCCAATGGGGCTGGAATAATTGTATGGCGTATCTTACGTTCGACTCATTAACTAGAACTTTTTTTATTTCTTGATTGCAGGAACCAAAGAACTAGCTGGACTGGACACTATATCACGGGAAGTTTAGTCTTCGAAGTTAATTAGGATGGCTAAATTACATTTGAGTTTCATTTGATGGATATTTTCTATGAGAATTATGAATTTTATGAATCTACATATTATACGTATGGTTTTGAATATTGTAATCGAAAGCCTGTATTTTTTTTACGGTTGCAATAGACTATTACCACAACCCACTTTTGGTTGCCATATGCTAGCACCACTAAAAATAGTGTTGCGTCATATCTCAGTTGCTACGCCTATCTGTTTTGTTGCACTAGGATGTTGCAACGGAGCACTTTATATTGTTGTAATAGCTTGGCGCCACAAAATTTTCACGATGCGATAACAGTTTGGCGCCACCAAAGTTAGCTTGTTGAAATAGAGTATTGCCACGAAAGTTTAAATGGTCGCAATAATTTCTTGCTACAAAGATCTCACTTGTTGTGATACCTATTTATCACCATCAAAACAAGTATGTTGCAATTTTCTGTTACGACGATTAGAATATTTGTTGCCATAAGTTAATGCCACAAGCGCAGTGGGTCGTGGCAACATGCCTAATGCCATGAAAACAAAAATTGTTGCCATAGTTTGTTGCCACAATTGACTATTGCCACGGAAGAGTAATGCGCCACGAAATGGCCGTCGTTGGCATAGGTTGTTGCCACAAATGTCTATCGCTACGAGATATTAGTCTCCACAATTTGTTACATGTTGCATTAAAGCTATTTCCACAAATCAAATTGTGGTATCAGGTGAGTGTTGCCACGGGAAAACATGTGGCAACATCCCGCATGGATGTTGCAATAGCACACTTTATTGCCACAATTGCTTTTTCGTGGTAATAACCTATTACCATGTGTCCAGTCGCAACGGCTGCCAACGAATGTCGTTTCGTGGCAATACGTACTTATCGCCACGAAACAACATGTATTGCAACAAACGATTTTGTTGCAATAGACCCGGATCCTTGTAGTACTCTGGAAGCCACACGCTAGAGGCGAGATGAAGAATGCCGCTGCTGAAGACTTCTCCTGCCGCCTCCACACCAAGTTACCGACCTTGTAACCCTAGATGCCTTACCTAGCGTGTATATAAGCCAATGGGTTTAGCCCGTAAAGGGGACTTCAACACAATCACATTCACCTAGCCCTAGAGTTAGTACACAGCTAATGATCTCAAGGTAGATCAACTCTATACTTGATACATCTCCATCAATATAAACAAGAGTAGGACGTAGTTTTTACCTCCATCAAGAGGGCCTGAACCTGGGTAAACATTGTCTCCTTGTTCCTGTTACCATCTGTCCGAGATCCACAGCTCGGGACCCCTACCCCGAGGTTTGTCGGTTTTCACATCGACACTGGTGCTTTCATTGAGAGTCTCATTGTGTGATCAGCAAAGGTTCGACGGGATCGTCGGTTAAAGACACCAATCTCCCGAGCTCAATCTCCGTGCTCGGAACTTCTGCCATGGAAACACATTTGCACCTTTACGAGCTAGAAGCGACCTATGACTCCTCTCCAACCCGTGTTGAACCCCCTCTCAAGGGCGATGGGCCGAGGTACTTTTTGGAAAGTGACTCGAACAGCGGCCGGCTAGACGCAGCTGATGAAACAAATCTTCAAATCAGTCTAGCCGATTCGACGGCCACAGGTATGTCACGGGATGAGGATGCTAGAGCTTCGAGCCCACGATCCCTAGAGATCGAAATCACCCGCCCACCTCCCACATCGGATATCGCCCTGAGGACTCGGGCCCACCAGATGGCTGGGATCTGGCTTACGTGTAGCAACTCTTTAACAAATCAATAAGACAGTTCTAGGCCAGGTTCTTGTGAGTCAAAAACAATATACCGGAATACCAGGACTCAGATATCATAACAGCTATCTAACGCGGATGCAAGGATAAAGGCGTTCCGAACGCCCTCGCCATCCGCTGTGTTTAAACACTCCCAGAATTGTCTAATCTGGTGTCCAAATTCTGCCCAATCGAAGATGCTTGGCTGGCCAGGAAAAACACATATTCGATCTGCGAACACAATTCAAAATGCGACCTGTACGCGAAACATACCGGCCGAGCAAGCTCGGAAGAAGAAGAAAACTTCTGTTCACCCCGGGACAACCCTTGATGGCCTCCTAGACAAGTCATGCTCGATACACGCTATTCTACTCAATTCCTACCCAACTCACAGCCTTCAAAACTGTTGGGTGGTAAGGCAGGTGGCTAAAGGCAGACCCAGCCTCCTGGCAGGTACCCCTGTTCACGCAAAAGAGTCCTCAGGCGAGGACGGAGTCATGATGATCTACAAGACTTTCACGTCCAACAACCAACACGAACGGGTCGTGTCGGAAGTCAATTCTATCCGGCAGGTGCTAACTCGGGGCACGTGGATATACACACCGATCACTTTTGATCATAAAGATTAGCCGAGGTCGACCCCGAACAGGTGCCCCACCGCGCTGGTCCTTGACGCAATTTTGGGCGGCTGCTATCTTCGGAAGGTACTCATGGACGGAGGCAGTAGCTTAAATCTAATATACGCAAGCACTCTGGACAGAATGCAAATTGATAAATTGCGCATAGAACAGAGTAGCACCACCTTCAAAGGTATCGTACCTGGGAGAGAAGCACGTTCCACCAGGAAATAACCTTGGACGTGGTCTTCGGTACCTCGGATAATTACTGATCCAAAGAAGTTACGTTCGGCATCGCTCCTTTTAAGAGTGGGTACCATGCCCTTCTGGGACAATACCCCTTCTCCAAGTTCCAAGAAATACCGCATTACGGCTACATGAAGCTTAAAATGTCGGGCCCACATGGGACCATTACTATATTGAGTGACCTCGACAAAGCACTCAAAGCCGAGAATAAAATAGCACCACTCGCCCTTGAATCATTGTTCGAAGCCCTCGCGGCTGAGGAACTAACCACACTACGAGCCGAAGTCGATCGAGATGATGTCGTCCTCGACAAACGACCGAAGTCTACTTCCTTCAAGTCAATTAATGAAATAGTTAAATTCCAAGTACGCCCCACGGACCCAGCTAAAATGGTGTCCATAGGGGCAAACCTTGATCCAGAGATTGACAAGGTGCTAAGCAATTTCCTTAAGGAAAATTGGGATATATTTGCCTGGCACCCTTCACACATGCCAGGGATACCCTGCAGGCTCGCGAAACACAACCTAAATATATTGAAGGGCTACAAGCCCGTCAAACAAGCACTTTGGCATTTCTCTGAACCCAAGTGTCAAACAATGTGCGAGGAACTGGCCAAACTACTGGAAGGCGGGTTCATCCAAGACATTAAACACCCTGAATGGCTCGCCAATTTGGCCATGGTGCCAAAGAAGGACAGAACCTAACGCTTATGCATCAATTTGAAAGACCTCAATAATGCATGCCCCAAGGACCCCTTCCCCCTGCCGAGAATTGACCAATTTGTGGATGCCACAACCGGGCACGACTAGCTGTGCTTCCTGGATGCCTATTCAGGACATCATCAAATAAAGATGAAAGAATCTGACCAGAAAGCTACAACATTCATCACACCTTATGGGTCATTCTATTTCAACAGGATGCCCTTCGGAATAAAGAACGCCGGCGCCACATAGTAGTGCATGATTCAATCATGCTTGGAAAAACACATCGGGAAGATCGTCGAGGCCTACGTCAATGATGTGGTTGTCAAAACCAAAAACTTTGGACAGCTGGTAGACAACCTCCCTGACACATTTGTGAGCCTACGGGAGTACTAAATTAAACTCAATCCGGAGAAATGCGTCTTTGGAGTTCCAGCCGGCAAACTCCTCAGCTTCATCGTATCTAGCTAAGGAATCGAGGCTAATCCGGCAAAAATACGAGCCTTGGACCACCTCGAGGTACCAACAGAGCTCAAACATGTACATGAACAAGCAGGTTGCGGGTAGCATTAAGTCGCTTCATATCAAGACTCGGCGAGAAAGCTTCACCTTTATATAAGTTAACGTTGTTAAAGCAAACAAAGACTTTCAAATGGACCGAAGAAGCTACGATGGCCCTGGAAGACATCAAAGTTCTCCTCACCACCAACCCATCTTAGCAGCACCAGACATATGCGAGATGATGCTATTATACATCTTGGCCACAAACCAGGCGGTTAGCGCAGTTGAAAGGATCGATATGGTTGACTAGAGGGGGGGTGAATAGGCAACTAACAATTTTTAGCTTTTCTTTACCAAATTAAACTTTGCATCAAAGTAGGTTGTCTAGATATGCAACTAGGTGAACAACCTATATGATGCGACAACAACAAGCGCACGAGCAAGTAAGAGAAACAACACAAGTAAGCTTGCAAAAGTAAAGGCGCGAGATAACCAAGACTGGAGCCGGTGGAGACGAGGATGTGTTACCGAAGTTCCTTCCTTTTGAGGGGAAGTACGTCTTCGTTGGAGAGGTGTGGAGGCACAATGCTCCCCAAGAAGCCACTAGGGCCACCGTATTCTCCTCACGCCCTCACACAATGCGAGATACCGTGATTCCACTATTGGTGCCCTTGAAGGCGGCGACCGAACCTTTACAAACAAGGTTGGGGCAATCTCCACAACAATTGGAGGCTCCCAACAACACCACGAAGCTTCACCACAATGGAGTATGGCTTCGAGGTGACCTCAACCGTCTAGGGTGCTCAAACACCCAAGAGTAACAAGATCCGCTAGGGATAAGTGGGGGGAATCAAATCTCTCTTGGTGGAAGTGTAGATCGGGGCCTTGTCACCCAATCCTGAGGAAATCAACAAGTTTGATTGGCTAGGGAGAGAGATCGGGCGAAAATGGAGCTTGGAGCAACAATGGAGCTTAGAGGTGGAAGAGGTAGTCAACTAGAGGTATGAGACGCCCCTTTTATAGTCATGGAAGAAATCCAATTGTTATCCACTTAGACCAGCCTGCAACATGCGGTACTACCGCTCCAGGGGCGCGGTACTACCGCAAGGCCACGCGGTACTACCGTGGGAGACCACGGTACTACCACGGCAGCTGCAGAGACTATACCATAGGCAGTACTACCGCGAGCGCGGTACTACCGCACCGACCCGCAGTACTATCGCGAGGCAGGTAAGACTAAGTCTGGAATTGGCACAGATGAATAAAAATACATCTGTGCCTAGTTCCGCTATCAAAGAGACGATGCAAACATCCGTCACGGTACTACCGTCCACAGGGCGCGGTACTACCATGTGGGTGCGGATGTAAAAAATTACATCCGCCCCTACTACCGTGAAGCCACGGCACTAGGCCAGGGAACCACGGTACAACAGCTCGGAGGGAGCGGTACTACCGTGGCCACCAGCGGTACTACCGCCCTAGACGTGCGGTACTATCGTGTGGGCCCGGATGTAAAAAATTACATTCGCGCCTACTACCGCGATGCAGCGGTACTTGGCCTAGCAGCCACGGTACTACGACTCCGAGGGAGCGGTACTACCAGGCTCTCGCATGCATACTACAAGCATAAGCACAAGATTACCGTGTGTGCTGCGGTACTACCGCTCTCGGGCGAGATTACCGCAAGCTCAGCAACAGTAGTCCAGACATTCACATAGAGGATAGACGGGGAATGCTCCAAGGTGCAAGGGAAAGGAGGAGACAATGAAGAAAACGTGTACGTGATGATTCCTCCCGAACCTTTCCGACGCGGACCCCCTCTTAATAGTACGGCTCTCCTACGACTCAAATCCACCAAAAAGAAACGTAGAACAACGCCATCTTCAATAGTCTCGAGGGGCACCGAATCGTCTCGTGCCTAGTGATAAAGCATCTAAGAAACTAAAGGCACACGATTAGTCCGCAAATGCATTGTCATCAATCACCAAAACACCTAAGGGATAAATATGCCCTTACAGTCTCCCCCTTTTTGGTGGATTGATGACAATACGGGATTTGCACATAGATGAGATAATATTGAGCAAAGGCAAACCCCTCCTCTCTAAAATATAGACGGGCTCCCCCTAGATGTGTGCAATCTAGATGGATGCTTTGGACTGCATAGCACACAAACTAGGATCAACACTCCCCCTATATTTTAGAGACAAAGGCAAGATAACTAACATCTAAGCAGAGCATAGCACAAAGGTAGCACAATATATCACAAGCTCGCTAAGATAGATAGATTGCATATGTATTACACCATATGAAGTAAAGCAACCCAAAGCAACTGAAACGAGGTTCAAACGAGGTTCAAACGAGAAAGCAGCAAACACACCGAACATGAACGACACACGACTCGCAAATCCCTACACTCTCTCCCCCTTTGGCATCGAGATGCCAAAAAGGCAGAGAGGACACCTACACACAAGGGGTGGCTCAAGCAGGGAACTCATCCCAACGCCCGTCGTCAGACTCCTCGGCGGCAGGGATGGACTCCTCAACATCCTCCTTAGAATCAGTCCATCTATAGCCTTGCTTCTCCATCCACTCGGCCTCTGGAGTGATGCGATCCTTAGAACCGCCAGACACTTCCTCGCCATACAACTGCAAGATCTTCTTGTCCCGGCGGCGACTCTCCTTAGATGCCACGTGAGTCATGTACTGCCCCTTAGCTTGCATGCAGAAAAGAGTCTTCATCCTGTCCTTCAGCTTCTTGGCCCATGAGGGCATAGAGGAACTATGGGAAGACCGAGCAGAATGGCCCTCAGCAACATCCTCGGCGTCGGCATCCTCCTCATCAACAGCATCCTTAGCAGCAGTCGCCTCAGCACGAGTAGTAGTGTTGGCCCAGTTGGGCTTGACACGGAGACAAATGGGATCATGTCGAATCCAGTCAGGAGCAAGGACCTCATCACCAGGGTACATCTTCCAGGTCTTCGAGATCAGCAGAAACAGATAGGGCCCATAGATAGGCACCTTGCAGTTGAATATCGCAAACCGAAGCTCACACCACATGATGTGGGAGACATCAAGTGGCTGAGTCTGAGACAGACGAGCCTCCTCGCAGATGAGCATCATATCCACCATATAGGCATGAACCTTGTCCTTATCACCAATGCGAGGGAACAAGGAGTTGCGGAAGATACGATACATGATATCTAGAAAAGAGTTGAGCACCAACCCCGTCTTCCCATTGGTGAGAGCCTTCTCGACAAAGTATGGCGCAAGCTTGTCCTTGTTGGCAGACTCAGAACTTGCATGGGGGCGAACACCCACGGGAGTGTTGAGCCCGTCATCAGGAACCTAGAGCAAATCCATGAACTCCTTCCAGGTAGCAGTTAGCTTACGGTCATTGGTCATCCAGGTCATCCTCCGCTCCTCATCAGGGTGAAAGTATACAGTGGCAAAGAACTGACAGATAAGCTCAGGGTCATAGTCAAGGTGAAAGGATATCACATGCTCAATACCAAACTACTCCACCAAGTCTAGAGCTTCTCCAAAGTACTCACGAAACTTGTCCTTCCTCATGTGATGCATTTCAATCCATTTCACATCCACGTAGCTATTCTGCTTGTTCTTGATGACATCCAGATAAATGAGAGTCTGTTGCTTGTTCCAAAACAGCTCACAACCTCTGACAGAAGAACGAGGGTTCACATACGGGTGGAGTTGCCTGAGACGGACGTACTCGGACTGGGATATCTCGTCCATGCCCTTAGCGGGCTCCTTGTTCTTGCTAGCGGATGTCATGACATGGCGCTTGGGGGCAGTGGAGCCCTCTGGTGCTTCACCTGGGTTGCGCAGACGCTTGGAGCCAGTGTCACGACCGGGATTGGAACGGCGAGAGCCACCACATGAGACACAAATGCAAAACACACATGAAACGCAAAGAGAATCAATGCAAAGACCACAGCAAAGCACAAGAAACACATAGAAAGTATACGTGAAAGTTGCCATGAGATAGATGTGAACCACGGTAGTACTGCCAGAGCCTGCGGTACTAAAATTTTAGTACCGCTCCAAGTCGCGGTAGTACCGTGCATGGTCACGGTAGTACCATGGTGGGAGCGGTAGTAAAGATTTAGTGCCGCAGTGAGCGCGGTAGTATGGCGCCAGACGGGCGGTAGTACCGGACAAGCGGTAGTACCGCGCCAGTCGGGCGGTAGTACCGCGCCGCGTCAGATCCAAACGACAGTTCCAATCTGAAAAGAACCACGAAACCACGGCGGCGCTACGGTGATCAAATCTAGCACAGGACAAAATACAAGTATAATTCCTACGCAAAGCTACACTCCTTCATCCTACTCTTGCATAGATTGAGCCTAAGAATCTCTAGAACACACAAGTCTCCCCCAAAAACCTAGAGGCAAAGAACACAACAAAAACGAGAAGGAGTTGGGGAAAGACCTTGGTCCATAGCAAGAGCACGTGGTGGGGAACGATCCCACCGGACGGAATCACGGGAGGGCAATCGGAGGCGGAGATCCGGCGACGAATGCCGGCTCCGTTCTTGAGCGAGGGAGAAAGAGAGAGACGATGTGGGGGAACTGCGAATGGGTATGGGGGAGTTAGAAATCCCCCTGCCCGTCCTTATCCCCACGTGTCCAGGACGCCGCGGTAGTACCGCATATCATCGCGGTAGTACCGCTCGGGCGGAAGTACCGCACCGAAGCGGTAGTACCGCTCACCCAGGCGGCAGTAAAAAATTACTACCGCGTGGGGGCGGTAGTACCGTGCTCCCCACAAGCGGTAGTACCATAGCTGGCTGCGGTAGAACCATAGCTGGCTACGGTAGTACTGTGAGCTCAAGACAAAGTAGGTATCAACCCAAGAAGAAGGTCTTTGCAAGGAAACTTTTCACACAAAGGACACCACAAGGACATGCACAATCCAAAGGCAGAAAGACAACAAGAAAACACCAAGCGACACAACCTCTCAAAAAGGAGAGGGCGATGGTCGGAGCCACCTATGTTTGAGTTAGTTGGTATGGCACCGCGAAGAATTATCCTTGGGCCCATGACCAAAACTCGTCTTTGAAGCACAAGTACCATCAAAATGGCTAACGTGAAAGAGTTGATCTATTTATGCATAATGGGGGGAGGGAAAGTTCATTGAGAGAACAACACTCCCCCTATGTCCATGCCTACACCTAAACTAGACAACAAGTTGAGTGTGGTGGGGGTGCAAGGGTTCAAGTCACATTGCTCGAATCAATGATATTTAGCTCATGCCTTAACTCGCGAAATCTTGCTTCATCCAAGGGCTTCGTGAAAATATCTGCAAGGTTATCATGAGTGTTGACATACTTGAGCTCGATCTCCCCTCGCCTAATGTGATCCCGGATGAAGTGATACCGAATCTCAATATGCTTCGTCTTGAAGTGTTGCACCGGGTTGAGAGAAATCTTGATGGCACTTTTATTATCACACCAAAGAGGCACTTTGTCACAAATGACACCGTACTCCTTTAAAGTTTGCCTCATCCATAAGAGTTGTGCACAACAACTACCGTCCGCCACATATTCCACTTCGGTGGACGAGAGAGACACACAACTTTGCTTCTTGGAAGACCAACTCACCAAAGAGCAACCAAGAAATTGGCACCTCTGGAGGTGGACTTCCTATCCACTTTGTCTCCCGCCCAATCAGAATCCGTATATACTTCAAGCTTGAAGTTTGCCCCTCTTGGGTACCATAAGCCAAAGTTTGGGGTATGAGCCAAATATTGAAAGATTCGCTTGACCGCCACATAGTGACTTTCCTTTGGTGCGGCTTGAAATCGTGCACACATTCCCACACTCAACATGATATCCGGTCTAGATGCACAAAGGTAAAGCAATGAACCAATCATGGAGCGATATACCTTTTGATCCACCGCTTTACCATTGGGATCAATGTCAAGTTGGCACTTGGTAGGCATTGGAGTAGAAGCCGGCTTGACATCACTTAGCTTGAATCTTTTTAGCATGTCTTGAGTATATTTGGCTTGGTTGATGAAGGTTCCTTCTCTTCTTTGTTTGATGTCAAAACCAAGGAAGAACTTCAACTCTCCCATCGAAGACATCTTGAAATTGGAGGTCATGAGAGCAGCAAATTCCTCATTGAAAGCTTTGTTAGGGGAACCAAAGATAATAAGATCAACATATAGTTGGCATACAAACAACTCCCCTTTGACCTTCTTAGTAAAAAGAGTGGGATCGATTTGCCCCACCTCAAATCCACGATCTTGTAACAACTCGGTAAGGTGGTCATACCACGCACGTGGGGCTTGTTTAAGGCCATAGAGTGCCTTATCGAGTTGATACACATGATACGGGAAGTAGGAATCCTCGAACCCGGGGGGTTGCTTGACATAGACCAACTCATTAATAGGACCATTAAGAAAAGCACTTTTCACATCCATTTATTGCAACTTAAAGTTGTGATGGGAAGCATAAGCAATCAACAAACAAACGGATTCAAGGCGAGCAACGGGAGCAAAGGTTTCACCATAGTCGATATCCTCGACTTGGGAGTAGCCTTGTGCTACCAATCTGGCCTTGTTGCGAATGATGTTCCCATGAGCATCTTGCTTGTTCTTGAAAATCCACTTGGTTCCAATGAAGTTGTGGTTCCCCGTTGGCCTTGGCACCAATCTTCACACCTTGTTGTACTCGAAGTTGTTGAGTTCTTCATGCATAGCATTGAGCCGATCCGAGTCTTCGAGCGCCTCATAGACCATTTGGGGTTCAACACAAGAGACAAACGCGTGATGTTCACAATAGTTTGCTAATTGTCTACGAGTGCTTACCCCCTTTCTTAGGCTTCCAACCACATTCTCCATGAGATGGCCTTTGGTGGTGAGCTTGGAAGCAATCTTCGTGGCACGACGCTCTAATTCCTTTTCGGATGTGGAAGGAGGAGGGTTAACTTGATCACCTTGAGCGACGTCATGAGCTTGTTCTTGATCTTGAGCTTGCTCATGATCTTGAACTTGCTCGAGGGGGAGAACCTGACCTTGGGAATCATTTGGGGGTTCACCATCATCTTGAGATTGATCTTGCCCTTGGTCTTGTTCATGAGGTTGAGGGCCTTCACTTTGTTCTTTGGAAGCGTGTGGGTCTTGGGGAGGTGATGGATCCACTTGAGTGGAGCATTGTCCTTCTCCTTCGGCCACAAGGGGTTCCTCAATGGGTAGAATGTGACCAATACCCATTCTTCTTATGGCTTGGGGAGGAATTTCATCACCTACATCACAAGTACCACTTTGCTCCACTTGGGAGCCGTTATTTTCGTCAAACTCCACGTTACACGTCTCCTCAATGAGTCCGGTGGACTTGTTGAGGACACGGTAAGCATGGGAGTTTGTAGCATAACCAACAAATATGCCCTCATAAGCTCTAGCGTCAAATTTAGACAAACGAACACCTTTCTTGAGAATGAAACACTTACACCCGAACACCCAGAAGTACTAGAGATTGGGCTTGTTGCCGGTGAGTATCTCATAAGGAGTCTTGTTCAAGCCTTTGCGGAGATAGAGCCGATTGGATGCATGACATGCGGTGTTGATGGCTTCGGCCCAAAAGTTGTATGGAGACTTGAACTCCGCCATCATGGTCCTTGCCGCATCCATCAACGTTCGGTTCTTCCTCTCCGCAACACTATTTTGTTGAGGGGTGTAAGGTGCAGCATATTGATGCTTGATCCCCTCATCACTAAGAAACTCATCCAAGGTGTAGTTCTTGAACTCGGTGCCGTTGTCACTTCTTATTGTCAAGATCTTTGCATTATGTTGACGTTGAGCTTCATTTGCAAAGTCGATGAAGGTTTGTTGAGTCTCACTCTTCCTCTTGAATAAGTATACCCAAGTGTATCTTGAATAATCATCCACAATCACCAAGCAATACTTTCTACCTCCAAGACTATCAAATGATGGGGGCCCAAAGAGATCCATGTGAAGGAGCTCCAAGGGTCTCTTCGAGTAGATGATTGTCGTGGGAGGGTGAGCCTTCTCATGAAGCTTTCCTTCAATACAAGCACTGCAAGCACGGTCTTTGGCAAAACTAACATTTGTTAGTCCACGGACATGGTCCCCCTTGAGAAGACTTTGCAAAGATCTCATATTGACGTGGGCTAAACGGCGATGCCAAAGCCATCCCACGTCAACTTTACCCATTAGGCATGTCGCGGTCTTAGTGGGTCGCTCCGAAAAGTTTATCACATAGAGACCGTTCTCGACATGCCCAACAAAGGCTACTTTAAGAGTCTTGCTCCACAAGAGTCCCACGGTATCAATGTCAAAGAAAGTGGCAAAGCCCATGAGTGCAAGTTGACGAACGGAAAGTAAATTGTATGCAAGGGACTCAACAAGCATGACTTTCTCGATCGTTAGATCATGAGAAATGACAACCTTGCCAAGACCCAATACCTTAGAATGTGAGGCATCACCCCACTCGACATTGGTGGGCATAGATGAAATATTTTGCACGTCCACCACCAAGTCCTTGCTTCCGGTCATATGATTTGTTGCTCCACTATCGAGCAACCATGACCCCCCACCAGAAGCAAACACCTACAAGAGATCAATCCTTGGTTTTAGGCACCCATTTAGTAATGGGTCCTTTGATGTTAGTAAAAAGGGTCTTAGGAACCCAAATAGACCATTCAATGTACTCATAAGGAGAACCAACAAATTTAGCATAAACATGTCCATCACTAGCACGGCACAACACATATGACGGGTTAAAGTCGCCGGCTTTGTTGTAGGAGATGGTCTTGCCCTTTTTGACATCAACGCCCTTCACTTTTTCCTTCTTCTCCTTAGGAGCACCCTCTCCCTCTTTCACAAAAGTTTGCTTGAGAGGAGGAGGACGATAGGTCTTGTCGTTCTTCTTCTTATTCTTGGACTTGGGGGCAAACCCAATTCCCTTCTTGGCCACAACTTCCTTTCGATTACTCAAAAGGTCGTTGAGGTTCTTCTCACCTTGAATGCAAGTCACAAGGCCTTTCTCAAGTTGATCCTTCAACTTGGCATTCTCCTCCACAAGATGCACATGCTCACAACACGGGTTAGTAGCATATGCATTATCAACTAATACCATATGAGGGAAGGTGGCCTTTTCCTTGGTTAGCTTAACTTGGAGTTGAGCATGAGACTCCTTGAGGTTAGCATGAGCACCCTTCAAGACCTTGTGGGCCTTGTCAAGTATCTCAAGCTCCTCCTTGAGTCTAGCATGATCAACCCCAAGCTTAGCCTTCTCGGAAGTTAGCACAGGAGACACGACAAGAGCATGATTAAGATCTTTCTTTAACTTAGCATGGTCATCATTGTGTGACTCCTCAAGAGTCAAACAATGTCCACTCTCTTCCTCAAGAGCATTAGAGAGATCCGATATCTCATCGGCATAGTCACGACTATGACCTTCCATCTTAGAGATGGTTTCTTCGTGAGCCTCGATCATGACATTGGCCTCACCAAGTTGTTCCAAGAGAGCAACAAAGTGCTTCTTGGATTTGCCCTAGAGCTTACTCATAAAAGACTCAAATTCATTCACTTCCTCATTAGACTCATCATGTTCATCAATGCAATCCTCCAAGGAGGGATTAGTAATGGTGGTGGTTTTGATGTTGGGGGTTACCTTGTTGGTAGCTTTAGCCATGAGGCACTTGGCGGTGATGTTCTCGTTGGGTGAATCAAAGAGAGACACCCGGGGAGTGGTAGCAATGGCAACGGACGCCATGGCCATTGCTTCTCCATTTTCATCATCATCGTCATCCTCATGGTATTCTTCTTGAACCAACAACCCACGAGTAGGAGTCTTCTTGGTGAAGTTGTTCTTGTTGGGGAAGGACTTGGCTTTGTCTTTTCGGATGAACTTGCCACCATTGTCTTCCCGCTTCTCGTAAGGACAATCCGCAACGAAATGGCTCACATTGCCACAGTTGAAGCAAGTTCTAACTCATTGCTTGTCCTTGACGCCACTTGAGTTGTTCTTATTGAAGTTAGGTCTTGTATTCTTCTTGCTCCAAAATTGTCTTGAAGCAAGAGCCATGTGCTCATGATAATCATATTTGGTGTCTTCGGGGTTGCTCTCCTCATCTTCCTCTTCTTCCTCTTCTTCCACACTAACCTTGGCCTTCAAAGCAAGGTTGGGCTTCTTTGCCCTTTGAGAACGGAGCACCGCATTGTCGGCGGTCTTGTCCAAGATGCTCATTGCAACGAACTCATCCAACACTTCACTTGAGGTCATGGAGTGGAAGTCCGGTCTTTGACGAATGACGGAGGACATGGCCTTGCTGTAGGGCATCATGGCCTTGAGGAACTTGCGCTTGATCCAGTTGTCATCCGTGTCCTTGCTCCCATGATCTCGGAGTGAGACCGCGAGTTTGGTCACTCTTCGAAAGAGCTCACGAGGTTCTTCATCTTCTTTCATTGCAAACTCATCCATCTTGTACCACTTCATAGTTGGAGCGTTGAATGCTAGCACTTCCTCGATAGAGAGACACAACGCATTGCCATGCATCTTTGGCCATGGCATGAGGTCGAAGATGAGGGAGATCTTCGGGAAGGATTGCATCTTGGATGATGAAGAGAGCACTCTCATTGAATTGATTATCCACCACTTCTCTCGGGGTGAAGTTGCTTCGGTCATGTGGATAGAAACCTTCTTCAATGATTCTCCAAAGGTTAGTATTCACATGATTTAAATGACGCTTGAAGCGATACACCCAAGAATCAAAATCCTCATTTTTCACAATCTTAGGAGGAGGACCGGCATGATTTAAATGAGTAGAGGGAATCGTTCCTCCATAAATTGGAGGTTCCACATGGGCAAAGATGCCGGTGCCATTTCTACCACTAGTAGAAGGACTCTTTTCACTGTTAGCTTCCCCTTTGTCGGAGGTAGCATCCGTCACCTTGTTAGTGGGATCACCCACTTTCATCGGCGAGGTGGACAGTTTGAGTCCTTCAAGAAATTTAGTAAACATGCTTTCAACCTTGGTCGTCATGGAGTCTTTCAATGTGTCTAGAGCCACATTGAATTCCTCACGTGAGATCGAGGTTTCCCCATCGGCCGTAGACGAGATAGGATTCACACCGGAGTGCTCCTCCGCACCGTCTGTGGTGTCAACCATACTCTTCGGACGGCAAAGTCCTTAATAAAGAGACAAGGCTCTGATACCAATTGAAAGGATCGATATGGTTGACTAGAGGGGGGGGGGTGAATAGGCAACTAACAATTTTTAGCTTGCAGAAGTAAAGGCGCGAGATAACCAAGAGTGGAACCAGTGGAGACGAGGATGTGTTACCGAAGTTCCTTCCTTTTGAGGGGAAGTACGTCTCCGTTGGAGCGGTGTGGAGGCACAATGCTCCCCAAGAAGCCACTAGGGCCATCAGATTCTCCTCACGCCTCACACAATGCGAGATGCTGTGATTCCACTATTGGTGCCCTTGAAGGCGGCGACCGAACCTTTACAAACAAGGTTGGGGCAATCTCCACAACAATTGGAGGCTCCCAACAACACCACGAAGCTTCACCACAATGGAGTATGGCTTCGAGGTGACCTCAACCATCTAGGGTGCTCAAACACCCCAGAGTAACAAGATCTGCTAGGGATAAGTGGGGGGAATCAAATCTCTCTTGGTGAAAGTGTAGATCGGGGCCTTGTCACCCAATCCCGAGAAAATCAACAAGTTTGATTGGCTAGGGAGAGAGATCGGGCGAAAATGGAGCTTGGAGCAACAATGGAGCTTAGAGGTGGAAGAGGTAGTCAACTAGAGGTAGGAGACGCCCCTTTTATAGTCATGGAAGAAATCCAACCGTTATCCACTTAGACCAGCCTACGACATGCGGTACTACCGCTCCAGGGGCGCGGTACTACCACAAGGCCACGCGGTACTACCGTGGGAGACCACGGTACTACCGCGGCAGCTGCAGAGACTATACCATAGGCAGTACTACCGCGAGCGCGGTACTACCGCACCGTCCCGCGGTACTACCACGAGGCTGGTAAGACTAAGTCTGGAATCGGCACGGATGAACAAAAATACATCCGTGCCTAGTTCCGCTCTCAAAGAGACGATGCAAACATCTGTCACGGTACTACCATCCACAGGGCGCGGTACTACCGTGTGGGTGCGAATGTAAAAAATTACATCCGCCCCTACTACCGTGAAGCCACGGCACTAGGCCACGGAACCACGGTATAACAGCTCGGAGGGAGCGGTACAACCATGGCCACCAGCGGTACTACCGCCCTAGACGTACGGTACTACCGTGTGGGCGCGGATGTAATAAATTACATCCGCGCCTACTACCGCGATGCAGCGGTACTTGGCCTAGCAGCCACGGTACTACGACTCCGAGGGAGCGGTACTACCGTGGGCTCACATGTACTACTACAAGATAAGCACGCAGTACTCAGCGTGTGCAAGCGGTACTACCGCTCGGGGAGCAGATACCGCAAGCTCAAGAATGATAGTCCGACATTTACATAGAGGATAGACGGGGAATGCTCCAAGGTGCAAGGGAAAGGAGGAGACAATGAAGAAAATGTGTACGTGATGATTCCTCCCGAACCTTTTCGACGCGGACCCCCTCTTAATAGTACGGCTCTCCTACGACTCAAATCCACCAAAAAGAAACGTAGAACAACGCCGTCTTCAATAGTCTCGAGGGGCACCGAATCGTCTTGTGCCTAGTGATAAAGCATCTGAGAAACTCAAGGCACACAATTAGTTTGCAAATGCATTGTCATCAATCACCAAAACACCTAAGGGATAAATATGCCCTTACAACAGTACTTGTGGTCGAACGAGACATGAAGGGCTACAAGTTCTAGGTCCAAAAGCCTGTTTGCTATGTCCCTGGGGTCTTAACCCCATGCAAGACACACTACCCTCATTATCAAAAGATAGCCTACGTCGTCTTTATGGCATCACAAAAACTCCGATACTACTTTCAAAAGTGCTCGGTGACCGTTGCATCCGATGTCCCATTAAGTGACATAATTAATAACAGGGATGTAACGGGGCGTATATCCAGATGGGCCATAGAGCTCCTACCTTTTGAAATCACCTATCGACCTCGCCGAGCTATTAGATCGCAGGTGTCGGCAGACTTCGTGGATGAATGGACGGAGGCCGAACTCCCCCGAGAGTGCAACGCTTATTGGCATTGGACCATGTATTTTGATGTTTACAAAATGCTATCTGGCCTAGGGATTGGCATAGTGCTTACGTCGCCAACGGGAGATAGTATTCGGTATGTGCTACAAATTATGTACTCTGACTCCAACAACACGGCCGAATACAAAGTTGTGCTACATGGACTCCGGATAGCAGTCTCCATGGGCGTCAAACGCCTGGAGATCCTGAGGTGATTCTAACCTCTCCATCTCATAAGTCAATGGCGAATTTGACGCAAAAGATCTGAAGATGACAGCTTACCGGAACACCATCTTAAATATCTCGACCAGGTTCGAGGGGCTTGAATTCCATCACATACACCAAGATAGTAATCAAGCCGCGGATATACTCACCCCAATGTGCGCCAATCGAGATAAAGTCCCGGATAACACCTTCCTCGAACAGCTCTTTAAGCCATCTGTAATCTGGCATGATGACAAGGGAACGTTGGAGTCAAATGACGTCGGGCAACCTGCCTCACCCGAAGACGGCGAGGGCCAGGACATAGTGGGCGGTTCGACGACCTAGGAAACAGCTTCCGCATACGAAGTCATGGCAGTAATCGCACCGCCTCTCCTCACATACCTGCTCCATAAAGAGCTCCCCAAGGATCAAACTGACAGGCGCCAGGTCGTAAGGCAATCTAAAGCATATAAGGTTCATGAGGGAGAGCTCTAAAGTTAGCACTACGGGTGTCCTCCAACGATGTATATCCGAAGAAGGAACATTATTACTCCAGGAGATACACTCCGGCATGAGCGGACATCACGCGCTTCTCGGACCTGTTGGTCAGCAAGGCTTTCCGAGCTGGTTGTTATTGCCCGGCTGCAAGCGCCAATGCCTCCGCATTAGTGCAGCATTGGCCAGGCTGTCAAGTGTTCGCCAAACAAACCCACTTGCCCCTGCGGTTCTCCACACTATCCCTATCACTTGGCCTTTTGCAGTCTCGGGACTAGATATGGTCGGCCCACTCAATGGCGGATCAAGAAATAATAAATATCTACTTGTCATGGGAAAATTCACTAAAGTGGATTGAAACAAAGCTAGTCACCTCGGCTGGAGCCATCCCAGTAATTGACCTCATCTCAGGGGTCGTGCACCGTTACGGTATCCTGCACATTCTGATCACAGACAATGGGACAAACTTCACAGCCAAAGAGGTAAGGCATGGTGCGCAAAAATGGGCATCAAGCTCTACGCGTCCGTATATCACCTGCAGTCAAACGGGCAAGTGGAACGCGCCAATGGACTAATCCTCAATGGCATTAAGCCTAGGCTAGTACACTCCCTTAAAGAAGCTGACTGCAAATGGGTAGAGGAACTTGATTCCGTCCGATGGGGTTTGCGCACCACGCCGAACAGATCTGCAGGGTATACCCCATTTTTCATGGTTTATGGGGCTGAGGCAGTACTCCTTGTGACATCATAGACGACGCACCTCGGGTACGCATGTATAAAGAACGGGAGGCCAAGCTAGATCGGCAGGACGCCTTGGACACTCTAGAAGAGGAGCACAATGTCGCTCGGGCACGATCTACCAATTACCAGCAGCAGTCCCGACGCTATCACATTCGGGAGGTCCGTGCAAAGGACTTCAACGTAGGAGACCTAGTCATGAGGCTTCATTCAGAGAAGCAGAAGCACAAACTCTCCCCCAAATGGATGGGCCATTCATCATCGATCAGGTCCTCATCGGAGGCGCCTACCGAATTCGAGATCTAGCGAGCAGGCGGGCGCAAGCTTACCACCCTATTCAGGCTTGCAATGGATAAACTAAGGGATGCAGAGCTTGTAGAGGAGTGTACCAGGGATTGTGATACTCCAGAGCTTATGATTGACCCGGTGACAATTGCCACGGGGAAGGTAATTCTCTTAGTGTGTGCTCGAAGTTTTAGCTGCATATAATTGTTTTTAGTAGTGAACTAATGATGGGTATGTTTTAATTTGTTTTAGACATTTGACCGACAGCACCTCAAGGATTGGTTTGAGAAGAACGGGCATATCTGTCGTGTGACCGGCGAGCCTGTTTCAGGTGCCATTGTCCGGAACGAGCGTATCCGAGGGTACTTGCGCGAGTGGGAAGAATCCAAGATGGAGCAGATCACGAAGGTCTGAAAGAACATGAAGTAGTAGGAACGACAGTATAGTTCGTCATATTTCACGGCCTGTATATATATATATGTCTTGTGTGCTTCCCAAATTACACTGCTGCTACTTTTTATCTTTTACTGGAAATATAAACAGATCATTACAGTCTCTTGTGACCTAATTTCACAATCTTTAGTGCGTAAGATATCTTTAGTGCGTAAGATAAGATGATAGCTAATCCTACATGACATGCCAATTTGTTGACTGGACGAGGAAGTTGATCAGCCAAGCGATTGGCGCCTCGGCGTGAGCGGTGCAAACGAGTAGTTGAACGCGCCGGAGACGACGGCCTCTGCTCGGTCGTCGAGCTCCCTCTCCAGGCGGCGCCACAGCCGCGCCACGGTGGTCCTCCAGCTCGGGGTCGTAGTGCGCCCACATGATCCCGTCGAACTCCTCGAAGCGACGGTCCACGTCGCTGGCCTTGGCGTACATGTCCCTAAACTCCCTGAGGAAGACGGACTGGTGCTCCTCCTCGTCCTCGGACCCGTCCACGTCGGCCTCTGCGGTGCCGTAGTCGTCGTCCTCCTCGTCCTCGGACCCGTCCACGTCGGCCTCTGCGGTGCCGTAGTCGTCGTCATCGGGCTCCGACTCTCTGGCCCTCAGGCTGGCCAGCACACTGCGCCGCAGACTGTCGCTCTCGCCGTTGTTGTCGCGGAGGAGGGACCTGTGGATGTCGATGTCCTTCTTCATGTCCAGCTTGAGCTTCTGGATCTGGTGCGCCACGATGAGCCGCATCGAGAGGTCGTACTGCAAGCTGCGGATCAAGAGCTCGTCGTCCTCCTCCTCCTCCAGGTCCAGGGAGGCGTTGGCCGGCGACGATTGCAGCTCTTGGGTGCCGTCGCTCTTCATGTCTTCGGCCGACGATGTGGTGATTGCTAGAGCTGTCGCCTTGACGACTTCCCCAGTTTCCACGGCTGCCATTGATCGCTCAGGAGATCAACACGATCAAAAACGGACAGGGATCAACTCCACCCCTAACTAAGTAACTAGGTAGTCGAAGACATGAAGAGCGACGGCACCCAAGAGCACTCAGGAGATCAACTACTCGTTTGAACACATAAGTCGGCCATCCCTATGTTCCAGAGCACTCAAAAGAATTGTAGAAAAAAAATCATAATTCAGCCATAAATAGCATGCAAGCGTTCTAGTGCAACAATAGTTCAAATATAAATATTATATTCAAAATTACCGAATGTTCAACAAATTGTATGGCACGAAGTGTTGTTCATCCACACATTGTCCCTTGAGTTTCATCCAACAATAGATCTACATAAATGGTCTCCCCTACGTTGTTTGATACGGTGCGGCAGCGCATCCGGGCTATACAATAAGGTGATCGTCAACATGAATGGCCTGCCCTTGATTGAGTGAATCAATAAATTGACCAACATGTAGAGCAACAAGAAAAAAAACTTACGATTTCCACGATTGACGCGTCGGTGGCCACCCTCTTTCAACCCATGTGATCGCACTGCAGTACTTCATGACTTTGAGATGGTGTACTACAGATGGGCTAGCGACTTCACATTGTGTTCATCGATCATGTGCAAGTAGTACGTAGGGTGCAAAGTGCTTTCGGTCGTGAACCAGGAATGCACATTTTGCAAAAACATCATGCCCCCTTGCTTCATGCCTACAAAGTACACACTTCTGACCAACCAGACAAGTACAACAGCTCATTCTTCATCATCGAGTACGCCGTCATCGTGCTTGCTTCAAAGTAAAAAACATGGTAAATTCTCATTGGCATTTGGCCAAATAATTGTCGGGTGTGGTGTCTGCCATGGACGGTGTCGAAAGGGGGGGGGGGGGATACCTGGCTACGGACGGATCTAGGGTGACTGCGGTGTAGTGCAAGACAGGCATCCGGCAAGGCATGGTCGGTGTCCGGAGTGGTAGAGCGGTGGCGTCGAATTGGGAGAGTGCGGCTACACAGCGGGGGGAGTGCTCCAAAAGAGGGCATTTGGGTGTATATTATGTCTACTTTGGTTCTGCCATACGTAATACAGACACTGGCCAATTTTTGTCTGCCCAGTGCACATGTCTGTGTGTCGTTGGCGGGCTACGCATGATGCAGAAATCACATAGCAGTTATAGGCAATTCGTAGCATGGAGTCGTTTCGCCCAGAGGTCTATGAAAGACAACTATACCAAAAAAAATACATCTTTGATCTCTCTCTCGTTGTCACACATTTCCCGGGGATAACCGAACAATGATTTTTATAGATGTATCTTTGGCATCTAAGTTGCCGCGTACAGTCAGAATTATAGTCATGCTAGCTTGTGCATTCCTATGAACGTTTCTTTTTTGAGGGGCACTCCTATGAACATAATACTGTATACTCCCTATGTAAACTAATATAAGAGCATTTAGATCACTACTTTAGTATTTAAATGCTCTTATATTAGTTTAGGAGGGAGTACTTGACAAAAAAAGTTGTTCGTTTCAAAAAATATATAAAAAAAATCAGCTATGTCAAGGACAGACAGTCACACATACATGTGAATTTTGGTGTAGAATTGTAATAATCCACGAGCCAATATTAACCACAGACTAAGTTCTTATACAATCACCTCCAACTTAAGTCACTCGGCTTAAAACCGTGTATGAGTTATTGTACGCACATATGCTCATAGAAAAATGTATGCTTATGCCTTATGTTTCTACTTGTGTTGTATATGCACCAGTGTTATTACGTTCTTTCTTAGCCTAGAGGTATGATTTTTCATAAAGTTCCGTTATTCGGTTCATATAGGGCGATCTCTATTTGGTGCATAGGTCACCATCGAGCGACCTAGCATGCAACCCCTCCAACGCAGGATCCAGTTTTTCGGGTAGACAATTTAGGGTTTATTCCCCACCATTTTTTTCAAAAAAACATCATTTTTTCTTTCTTTCTTTACCTTTCCTTTTTTTTATTTTTTTATTTTTTGAGTTTTCCTTTTTATTTTATTTCCCTTTTCATTTCCCTTTTTTCTTATTTTTTTCAAGAGCATCTATCAAATTTGTGAAAAACAAATTGAAGTTCTTACCTTTTTTGAAATCCTAAAATGTTTCCTTGAACATTTTTTTGAAATCATGAATTTCTGAAAAACAAATCGTGAACATTTTCTAAAATCATTAACATTTTTCACAAATTTAGGAACATTTTTCTAAATTGTGAACGTTATTTTGAAACTCGTGAACGTTGTTTGAATCAGCAAACAGTTTTTGAATTTTGGGAACAATTTCACGAACATATTTTGTTATGTGAACAGTTTTTTTAAAATGCATGAATATTTTTTGAACTGAAAATCTCAAATTATTTAAATTGACCCAAAAATCCCAAATTTTTAAAATAAATTCACGAACATTATATGAATTATGGAAAAAAATTAATTCATGAATATACAAACATTTTTAAAAAAGTGTGAACATTATTTGTATATGTGATTTTTGAAATCATCAATATTTTTTTCAATGCGCGAACATTTCATGATTTCTTGAATAATTATTCAAAATCATGAACATTTTTTTCTGAGTTCATGATCATTTTATGATTCTTGAGCATTCTTTTTCAATCTGCAATTATTTAGAAAGTTGGAACTTTTCTGAAAACCTGAATAAAAGGAAATAAAAACAAAAAATCAAAAATAATAGGGGGCCTCCCGTCCCGCAGATTAGCCGGCCCAACAGGAGCGTGGGGCGCGGTGGAACTCAGTTGTCATCGTGAACAAACTCAAACCAACTTTGACAGCTCGTGTTGCGGGGCACAAATGACACGTTTGCCTATACAGGGATGTTACAATTCCTCATTCACTAGGCGTCGAACACAAGACCAGACTTGTCATTTGGATGCCCTAGTGCTAACCGGATAGACCTAACTAGTGTCAAATAAGTACCTACACTGGTATATATTGCATATCACAAAAGTCATTAATTATGAAGGCATAAACATCCAAAATGTAATTTTAATTATAAAATTTTGTCATAATACATCATGTATATGTGATTATAATATACAATTGATGGTTATAACATGCATGCTCTCCAACATAAACAAACAATTAATAAATATAGTGTTGCGACATGTGGGGGGAGGGGGCAGTTGCCCCCCCCCCCCTCCAATGTGCGAACATTTTATGATTTCTCGAATAATTATCCAAAACAATGAACATATTTTTCTGGATGCATGATCATTTTATGATTTCTTCAGCATTCTTTTCAAAATCTGCAATTATTTAGGAAGTTGGAACTTTTCTGAAAACCTGAATCAATTAAAAAGGAAATAAAAATAGAAAATGAAAAATAATAGGGGGCCTCCCGTCCCACAGATTAGACGGCCCAATAGGAGCGTGGGGCACGGTGGAACTCAGTTGTCATCGTGAACGAACTCAAGCCAACTGAGTTCCACAGCTCGTGTTGCAGGGCGCAAACGACACGTTTGCCTATACTGGGATGTTACAATTCTCCATTGACTAGGCGTCGAACACAAGACCAGACTTGTCATTTGGATGCCCTAGTGCTAACTGGGTAGACCTAACTAGAGTCCAATAAGTACCTACACTAGTATATATTGCATATCACAAAAGTTACTAATTATAGAGGCATAAACATCCAAAATGTAATTTTAATTATAAAATTTTGTCAGAATACATCATGTATATGTGATTATATGATACAATTGATGATTATAACATGCATTCTCTCCAACATAAACAAACAATTAATAAATATAGTGTTGTGACACGTGGGGGGAGGGGCCAGTTGCCCCCCCCCTCCCTCCATCTCAATGTGCGAACATTTCATGATTTCTCGAATAATTATTCAAAATCATGAACATTTTCTTCTGAATTCATGATCATTTTATGATTTCTTGAGCATTTTTTTTTCAAAATCCACAATTATTTAGAAAGTTGGAACTTTTTTGAAAACCTGAATGAAAGGAAATAAAAACAGAAAATAAAAAATAATAGGGGACCTCCCGTCCTGCAGATTAGCCGGCCCAACAGGAGCGTGGGGCGCGGTGGAACTCAGTTGTCATCGTGAATGAACTCAAACCAACTTCGACAGCTCGTGTTGCAGGACGCAAACGACACGTTTGCCTATACAAGGATGTTGCAATTCTTCATTCACTAGACGTCGAACACAAGACCATACTTGTCATTTGGATGCCTAGTGCTAACAGGGTAGACCTAACTAGAGTGAAATAAGTACCTACACTTGTATATATTGCATATCACAAAAGTCATTAATTATAAAGGCATAAACATCCAAAATGTAATTTTTATTATAAAATTTTGTCATAATACATCATGTATATGTGATTATATGATACAATTGATGGTTATAACATGCATGCTCTCCAACATAAACAAATAATTAATAAATATAGTGTTGTGACACGTGGGAGGGGGGCACTTGTTGATACCCCTGCGTTAGGTGGAAGATGTGAAAATTCTGGTGAGGCTCTTGCCCTTCTGGCTCAACAGTGGTCTTTTTGGACCTATGGCCAGAAGACCACTTTCACCATCCTGTCGATTGGCTATTTGAACTTGGATGTCAACTCCATCTTTGAGATGCACTCTTTTTACATACCCAGTTTTGCGCACGTCTCTATAGTTCACATCAGTTTCATGTACGATTATCTTGTGGTATCGCTGGTCAGACCTATCAGGAAGAACTCGTGTGGCCTCTCCTCGCTCAACGCATGGGCACTGGACTCATCCTCAACATCCTCTCAATGGTTATCGCCGCACTCATGGTGAAGAAGTGTCGCATGAACGAGGATGTCGATTTCAAGTCAATTATGTTTTTTCTAGTTCCATAGCTTGTGTTGCAGGGCATGGGTGATGCGTTTGCCGATATTGGCCGGGACTTCTTCATTCACAAGGTGTCGAGCCCATGGCCGACCCTGGCATTTTGTAGGTGTAGTCCCTAGTGCGAACTAGGTACATGGAGCTAACTAGAGTCAAAGTGTTAAAGAACGAGTGAGGTGTTTTGGCTCCCGGGATCATCTGCACCTGCGCTGAGTAAAAAAATCAAAATAAATACTAGAAAAATTCAAAAAAACATTTTTGGCATGGTAGATAATTTGGTGCGTGATGTCCGCCCCAAATTTCAAATTATTTGGACATCTGAGTAGCTCTCGGAAAAAAAGACAAATTTGGGGTCTGTTAAATAGTGTACTGTTCATATACTGTCTGACTCAATTTGTCTTTTTTGCAAATTATTTGGACATCTGAGTAGCTCTCGGAAAAAAAGACAAATTTAGGGTCTGTTAAATAGTGTACTGTTCATATACTGTCTGACTCAATTTGTCTTTTTTGCTGAGAGCTACTCAAATGTCCAAATGCTCTGAAATTTGGAGCGCACCTCACGCACCAAATTATCTACCTTCAATAAAAAATTATCTACCTTCAATAAAAATCTATTGCGAAATCCATGATGGTCACTATTTGCTTGTTGTTGTCGGGCTTCTGGGATGAACATGGCATCAATATTTTGCTTGAACCCGGCATCATGTTGAGGTCGTTCTGCAGCAGGAATCTGGTCGAAGCCACCAAGCTACCAAAGCAGAGGAACACCTGAAAATCAGTGGAGTACCCGTTTGATTGGAGCTGAACATGGAGAGGAACCTCATGCCCTTTCAGTAATGAGCTCAACATTAAGTGGAGTTCCCTTTTTTGTTGCGGGAAAAAAACGCCGTGATAGCTCAAACGAAAGGAAAAAAAGAATAAAAACTTAAACTCTACCTTGCAATGTCATCGTAGAGAGCACAAGCTCATGTGATAGCTAATGTGACGTTTCAGCACCACCACGTAGGAAAAGCGCCGCGAATGCGACGACATTCTTTTTCTAAAATCATTTTGCTCTTTGTTGCCACTAATTTGAAGAAAAATAAGATCATCTAACAAGGAGTATTGTATACTTCACATATACTGTAAGAAGACAATGCTTCGTCTTTCTTCCTCCTAATCCTCCCGGACCCGAGAAGAGCGGCGCCAGCACAACAGGGAGGGATGCAGTATGAATCCAGGCCCTTGGATAAAGATCTAAAGGTCTAGAAAAATCCTAGCATCATCCACTTAGAAAACCGTTTTGCTGCTATCTGACAGTCAAAATGAAGCCATGGGTAAAGATCTAACTGGAGCGCAGGACGCGTTTGGCCCTAGACTTGCTTAACTTGACCTAGACAATAACACATATACGTAAATGACTTCATACATACTCTCTCCGTTCGGAATTACTTGTCATAAAAATGGATGTATCTACAATTAAAATACATCTAGATACATTCATTTCTTGAACGAGTAATTCCGAATGGAGGAAGTACAATATAGTACTCCCGCCGTCCGGAATACTTATCGGAGAAATGAATAAATCTAGATGTATTTTTGTTATAGATACATCCAATTTTATGCATTTCTCCGACAAGTATTTTGGGACGAAGAGAATATATTATACTATTACTCCCTCTGTTCCAAAATATTTGTCTTTCTAGACATTTCAAATGGACTACAACATACGAATGTATGTAGACATATTTTAGAGTGTAGATTCACTCATTTTGCTTTGTATGTAGTCACTTGTTGGAATCTCTAGAAAGACAAATATTTTGGAACGGAGAGAGTACAAGTCAATGAAGTCGTCTAAGTGAAAACGAGACATGCATATACTCCCTCCGTCTGGAAATACTTGTCATCAAAATGGACAAAAATGGATGTATGTAGAACTAAAATACATCTAGATACATCCCCTTTTATTAATTTTGATGACAAGTATTTCCGGACGGAGGGAGTACATAGGCACCACAATTATTGCGTCAATCAACCTTTAAAATAAGCAAGTTCAAGTTTCCATAATCGTTTTCCCTGACCTAGCCGCCAGGAGCGGCGACCAGGCAGGCGACCAGCCTACCACCGATCTTCACCGGCAAGATCGTTGGCCCCCTCTCCCTCCGTCTGCTGCTCCGGCGCGGGAAGGAGGGGGGACCCCGTTCCTCCGCTCTGTAGTTAGGTTTTGGTTTTGTATGTCGTGGTGCGTCGTTGTGGTGGTGGGTGTGGCGTTCGGACGAATAAATCTGCCTCAGCTCCACTCCCATACCGGCGGTGTCCTTCATGGCGGCGTCTCGGAGTTGATGGCATCGTGTGTTTGCCAATCCTTCAGATCGGCGAAGTTAGGGTTCATGGATGGTGTCGGCGAGGCGGTGGCGACTCCATCAGGTGTGTCTCTCTTCCGCTCTCTGTCCCCGTTCTTTGTGGCGTTGTCTCCGGCGTCATGGTGGAGCAGGAGGTTTTGTCGTCCGGAGTACGCGCAGACGGCGACTCTGCGCGATTGATACCGGTGGAAGATGGTGCATCCTGTCTTTGGGTGTGTGGTTGGAGGCTGACAGCTCTGGTTTTCTCCTCCGACATTGTAGTCGTGCGGGGATGTCAGGTCTGGAGTTCGATGGCGTGTCCGGGGACACGTTGCCCCGGTCTGATTCTTTCAATGGCAATGGTTTTGCTTTTGGCAAACTACTTTGGAGGTCCGTAAAGCTGCAGATCAGCGATGGAACCGCATCGAGCTCGGGTGAAGAGGTGATCTGTCTTCTCTCTTTTGGGGGTCGCTTCGGTGATGCCGAAGAAGAGGAACAGGCGCTGGTTTTTTGTGTAGGATTATCCTATCCTTTCAGTACTGTAATGTCGGTGATTACGTGTCTTGTAACCGGATCTTTATTTTATGAATGAGAAACGTATTACCTCGCAAAAAAAAACCTTTAAAATAAGCAGGTGTGTCGTTGCAGTATTTGGCGCTTGTACCTGTTCCCGTCGAGACGATCCATCCGATGTACCTAGCCCGTATTTCCTCCGCGTACGTGTGGTGTATCAGGGCTGATTACACCTGGCCTAGGAGATCCATGACGATTCCACAATGCTTTTTTTTTTCGGGTAATTCCACAATGCTAACTGCCAGAGAATAAGAAAAAGACTTTTTTTGGCCACACAGTGGTGTGCACTAACCAGTACACTAGTTTGAACATTTCAGAAAAAATAAAAAATAAGGCAATGCATGGGTATATCTCTAGGTCATCGATTTGACCAACCAAATGCCAATTATATATCATAAGAATATACTACTACTGCATTAGAACTACTCCCTCCGTCCCATAATGTAAGACATTTTTTGACACTACACTAGAGTCAAAAAACGTCTTACATTATGGGACGGAGGGAGTATAATTGGTATAAATTTATTAACATATAACTCAAATTTTGTTGGCCAAATTGATGACAGAAGAGAGATACTCCCTCCGTTCAGAATTACTTATCGCGAAAATGGATGTATCTAGATACATGCATTTTCGCGACAAGTAATTTCGAACGGAGGGAGTAGTAGTTTGTGTAGGGTGTCCACCACGTATAGTTAGTTGCTGATTCCCCTATCTCTTCCCATGATCTAGAGACTGTCAAAAAATAGTTTGGACAATAAATCGTTAGTAACTAATTTTGATGGAAATATATTCCTCCAATAAAAATAGTCACACCATAAGAGTGCATCCCCCATCACTTACTACATCGAATAATGTCATGAAATACATGGTAATCAATGTAGGAAAAAAATTCAAGAATACATGATCAAGAGAAATCCTAAAAGGATCTACATTTGCAATAGACTGGGCACTTAGTTTCGGTGTTCCTATATGTACTGTTGAATGTGTAACTTATGGGAATTTAATTTGAGAATTCTAATCTTAAAGAATGTCCATATGTTGGTGGTTTGGTGCATAGGTCATTGCATAAATTCTGCATGGCTTTTCTTAGTTACAAGGGTTTTTGCTATCTCGAAGAAAAATCCCATTGGTTGAAACCTCTTGAATTGATCTTTTGAAATGTTTTTCTTCTCGGTCAAAACAAAAATAGATTCTTCCAGAAAAAATAATATTGTTGATTCGTTCGTTGGCAGCGCCTCCAACCTTGATCTCCATCTGCCCCATCTTTGTCAGCTTGCGGAGCAACCTCGCCTCAAATGTTGTCCACTTCCCTTGGCGAATACTTCCAAACTTTTTATGTTTGGAGAAGTAATAACAACCAGATGACTCGTCACATTTTTATGTTTACTTTTTTTATAGAAAAACATTTTGACATAGTTTCTGAATTTAATGTTCATCCTGAGAGAGAAAGAGAGCGTGCCTCCAAGAGTTCGCTGATCTTGGAAATACAACCCAATTTGAAAGCGAAAAAGGTGTGTCCGATGGATACTTCTCGGGGATAACAAGTGATTTGCGTCTTTGCTTTTATGGGATAGGGCCTAGGTCATTCCAAGCAATCTTCTGCCTTTCTCCTGGCTTTCTAATACTTCCCATTCTTATAGATTTGGGATCCGCTTCTAACAGCTCTCTTTGGTCATTGTCTTTTAGATCCAACTCTGTGTGAGTAACACCAATTCAAAGCATTATCTCTATCTCTACTGCTTAAAAAGAATATAAGGTTCCGTTTCACCTTTCTCCCCACCCCCCCACCTCTTAGTCAAACCTTCCCCATATGATAATTAATCAACTTAATTTACTTACCTTCTGAATCAATTTCACTTTAATTTATTTACCAAACTTCACACCAAAACATAAGGGAAATCACGAGTAGGATTTAATAAACATTTATTTACACAATCGCATTTATTTAGATAAATAAATCACAAGATAACGTACTAGAATATTTATATCCTGTTTCAACACACACGCATTGTCTACTTAAAAAGAATGTAAGATTACCGTTTCACATTTCTTCCCAACACCATTTCATCCAACATTTCCCGTATGATAATCAATCACATTAATTTACTTAACTTGTGAACCAATTCAACATTTATTTACTTACCAAACTCCTCATCAAAACATAAGTCAAATCACGGGGAGGATTTGATAAACATTTATTTACACAATCGCATTAATATGGGCAAGTAAATCACAAGCTAACATACTAGAATTTATATCTCATTGCAACACACGGACATTGTCCTATTATTTATAAATTAAAAAAAGAATAATGTTCATTTTCCTACCAGGCAGAGTCCTTCGTCCAACATATCATATCTTTCCTGATGAACATTCCTTAAAAACCGCATGAATTGTCTCATCTTTTATTAACTTACCAAATAAACTATATTTCTTTGGCAAGTCAATAAGTGATTACAAAATTAAATCATGACAATCATATAATATGGCATTATGGACTAATGTACTAGAATATTTATACCCCATAGCAACGCACGGGCAAATAGAACGTATGTTGTACTAGAGACTCACAGATAACATATCGCTGCGTCTCATAGTCGTGCGGCGGACTGCTAGATCCGATCACACAACCGACGGCGAGTGGAGGTGTCTATTCGCAACACATGCAAACCATAGTGACAGCGCCGAAGCGATCAACCAAATGAGTGTGCCGCACTTCCACTTTATATAGGCGTCCATCGCGGGCTCAATACTTGGGCCTCGCACGGACCCTAAAGCCCACAAGTCTACTCGACCACAATCCGAATACAGCTCGGATCACATCCGACCAGTGTCCTCAGATCCGACCTCATAGGTTCCTTCCCTTAAGCGCGCGACCCCTTAGTTTCAAGTCGGCTTGGTCACAGTTCGGATCACCTCCGACCTGCACGGTTGGTAGCGGCCTCTAGCAAGGCGTGCCGACCACCAAGCAGACTATGAAGCTGGTTAGGCGAACCTGTACAACGTGTCACACTTCTGTTCCCTTTGCCTCACGATATATGTTGTCGGGCTCAAGGCGAGACTGTCATCCTTGTGCTAGCCCGACCTCTTTCTCGTTCTAGTGATGCCGACCACAAACCGGATTATCTCATAATCCGTGTCGCATGGTCATGCTTATCCTGGTCGGATCACACGAGGGGCCCAGAGTATATATCTCCTGATCGGAGGGGCAAATCCCATCTTGCTCGACCATGTCTCGCAGCATGGTACTGGACATACCCGAAACCTACCTTTGTAACTACCCAGTCACGGAGTAGCGTTTGGTCGGCCCAAAGCAAGTATGTCACCATCTCGAGTACATGCGTCAGCTCGGGTCTTAGGACATAGAACGCATGTTGTACTAGAGACTCACAGATGACATATTGTTGCGTCTCATAGTTGGGTCTGTCCGACTCGGGCCTTATCTCGACTTGGATCGGACTACGTCGAATCCGACCAGACCTTTCCAAGTCCATATTATCCGGTTAGCATCCAATGCTCCATGGCTAGTGAGACCGAGCCATCGACCATGTCATATGCTAGTCTAGTCGGTTGCATGTCCACACAGCCCTTTCGACTAGGGACCTTTTAAGACAGTCATCCATCATACAATGCATAGTCCCACAAACAAGTCACGTACTTGCTGATACACATCATTGATAATGTCCAAGGACTATCTTTATTCATAAACACATAGGAAAATATCATCATACATGATTGCCTCTAGGGCATTATCTCCAACATAGATTATACCGGTAATCCTTCAAACGATGAAAAATCCAATTAAAAGCCACAAAAGCAAGAAACACTAACACCACTTGAAGATATAACAATAAAAATTACTTGTGACGAAAGGCAGATACATATGAATTAGCAAGGTTGATTGAAATCTTCGACCTATAGCTCCTTGTCAGCATAAACGTACCTCCAAAAAACATATTAGGAAGTCAAACAAAACACAACACCAAACCATGACAGCCAAAAAACACGCAAACACTGCATAATATCCAACCAAAATGAAAACACGGACTATAAGAGATATACAATCATGTATCTTAAAACTGCACCCCATTGCAAGCATGATCACTAGTTCCCTGTGGCTCCTCCTGATCAATTCACTAGCATCCACCTCCCTTTCATTCAAACCCCACAAAACGACGATAGTCGTATGCCCAAAAACATAAAAAAAAATAGCAAGCGCCTAGACAATACAAACGAAGGCCATGAGAATGATTCAAGTAAAAGAACCAACAAACCTCCCGTCTTTCACACATAAATTCCTCTTTATAGTGGACTTCCCCGTAAGGGATACCTCTATTATCTCAGACGTGCCATTCACAAGTGCCATCACATCTATATCGTTTTCGACAAACAAGCAAACAAAATGTTCAATTAAAATACCAACATATCGAATTGCATATGATATAGAAGATCACAAATGCACACGCACTTGAAGATTACCTGCCAGATAAGTTTTGCCAATGATAGTGCCAGCTATATCCATAAGAGAACATAGCTTATACACGTAGACCGGTAACCCGTCAGGTACAGGATCTACCCTCCCGACCGTGGTCCATGCAGTGAACCTCATCTCAAACCTATGTGATGTCGTCATGTACTGCTTCATTGCAGGAGAAATCTCAAGATATTGCAGATAGTACACATTCCCTTCCGCAACAAGTTTCTAAAACATAGCTATCGGACCCCTTGGAATAATAGCATGGATACCACCCCCTACAATAAAAAAAACAAGCGAATTGGGAAGGCGGCTCATCATATCCCTACGCTCATCACGATGTTCTCAAAGCCGACAAACTCTCACATGGATACTATTGCTACTTTTTAGCGAACCAAGACTTTACCATCTTATTTATCTTTTGTCTTGGTTGTTGCCCTCTTTTTGGTAGCGTTTATTTTCTGTCGATCTCTACGTTAGTAAACAATCACAAGGGGTGGATCCAAGGCATGAAGGAGATTCTGTGGTCTCAGCTCCTAGCGGTGGCAACCAGAACTCCGGCTTGCCGGTGACAAACCAGGTTCTGTTTAGCGAAGGCGCCCTCCGATGGCTACGTCGGTGCTCATGTAGTACGCGGACGCAACCTACGTTGTGTGACTTGACACGGATCCCACCCTTGGTAGCTGGATTGGTCGCGTGTCCCCGTTCACCTCTCTTGTAAAAAAAATCCATTTCTTATCGGCTGTATATGCAAATGGGGCATGTGTGTGCGTAACCTGTACTAATGTGTGGTTCAGCGTGGAGTTGTTTGCAAAAAGAGAACTTCCCAAGGACCAAACCGCCCTTAGGGTTTACAAATAAATAGCCGTCAAACCTTCTCCCCTTTTCCATCCCGCACCCTGCACCCGTTTCTTCTCCACACCCTCGAGAGTTGGCGGAATTGCCACGCGAGTCCTCCAAGTTTCTCCCGCCGCGATGGAACCGCCCGGTTCAGGAGCGGAACCGGTCGAGGACGACCACATCCAAGAACCGGCCCACGGGCGCTGCAAGTCCAACGCCTCCTCCAATGGGGCCCCGAGCGCTGCTGTGCCGCCACCTCCCCGCGCGACGCCCCTCCACCTCGAGCGACCCTGCCGCGAGCAGGCCGGAGGCGGCGCCGATGGATCCAGCTCCGCCGCGGCGCGGGTCGACCGAAAGGGCAAGGGGCGCTGCCGCCAAGGCCATTCCTTCTCCTCCGAGCTCCGCGGGCAGCAGCAGCTCCTCCACCCCCTCCCTCAACTACGCCGCCGCATTCAGAGCCGGGGCCTTCGGAGGCAGGGAGTCGAGCACCGCGGCGGGCGGCAGCAAGGCGCGGGTGACGTGGAGCGACCCCGCGGCGACGGAGACGAGGGAGGTGCCCAACGCGGCGGCGCATCCGTTCGGCCCCAAGTTGGTGTCCACGCAGCGGCTGGTGAAAGAGCAGGCGGCGGTCGATAAGGAGAACAGGCGATGGGAACAGCAGGTGATGGCCTCTGCGACATGCTGTTCTTTTCTTGGAGTTCTTGGAGTCTCTGGAGTGCGTTCTTGAGCGTTTCTTGGTTTCCTCGTGAGCAGTGCAACTCGTTGCGTGCGGAAGAGGCGATGCATAGGAAGGAGCAGGTATGGCATGAATCTGATCTTCTTGCTTGCTCGGAATGTCGAATTGTGATCTCTAAATCTGTGAAAATCTTGGGGTTGGGGATGATTTAGAATGTGGAACCTCGCAAATGTTGGCGACAGTTTGACGATTAGGCATTTCCTGATAATTACTCGAGTTCTTCTTGCGGTGTGTTATCAGATTTAGAGGCAGGCAGGGATCTAATTCGAAACTGTTCAAAATTTAGATGTCCAGGCTTGTGCTAATTGATTATTCTACTGAATTTCGTATTATAGCACGATTTCACACTTTTGCTGCAAGTGAAAAATTTGTTACTCGAGTAGGCATTTCCTGAAAATGTTGGTAGTAGAAACGGAATCTCAGGAAAATGTTGGGGCCAGTTTGACGATTAGGCATTTCCTGATAATTACTCGAGTTCTTCTTGCGGTGCGTTATCAAATTTAGAGGCAGGCAAGGATCTTGTTGTGATTATTCAAAGTTGTTCAAGATTTAGGTGTCCAGGCTTGTGCTAGCATGTTTTGCACTTTTGCTGCAAGTCAATAATTTGTAGGTTCATGCCAGTGGAAAATATCTTGTGCTATTTCGGTCAGGCTTATTGCTTTTGTTTAAGAATAACAAGAATTTGAGTGAATGTTCCGTTTAGTGCAAGTCCAGAACATAAGTATGCATGTTTAACAGTCGCATTCAATCAAATTAACTGAGCCTTTACTGCTCTTTCATCATTTTTGACAGTTCCATGAAATCAAATTTATTGGTCTATCTTTACCTCTTTATCAATAATAATTAGATAATTATGCTGGTGTTGTTAGCTTCTGGATATGTAACTGACAATCTCTCACCGTTGCTTCATGTTACATTAAATGATCAGTAGATTACCCTTGATTTTCTGCTGCATGTTTCAAATTTGTTCTTCATAACTGATGTTCTGCCCAAAAGGCAAAAACTGCATTGTGATATTGTTAAAGTGTTAAATAGCATGCATAGTTCCCTTGTGCCAAAACTGTAAATCATAAAACTACAGTAGTTTTGTACGGTTGTATCTTTATATTAATTAGTAGTTGCTGGCGCACTGACGTATTGTTTCTCAAGAGTAGAAACTTGGGATAAGAAAACAAAGAACTTTTATCTTATTTTTATGTGTTTCTGTTTATGCCATGTATCTTGTGTCACCATTTCTTTCCAATAATAATACTTTCTCCCACTGCTTAGAATGAAACAGACAAACAGATGCTTACATTCATGTTCTAACTAGTGTAAACAGACAAACAGATGCTTACATTCATGTTCTAACTTTAAGCTGTATTACGTAGTTACCAGCAATCCTGCCTGATAAATCTGTCCTTTTGTCGATCATTAGTATAGTAGCCATGATCAATAAAAATAATCTATTTGTTCTGAAATTCTCTCATGGTTTAGATTGACCCAGTAACCATAGTTTGCTCCTTTGATTGCAGTCTGTAAATCAACCATACAAGCAGTGGCTCAATGATGAGGTTGCGGTAAAATGGTCTGATAATGATGATGATGTAAGTTCATACTCAAGCCACTTTAGGTTTATGATTTACATTTCGTATTTAGTTTCATCATATGAAATAGTTGTTTGTGTTCTAAAATAAGCAAATAGACTGGAGTGTCAAAACTGTTTCTGGAGTGTAATTCGTAAATTTAGACATGCTGTTTCTGGAGTGTCAAAACATGTGATTTCCAACCCAATGATTATATTCTCGAATTCTCCTACTGTTTTCCATTGATACAATACTCAGATATTGCTTCTTTGAATGCAGTTTGTTAATAAATCATATCAGCAGTGGTTTAATTCATGATTGGCTTGAACATTAATGCAACTTACTAAGAACAATTCTTTTGATGAAAACCACCGCGCAGGGAGTTCCGTACCCTTTGCACGTTGAATTTTGTGGAGACAATTCTTTTTTGTCCCCGAAAAGAGAATGGGACGACGTAAGAGTTGTCAGGCGACTGCGAGGGCTGCGTGAGCAAGAGAAGCTTGCTGCTCGTAATCATTTCAGAGCATTGCATGATAGTCGGCGAGCGGGCGGGCGCAAGCCTACCCCCCTATTTCTGCTTGCAATGGGTAAGCTAAGCGATGCGAAGCTTGAAGAGGAGTGTACCAAGGATTGTCATATTCCAGAATATCTTACTTGCCCATTGTCTGGCAAGCTTATGATTGACCCGGTGACTATTGCCACGGGGAAGGTAACTCTCTTAGTTTGTGCTCGAAGTTTTAGCTGCATATAATTGTTTATTGCAGTGAACTAATGATTGGTATGTTTTAATTTGTTTTAGACATTCGACCGACAGTTCCTGAAGGATTGGCTCGCGAAGAATGGGCATATCTGTCCTCTGACCGGCGAGCCTGTTTCATGTGCCATTGTCCGGAACGAGCGTGTCAGAGGGTACTTGAAGGAGTGGGAAGAATCCAAGATGGAGCCGATCACGAAGGTCCCGAAGAACACGAAGTGATCTCACGTAGTAGTAGGAATGACAGTATAGTTCGTCATATTTCACTGCCTATATATATATATATATGTGTGTGTGTGTGTGTTTGTGCTTCCCGAATTACACTGCTGCTACTCTTTTTTTTTCTTTTACTGGAAAGAAGAGAATATAAACAGATCATTACAAGTCTCTTGCGACCTAATTTCACAATCTTTTAGATAATCCTATATACTCCCTCCGTCCCAAAATTCTTGTCTTAGATTTGTCCAAATACGGATGTATCAAGTCACGTTTTAGTATTAGGTACATCTGTATCTAGACAAATGTAAGACAAGAATTTTGGGACGGAGGGAGTATATGCCAATTTGTTCCCTGTACGAGGAAGTTGATCAGACAACAAGCGGTTGGCGCCTCGGCGTGAGCGGTGCAAACGAGTAGTTGAACGCGCCGGAGACGACGGCCTCTGCTCGGTCGTCGAGCTCCTTCTCCAGGCGGCGCCACAGCCGCGCCACGGTGGCCTTGCGCGCCTCGTTGTCCTTCAGCTCGGGGTCGTAGTGCGCCCACATGATCCTAACAGGGATCAACTCCACCCTAACTAGGTAACTAGGTAGTCAAGCATTGGCATACATATATACTCCGTAGTTTCAACAAGGCAAGGGCCAGGCCGACTCGGCCGGCTGATCCTACGTGGTTGAGTCGGTGTCGGTCACGTACGGCACTGCGACTCATGAACGGGACATCGTTCTTGTCTTTTTTTTGTTGACAGCACTTTGGTTCCTCGGATTCACGGTTGCTTGACTTTTGGATCTTTAAATATTTCCTTTTGCCCTAGAGCTTGTAATAAGGGCATCTCCAACCGCGTTATTTAAATCGGACACACTAAACATCTACGGACGCGTCCAAACACGGATAGCAGAAGCCGGTCATCCAACTCTCTGCATCGAAGGTCTGCCGCTTAAAATTTTCCCTATGTCCGGATCACTCAAAAGAATTGTAGAAAAAAGCATAATTCAGCGATAAATAGCATGCAAACATTCGAGTGCAAAAATAGTTCAAATATAAATATTACATTCAAAATAACAGGATGTTCAACAAGTTGTAGGGTGTGAATTCTAGTTCATCTGCACACCGTGTCCCTTGAACTTCATCCAACAACGCATCAACAAGAATGCCCTACCTCTGTTGTTTGCTACAACGCAACCGTGCATCCGGGCTATACAATTAGGTGATCATCAACATGAATGACCTGCACTCCATTAAGTGAATCAATAAATTGACCAACATGTAGAGCAACAAGAGAAAAAATTATGATCTTCACGATTGATTCGCCGGTGGCCATCCTCTTTCCACCCATGCGATCGCACTACAATACTTCATGGGGAGTTTGAGATGGTGCACTATAGGTGGACCAACGACTTCACATTGCGCTCATGGATTGTGAGCAAGTTATAGGGCGCAAAGTGCTTTTGCTCGTGAAACCAAGAATGCACATTTTTGCCAAAAATATTGTGCACCCTTGCTTTATGCCTACAAAGTCCACACTTCTGGCCAATGGCGGACCTAGGTTTTGAAAATTGGGTGTTCAATTTTTTTTTTCATGTAATATCTAAAAGGTTCATGTTATCATGTAGCTAGTAAGAACTTTTTCCCTAATAATAATGACAGTACCCTATAGAAAAAACAAAAGAGAATACTATTTTCTACAAAATCACACAATATGTCATGGCCAGAAACGAGGTGTTGTTAAACTGTGAACTTTTTCGATATTCTGACCATTTTTTTGAGTTCACGAATATTTATATGAAATCATGAATACTTTTTAAAAAATTCGTGAACATTTTCTAAAATCAGCAACATTTTATGAATTCATGAACTTTTTTCACAAATTTGTGAACATTTTTCTAAACTGTGAACGCTTCTTAAAACTCATGAACATTTTTTGGATCTGCCAACAGTTCTTGAATTTTGCGAACATTTTTTTAATTTCACGAACATTTTTTTCTGAACAGTTTTTGAATGCATGAACATTTTTTAACCAATGAAGTATTTTGAATTTTTTGGAAACAATTATTGAAATTCACAAACGTTTCTTCATTTTGGTCAACTTTTGACGAAAATTCACATTATATGAATCAGGGAAATTCTAATTCATGAACATTTTCTGAATATACGAACATTTCTAAAAATTGTGAACATTATTTGAATGTACGAACATTTTTTGAAATCATGAACATTTTCTTAATGTTTGATCATTTTATGCTTTCTCGAACAATTTTTCAACATGATCATTTTATGAATTCTTGAAAAAGAAGGAAAAAAAATAGGGGCGACCCGCCCCGCAGATGGGCTGGCCCAACAGGGCGCGTGTGTGCGCGGGGGTGCGTGTTTCCGCTTCACCGTGCATATGGGTCGCCATATTGACTTCCCTTCATATAGACCCATGTCTAGATATGCATTATCTATGTCAGGCCCATGGGCACCTATGTTAAGTCTTCCTTATTATTCTTGTTTTTCTTTTGGACACAGACTTTTGGAACATGGTTCCACAAACACCTATTTTGAATAGTAAAATTTAAAAAATGCTAGAAAATCAATCAGCTCTGAATCTTTTTTTTGTTACATACATGGTTGTGTTCTACTCACGTGTGAAGTTTCATAGAGAAATGACATTCATGGTATTCTCGGCAAAAATCAAAAATAAATTCAATGGTGACAATGTCCTGGATTAGGGGATGCTAACCTAGTCGGCCCGTACTCCTCCGGTTGGGCCGGTGGGCCCTCATTCTTCTCAAGATGGACTCTGGAAGCCACACGCTAGAGGCGAGATGAAGACCGCCGCTGCTGAAGACTTCTCCTGCCGCCTCCACACCAAGTTACCGACCTTGTAACCCTAGATGTCTTACCTAGCGTGTATATAAGCCAATCGGTTTAGCCCGTAAAGGGGACTTCAACACAATCGCATTCACCTAGCCCTACAGTTAGTACACATCTAACGATCTCGAGGTAGATCAACTCTATACTTGATACATCTCCATCAATATAAACAAGAGTAGGACGTAAGTTTTACCTCCATCAAGAGGGCCCGAACCTGGGTAAACATTGTCTCCTTGTTCTTGTTACCATCTGTCCGAGATCCACAGCTCGGGACCCCTACCCCGAGGTTTGTCGGTTTTCACATCGACACTAGTGCTTTCATTGAGAGTCCCGTTGTGTGATCAGCAAAGGGTCGACGGGATCGTCGGTTAACGACACCAATCTCCCGAGCTCAATCTCCGTGCTCAGAACTTCTGCCATGGAAACACCTTTCCACCTTTACAAGCTAGAAGCGACCTATGACTCCTCTCCGACCCGTGTCGAACCCCCTCTCAAGAGCGATGGGCCGAGGTACTTTTTGGAAAGTGACTCGGACGGCCGGCTAAACGCAATGATGAAACAAATCTTCAATCGATCGGCGATCCGACGGCCACAGGTATGTCACGGGATGAGGATGCTAGAGCTTCGAGCCCGCGATCCCTAGAGATCGAAATCACTCGCCCACCTCCCACATCGAATATCGCCCTGAGGACTCGGGCCCACCAGATGGCTGGGATCTGGCTTACGTGTAGCAACTCTTCGACAAATCAATAAGACAGTTCTAGGCCAGGTTCTTGTCAGTCAAAAACAATATACCGGAATACCAGGACTCGGATATCATAACAGCTATCTAACACGGATGCAAGGATAAAGGCGTTTCGAACGCCCTCGCCATCCACTGTGTTCAAACACTCCCAGAATTGTCTAATCTGGTGTCCAAATTCTGCCCAATCAAAGATGCTTGGCTGGCCAGGAAAAACACATATTCGATCTGCGAACACAATTCAAAATGCGACCTGTACGCGAAACATACCGGCCGAGCAAGCTCGGAAGAAGAATAAAACTTCTAGTCACCCCGGGACAACCCTTGATGGCCTCCTAGACAAGTCATGCTGGATACACGCTATTCTACTCAATTCCTACCCAACTCACAGCCTTCAAAACTGTTGGGTGGTAAGGCAGGTGGCTAAAGGCAGACCCAGCCTCCTGGCAGGTACCTTGTTCACGCAAAAGAGTCCTCGGGCGAGGACGGAGTCATGATGATCTACAAGACTTTCACGTCCAACAACCAACACGAACGGGCCGTGTCGAAAGTCAATTCTATCTGGCAGGTGCTAACTCGGGGCACCTGGATAGACACACCGATCACTTTTGATCATAAAGATTAGCCGAGGTCGACCCCGAACAGGTGCCACACCACACTGGTCCTTGACGCAATTTTGGGCGGCTGCTGTCTTCGGAAGGTACTCATGGACGGAGGCAGTAGCTTAAATCTAATATACGTAGGCACTCTGGACAGAATGCAAATTGATAAATTGCGCATAGAACAGAGTAGCACCACCTTCAAAGGTATCGTACCTGGGAGAAAAGCATGTTGCACCAGGAAATAACCTTGGACGTGGTCTTCGGTACCCCGGATAATTAATGATCCAAAGAAGTTACGTTCGACATCGCTCCTTTTAAGAGTGGGTACCATGCCCTTCTGGGACGAGACCCCTTCTCCAAGTTCCAAGAAATACCACATTACGGCTACATGAAGCTTAAAATGTTGGACCCACATGGGACCATTACCATCTTGAATGACCTCGACAAAGCACTCAAAGCTGAGAATAAAATAGAACCACTCGCGCCCACGAATCCTTGTTCGAAGCCCTCGCGGCTGAGGAACTAACCACACTACAAGCCGAAGTCGATCGAGATGATGTCGTCCTTGACAAACGGCCGAAGTCTACTTCATTCAAGTCAATTAATGAAATATTTAAATTCCAAGTACGCCCCACGGACCCAGCTAAAATGGTGTCCATAGGGGCAAACCTTGATCCAGAGATTGACAAGGTGCTACGCAATTTCCTTAAGGAAAATTGGGATATATTCGCCTGGCACCCTTCAGACATGCCAGGGATACCCTGCAGGCTCGCGAAACACAACCTAAATATATTGAAGGGCTACAAGCCCGTCAAACAAGCACGTTGGCATTTCTTTGAACCCAAGCGTCAAACAATGTGCGAGGAACTGGCCAAACTACTGGGAGGCGGGTTCATCCAAGACATAAAACACCCTGAATGGCTCCCCAATTTGGTCATGGTGCCAAAGAAGGACAGAACCTGACGCTTATGCATCAATTTGAAAGACCTCAATAATGCATGCCCCAAGGAACCCTTCCCCCTGCCGAGAATTGACCAAACTGTGGATGCCACAGCCGGGCACGACTAGTTGTGCTTCCTGGATGCCTATTCAGGACATCATCAAATAAAGATGAAAGAATCTGACTAGGAAGCTACAACATTCATCACACCTTATGGGTCATTATATTTCAACACGATGCCCTTCGGACTAAAGAACATCGGCGCCACATAGTAGTGCATGATTCAATCATGCTTGGAAAAACACATCGGGAAGACTGTCGAGGCCTACGTCAATGATGTGGTTGTCAAAACCAAAAACTTTGGACAGTTGGTAGACAACCTCCCTGACACATTTGTGAGCCTACGGGAGTACCAAATTAAACTCAATCCGGAGAAATGCGTCTTCAGAGTTCGAGCCGGCAAACTCCTCAGCCTCATCGTATCTAGCTAAGGAATCGAGGCTAATCTGGCAAAAATACGAGCCTTGGACCACCTCGAGGTACCAATAGAGCTCAAACATGTACATGAACAAGCAGGTTGCGGGTAGCATTAAGTCGCCTCATATCAAGACTCGGCAAGAAAGCTTCACCTTTGTATAAGTTGTTAAAGCAAACAAAGACTTTCAAATGGACCGAAGAAGCTATAGTGGCCCTGGAAGACATCAAAGTTCTCCTCGCCACCAACCCATCTTAGCAGCGCCAGACATATGCGAGATGATGTTATTATACATCTTGGCCACAAACCAGGCGGTTAGCACAGTTGAAATGATCGATATGGTTGACTAGAGGGGGGGTGAATAGGCAACTAACAATTTTAGCTTTTCTTTACCAAATTAAACTTTGCATCAAAGTAGGTTGTCTAGATATGCAACTAGGTGAACAACCTATATGATGCGACAAGAACAAGCGCACGAGCAAGTAAGGGAAACAACACAAGTAATCTTGCAAAATTAAAGGCGCGAGATAACCAAGAGTGGAGCAGGTGGAGACAAGGATGTGTTACCGAAGTTCCTTCCTTTTGAGTGGAAGTACGTCTCCGTTGGAGCGGTGTGGAGGCACAATGCTCCCCAAGAAGCCACTAGGGCCACCGTATTCTCCTCACGCCCTCACACAATGCGAGATGCCATGATTCCACTATTGGTGCCCTTGAAGGCGGCGACCGAACCTTTACAAACAAGGTCGGGGCAATCTCCACAACAATTGGAGGCTCCCAACAACACCACGAAGCTTCACCACAATGGAGTATGGCTTCGAGGTGACCTCAACCGTCTAGGGTGCTCAAACACCCAAGAGTAACAAGATCCGCTAGGGATAACTGGAGGGAATCAAATCTCTCTTAGTGGAAGTGTAGATCGGGGCCTTGTCACCCAATCCCGAGCAAATTAACAAGTTTGATTGGCTAGGGAGAGAGATCGGGCGAAAATGGAGCTTGGAGCAACAATGGAGCTTAGAGGTGGAAGAGGTAGTCAACTAGAGGTAGGAGACGCCCCTTTTATAGTCATGGAAGAAATCCAACCGTTATCCACTTAGACCAGCCCGCGACATGCGGTACTACCGCTCCAGGGGCGCGGTACTACTGCAAGGCCACGCGGTACTACTGTGGGAGACCACGGTACTACCGCGGCAGCTGCAGAGACTATACCATAGGCAGTACTACCGTGAGCGCGGTACTACCGCACCGACCCGCGGTACTACCGCGAGGCAGGTAAGACTAAGTCTGGAATCGGTACGGATGAATGAAAATACATCCATGCCTAGTTCCACTGTCAAAGAGACGATGCAAACATCCATCACGGTACTACCGTCCACAGGGCGCGGTACTATCGTGTGGGTGCGGATGTAAAAAATTACATCCGCCCCTACTACCGTGAAGCCACGGCACTAGGCCAGGGAACCATGGTACAACAGCTCGAAGGGAGCGGTACTACCGTGGCCACCAGCGGTACTACCGCCCTAGACGTGCGGTACTAGCGTGTGGGCGCGGATGTAAAAAATTACATCCGCGCCTACTACCGCGATGCAGCGGTACTTGGCCTAGTAGCCACGGTACTACGACTCCGAGGGAGCGGTACTACCGTGGGCTCGCGCGGTACTACCGCGCATGGTCACGGTACTACCGTGTGTGCCTGCGGTACTACCGCTCCAGTGAGCAATACTACTGCAAGCTCAGCAACAGTAGTCCAGACATTCGCATAGAGGATAGACGGGGAATGCTCCAAGGTGCAAGGGAAAGAAGGAGACAATGAAGAAAACGTGTACGTGATGATTCCTCCCAACCTTTCCGACGCGGACCCGCTCTTAATAGTATGGCTCTCCTACAACTCAAATCCACCAAAAAGAAACGTAGAACAATGCCGTCTTCAATAGTCTCGAGGGGCACTGAGGGAGTCCTGGACTAGGGGGTGTCCGGACAGTCGGACTATCATCGTCCGCCGGACTCCAAGACTATGAAGATACAAGATTGAAGACTTCGTCCTGTGTTCGGATGGGACTTTCCTTGGCGTGGAAGGCAAGCTTGGCGATACGGATATGTAGATCTCCTACCATTGTAACCGACTCTGTGTAACCCTAGCCCTCCCTAGTGTCTATATAAACCGGAGGGTTTTAGTCCGTAGGACACAACAACCATTACAACAATCATACCATAGGCTAGCTTCTAGGGTTTAGCCTCCTTGATCTCGTGGTAGATCCACTCTTGTACTACCCATATCATCAATATTAATCAAGCAGGACGTAGGGTTTTACCTCTATCAAGAGGGCCCGAACCTGGGTAAAACATCATGTCCCTCATCTCCTGTTACCATCCGCCTAGACGCACAGCTCGGGACCCCCTACCCGAGATCCGCGGTTTGACACCGACATTGGTGCTTTCATTGAGAGTTCCTCTGTGTCGTCACCGATAGGCTTGATGGCTTCTTCAATCAACAACAATGACGTCCAGGGTGAGACTTTTCTCCCCGGACAGATCTTCGTATTCGGCGGCTTCGCACTGCGGGCTAATTCACTTGGCCATCTGGAGCAGATTGAAAGCTACGCCCCTGGCCGACAGGTCAGATTTGGAAGCCTAAACTTCACGGCGGACATCCGCGGAGACTTGTTCTTCGATGGATCCGATCCGCAGCCGAGCATGCCGCACTGTCATGATGGGCATGATCCAACTCTGCCGCCGGACAGTATCTTGGAGGTCGCACACGAATCCGCTCCGACCCATAGTCTGGAGCTGATCACGCAGATCGAGGACAGGTGGCTGGACACCGCCTCGGGAACTGCAACTTCCACGGCGATGGAGCCGAACACTGATCTCGTCCCTTACAAAGCTCGTGACTCCGAGGTGCCGGACTCCCTGCCGGACTCCGAACCTCCTGCGCCCCTGCCAATCAAATCCGATTGGGTGCCGATCATGGAGTTCACCGCTGCGGACATCTTTCAGCACTCGCCCTTTGGCGACATCTTAAATTCGCTAAAGCATCTCTCGCTATCCGGAGAGCCTGGCGGATTATGGCGGGATGGTTGGGATGCGGACGACGAAGAAATTCAAAGCCCACCCACCACCCACTTTGTAGCCACTGCCGACGATCTAACCGACATGCTAGACTATGACTCAAGACATTGACGGTATGCACGACGATGCCGGAGATTTAACAAGAACCAGCGCCTACGAGCACCTTTGAAGACCACCTCGTCATATGACATATACATGGTGGACACCCCAAAAGATGGGGACGACGAAGAAGCAGCGGAGGCAGATTCCTTAAAGAAACAGCCCAAGCGCCGACGTCAGCGGCGCCGCTCTAGATCCCGCCACAAGAATGGAGATTCCGCACGGAGATAATAACACCCCGTAAAGTGCGAAGACAATCCCTCCAAGCAACATTCAGCGCAGGAGGATGCAGAAGCAAGCCCTCACGAGAGAGCGGCAGACGAAGAGGTCGAGGATGATAATTACATACCTCCCTCCGGAGACGAGGCAAGCCTCAACGACGATGAATTCGTCGTGCCCGAGGATCCCGTCGAACAAGAGCGTTTTAAACGCAGGCTAATGGCCACAGCAAACAGCCTAAAGAAAAAGCAACAGCAGCTTCAAGCTGATCAAGACCTGCTGGCCGACAGATGGACCGAGGTCCTCGCGGCCGAAGAGTATGAACTCGAACGTCCCTCCAAGAGTTACCCAAAATGCAAGTTGCTCCCCCGATTAGAGGAGGAAGCATACATACCTTCATCACCAGCGCTGTCGGCCGACCGACCACCCGTGGTCGCGGCGAGAGGCATCCAGCCCTCCACCAAGACCGTACCCGGCATCGCTCCAAAAGTACGGGCCACGAGGAACGCGCCCGGACTTGCGAGATATATTGGAGGACAAAGCAAGGCAATCCAGATCCATCTATGGATCACGTGGGTGCCCACGACCCACGCACGAATACCGTCGCACGGATACAACAACTCGGCCGGGCGAACACAGCGATAACGCTCCCTTGAGCTACGTCGTGATATTGCTCAATACAGAGGCGCCGCACACCCGCTATGCTTCACTGACGAAGTAATGGATCATCAAATCCCTGAAGGGTTTAAACCCGTAAGCATTGAATCCTACGATGACACAACAGACCCCGCGGTTTGGATCGAAGATTATCTCCTTCATATCCATATGGCCCGCGGAGACGATCTCCACGCCATCAAATATCTCCCACTCAAGCTTAAAGGACCAGATCGGCATTGGCTTAACAGCTTGCCCGCAGTGTCAATTGGGTGTTGGGAGGACCTGGAAGCCGCATTCCTCGACAACTTCCAGGGCACATATGTGCGACCACCAGATGCCGATGACCTAAGCCACATAATTCAGATGCCAGACGAATCGGCCAGGCAATTCTGGACACGGTTCTTAACAAAGAAAAATCAAATCGTCGACTATCCGAATGCAGAGGCCCTCGCAGCCTTCAAACATCACATCCGCGACGAGTGGCTAGCCCGGCACCTAGGACAGGAAAAGCCGAAAGCCATGGCAGCCCTCACATCATTAATGACCCGCTTCTGTGCGGGAGAGGATAGCTGGCTAGCTCGCAGCAACAACCTCAGTAAAAATGCTGGTAGTCCGGATACCAAGGACCACAATGGCAGGTCGCGTCGAAGCAAAAATAAACGCCGCGTTAACGGCGACGACAAGGAGGATACGGCAGTCAACGCCGGATTCCGAGGCTCTAAACCCGGTCAGCGGAAGAAGCCATTCAAAGAACCACTCGGGTCCGTCAATTTGGACCGAATACTCATTGCTCATGCGGATACATGGCACCCGAAAAGCCAGCTAACCACACCAACAGAGATTGTTGGGTATTTAAGCAGCAGAGCAAGTTAATTGCGAAAACAACGACAAGGGGCATATAGCGACGACGAGGAAGAGACCTGCCGCGAACAATAGAGGACGAAGGGTTTCCCCCACAAGTGCGGACGGTAAACATGATATCGCAACCCATATACCCAAGAAGAAGCGAGCGTGCACTAAGGGACGTATATGCGATGGAGCGATCGCCCAAGTTCAATCCATGGTCCTCTTGCCCGATCACTTTCGATCGAAGAGACCATCCGACCAGTATCCGCCATGGCGGATTCGCCGCATTGGTTTTAGACCAAAGCGTCGATGGATTTCACCTCATGAGAGTCCTAATGGACAGCGGCAGCAGCCTGAACCTACTTTATCAGGATACAGTGCACAAGATGGGCATAAACCCCTCAAGGATTAAACCTACAAAGACGACCTTCAAAGGCGTCATACCAGGTGTTGAAGCTAATTATGCAGCTCGATCCGCTGAAGTGGTCTTGGATCCCGGATAATTTCGGGCGAGTTAATCTTCGAAATAGTCCCGTTCCGCAGCGGCTATCACGCTCTGCTCGGACGAACCGCGTTCGCAAAGTTCAACGCGGTGCCGCATTACGCATACCTCAAGCTCAAGATGCGAGGCCCTCGTGGAGTCATTATGGTCAGCGGAAATACGGAACGCTCCCTCGAGCGGCGGAACATCTGGCTGCTCTCGCGGCGTATCTTGAGCAGCCTTCTAAGGCAATTTTCGAGTCTGGCGTCAAGCGACCGGACACGGCCAAACGCGCCGGAGCAACATCAATCAAGACCACAGCACGTTACGAGCATGCGTAGCAATGCGGCTAACCCCAGCCCTCGCGCGATTGCAAGACCAGCCCTCGCGTACATCACTACGCTCTGGAGATACCATGGGCATAGGGAGGGCACAACCACAACAGACCAGTGCGGCTTGACCACACGGGGCTCCCAAGTGTGTCGCTGTTTTATTTTTTATTTTCCTTTTTCAGTATACACAGACTCCGTTCACGGAGGCCTGTCCGTGGCGAACCCGCCGAACTCACGATGCAACAGCCAGGGAGGGAAAAAGGCTGCGGCGAACACTCAGGTGGTCTCCATTACGAGCATTAAATTTGATTATATACACCAGTCCGCAGCTCACCCCTGGAGGGGGACATGATTAATTAGTCCAATCCCTTGCTTACCGCACTATTTGTATCATTCCGCATTCATAGCAGAATTCCCTAAATAAATAATGCAGCATTTTTTGCCTATAATTGCATCACTTTACATATATGTTCATTATTGACATCTTGCACCCGTATATTTTGGTACGGCCGAATACACCAGGGGCTTATGTTCCCCGCATTATGGTGTGATAAGTCCGAACACTTTCACAAGTGCGGCACCCCGAACTTATAGCATTATATGAATCGGCTCCGAATCATGTCTTGGGTCAATAGTTGGGTTTGCCCGGCTCCCATGTTTTGGTACCTTACGTTCCGTTCCGTCGGCTAAGGTAGCACTGGGAGAACCACTGCGATTGCGCCCCGGTTGAGCTGGGCGAGCGCCTCAGTGGAGAAAGCTAAAACTGACTGGCATGATAAGGCGAGACTAGTCGCTGTTCGAGAGGTTTTTCGAGTCCCTAAAGACTTCGCCGCTTGACGAAGAACGGATAATGTCGGCCATAGGCGTGGTGGCGCCCGAACTCGGTCTTCCGACACTAGGGGCTTCACCAAAATTTAAAATTATAGAATTCTATGGCTAAGTGAGAGTGTTCAAGCATTATAAGTCCGGTTGCCTTGTTCGTTGTGTTGAGCGCGTCCCTAGATGGACCCAAAAATGGGAACAAGAGTGCTCAAGTTTATCCGAACACCCCAAACTTCGTGGCATGGGGGCTGAAGCCGACGACTTGCCATCTCTCAGATTTTATAAACGGCCCCACAGAAGGTAATATTTTAAATCAAACAAGCGTTGCTTAGCGCATATGAACAAAGTTTTCAGTGCACAGGATAACACATAGCGAGTTTACTCAATAATTACATCTCTAGGGCACTCATCCGCAATCTTGCGGGCACCCTTCAGGACAGTCTTATAGTACATCTCGGGCGTACGATACTCCTTGCCCGCTGGCGGCGCGTCAGTGATATAAGCCTCTCCGCATCCAGCTTGCCCCAGTGCACCTTTGCGCGGGCAAGGGCCCGGCGAGCACCTTCAATACAGGCGGAGCGCTTGATGACCTCCACCCAGGGGCACGCATCCACCACCCCGACGAGGCGAAGTAGCTCCTGTGCATGGCCTCTCCGAGCCACAGCTGGACTATGAGGCCCTTCATGGCCTGCTCCGCTACCTTGTGGAGCTCGACCAGCTGCTTCAGCTGGTCGCTAGGGGGCACCGGATGGCCGGCCTCAGCGTACTTAGACCAGAAGACCTTCTCCGTTGAGCTCCCCTCCTCGCCACGGTAGAATGCAGCGGCATCGGATACACTGCGAGGCAGATCTGCAAACGCCCCTGGAGAGCTTCGAATTCGGGTAAGTATTAGGTACTTTACATTAACATGCTTGCTTTGCATGAAAAATGCCTTACCCGCCGCTATTTTCTTCACATCCTCAACCTCCTGAAGGGCCTTATGGGCCTCGGCCTTGGCGGCTTTGGCACTTTCGAGAGCCGAGGCAAGCTCAGACTCTCGAGTCTTTGAGTCACGCTCCAAACTCTCATGCTTTTTCATGAGAGCCTGGAGCTCTTTCCGCACCTCCGCCACCCGCGCCTCTTGCTTCTCTCACTCTGCCCGTTCCGCGGCTGCATTGCGTTCGGCCGTGGACACGGCCTCCTTCACGGTTGCCACCTCATTTGTGGCCCCTGCAGTACCCACGTTATCCTTGTTATTTTTTGTTGCAACCTAAATCCTTTTTTGTAAGGTAACTATTCAAAGAGGTGTTACTCACCTTCTTTGTCCTCGAGCTGCTTCTTGGCACGGCCGAGCTCTTGCTCGGACCGCTCGAGGTCCTGCTTCAAAGCATCGACCTCCACGGTCGGTCTGGCAGAGGTCGGCGCAGCCTGCAAACCCATATTGACATAATTTTTAGCAACCTGCGTTTATCTTTTTAGATCCTCGGTCCGGCTTTTCTTTCCGAACACCGAACCGAGCATCGAGGGCTCTGTCTATGCGGTATTACATTACATATTTTAACTTCTTACCTCAAAGCCTGTTAGAAGGCTCTGCGAGCTTTAGTCACCCGCTCTTGGCGAGCTGAACCTTCGAATCACCGCACTCATGATAATGCGGTGTTCTTCCTCGATGGAAGCGCCTTTGGCGCCTCAACAAGTTGTCCGGTGCCTCCAGTTGGGCGGAGGCCGCGGTGTCCTGATCTTTCCCTTCTTGCGAAGGGCGCTGCCGGACTCCGGAACCACTGCGAGTTCGGTGTGGAGTCGGCGCAAAGTCCGGAGGCTGCTGCGGCACCTCCGAGCCTCCTCTGATGGGTCCCTTCCGGGATCCCACCTCGGCGTCCTCGGCGCGCGAGGGGTAGAGGCGTCGGAATGGAATCTACATCCGACGGAGCCCAACGACCCGCCGGCAAGCGGGGAGATCATCATCGGCGGATCGCAGCGTTATCACGGCATTAGAAGGACACTATGTGACACAAAATAAATCGCAAATTGTTCAGAATCCGGATACTTACGATCTTGCGGAGGCTGGCCCTTGAGGGCCACTCTTAAATGCCAACGCTGGCGTTATGGAGCTGTCCGGGAATAGTCCTTCCCTCTTGGACCCTTGGCCTCCCCTGTTGGGGAAGCCTTCCTTTTCCTCTCTCCTTCCTCTGGGAGAGAGTCTTCTTCCTCCTCCTCGCCTTTGGGGGAGGAGTCCGCCTCGGAGTCGTCGGACACCTGAAAACGGGAACTCTTTCGAGTGCCCGTGGCCACCTTCTTGGCCTTCTTCTCCGGCACCACGTGCGGTGCCGGGACCAGCAGCCCCGCTAGGCGGGCGTCTACTGGGTTTTCTGGCATGGGAGCCGGGCAGATGATCTGCCTGGCCTTCTTCATCTAGTCCTGTCAAAGGAAAAGAAAGATTGAAACCTGCATAGGTTCAAACTATCAAAAACAAGTGTCCCGTAAAGGGGTAGAATCACTTACCTCGTCAGCTGGTCGCTGCGAGTGAAATCCGCGATCTTCAGCAGCGGATACGGGAGCTTCGGCGCCCTTGAACAGCACCCTCCAGGCACCTTTGTACGTTGTATCGAAGAGCCCTCTCAATGCCTGGTGTTGTGCCGGATCGAACTCCCACAGGTCGAATGCCCGTTCTTGGCATGGGAGAATCCAGCGGACGAGCATGACTTGGACCACATTAACAAGCCTGAGCTTCTTGTTCACCAGCTTCTGGATACAGGCTTGGAGTCCCGTCACCTCCTCCGAACTACCCCATAGCAAGCCCTTCTCTTTCCAGGAGGTGAGCTGCATGGGGATACCAGATCTGAACTCGGGGGCCGCCACCCACGTAGGGTCTCGCAGCTCGGTGATGTAGAACCACCCCGATTGCCACCCCTTGACGGACTCCACGAAGGCCCCTTCGAACTAGAGGACGTTGGGCATCTTGCCCAACATGGCGCCTCAAGACTCGCTTGAGTGCCCTTCACTACCTTCGGCTTGACGTTGAAGGTCTTGAGCCACAAGCCGAAGTGGGGCCGGATGCAGAGGAAGGCCTCGCACACGACGATAAACGCCGAGATGTTGAGGATGAAGTTTGCCGCCAGATCATGGAAATCCAGGCCGTAATAGTACATGAGCCCCTGGACAAAGGGATGCAACGGGAGCCCAGTCCGCGGAGGAAGTGGGGAAGGAATACAACCCTCTCATGGGGCCTGGGGGTGGGGATGAGCTGCCCCTTGTCGGGCAGCCGATGCACGATGTCGCCGGAAAGGTATCCGGCTGCGCGGATTTTATGATGTGCTCCTCCGCCACGGAGGAGGCCAGCCATTGCCTCCCGCTCCGGACATGGTCGGAGAAGGTTGAGGCGAGATCTTGTGGACTTAGGGCGCTGGAGCTCGAGAGTGCGGAGATGGATAAGCAAAGGAGGAAGAAGGCGTTGGTAAAAAGGGTGGATCCTTATCCCCTTATATATGGGCGGACGAAGATTATACGTCCCCACTGGCCTGGTAAAACTCGCTTATCTCCCAAGCACCACCCTCAATGGCGCGGTTGGGTTACCCACGTCCGTATTGATGAGAATCCCGGAATAAGGGGAACACGATCTACTTCGACAAGGCGTGCCAAGGAAACCGCCGCTAAACGCTACTGAGGTGGTATATTAAAAAACGATTCAAGTAAAGGCTTGGTAGTGGTGTGACGTCATGCCACAAAATACGACAGCAGATCGAATTTGTGTACATATTATTCTCTCTACGGTGGAATGTGGAAATTATTTTGCAGAGCCGGACACTATCCTAGTGTTCACAATCTTCTATGGATTATTCGGAGGAGGAACCCGCCTTGCAATGCCGAACATTATGCGTGCGGACTCATGGTCATTGAAGCCAGTTCTGGGGCTCTTGAGGAGTCTGGACTAGGGGTGTCCGGACAGCGGACTATCATCGTCCGCCGCCTCCAAGACTATGAAGATACAAGATTGAAGACTTCGTCCCGTGTCCGGATGGGACTTTCCTTGGCGTGGAAGGCAAGCTTGGCGATCTGGATATGTAGATCTCCTACCATTGTAACCGACTACTGTAACCCTAGCCCTCCCGGTGTCTATATAAACCGGAGGGCTTTAGTCCGTAGGACACAACATACATTACAACAATCATACCATAGGCTAGCTTCTAGGGTTTAGCCTCCTTGATCTCGTGGTAGATCCACTCTTGTACTACCCATATCATCAATATTAATCAAGCAGGACGTAGGGTTTTACCTCCATCGAGAGGGCCCGAACCTGGGTAAAAACTTCGTGTCCCTCGTCTCCTGTTACCATCCGCCTAGACGCACAGTTCGGGACCCCCTACCCGTGATCCGCCGGTTTTGACACCGACAGCGGGGAATTCAAAACATTCCGGTAGTCAATCGAGTGGTTGACCAGTCTCTCGCTGTATAATGACAGTCAGTTTTCGGCTTTCTCTCGAGGTGCTCGCCACGGCCGGGGCACAATCGCAGAGTTCTCCGGTGCCGCGTTAGCGATGATCTGAACGTAAGGCAGCAAAACACGGAGCCGGGCAAACCCAACATTTGACCAAAGACATGATTCGGAGCTGATGCATATATGCCTAACTCGAGACGCCGAACACTCCCTAAGGTGTTCGGTCTTTATAATAATGGGCAGAACAATGCCCTAAGCCCCTAGTGTCCAGGTAAGGGCATGGTCCTCTGACGCGGCCGATGCCAAAACGTCAGGCTCCGCTTTGGTTATAAGAAGAAACTAAGGGAGAATAATCAACAAGGGACAGTAAAAAAGGTTTACGCAGGGTCTTAATCTGAAAAGAATCCTCGCGACGGGTCCCTACTGCACGTCTGCGCCTGTGTCTCCGTTGTGCCGTTATCCTAGACGGGTGTGCACGTTGTTCATCTGTAAAAAGAGAGGAACTTAGTTTGAAAGGAACTTGTGCGAAAAATATTTACGAAGGAAGAAATATAAGTAAGTAAAGCGGAGTCTGTATGAGCTCGCTGTTGCTTTGGCGCGCAGCCCCTTGTGAAGGGGTGTGCGGCTAGGGAGCCCCTAGCTTATTTATGCCGGACTCGTCTAACCGTGTCCGGGGTCTTTAAATGACCCTCGCACTGAAATGATGCCACGTGGACCGGCCATCTTAAGTGTAAGAGATGCGTAATGTGGTATGGCGTTGAAGCGGACAAAAGCTTCTCGTCCCAAGAGTGCTTGATAGCTACTTTTAAATGGGACGATATGAAAGATTAGTTTTTCACGTCAAAAGTTGTTCGGTCAACCGAACATAACTTCTAGTAATAGGGAGCCTGCGCACTTGGCGTAAGGGCCTGGCGTCACTCCTTTAAAGGAAGTGCGGTTGTGTTGAAATTTAGTAAGGTCTATCCCAACTTGCGGATTGTATTTGAATACAGCAGGTTTAAGTTGCTGCCTCCGTCCATCGGGACTTGTTTAAATTGTAGACCGTCGATTATGGGATCCAATATCAGGGCAGTCCATCCTGCATTTCGAACGCTTCTGGAATAATCCAAGTGGTCGAAAGTGATTGGTTCTGATGTCCAATCTCTATGTTCTGCTGGGTTGGACCGTGCGAGACCCATTTTAACGGGTGCCGCACTGTTTTTCCGTATTATCACATGAAGTGAATTTACTGTTTTGACCTTTTGTGGGAAATTCTTTTGTTTTCTGGTGCTCTGCTGGTGGGGTTTGTCATCTTCGCTTGACGCGTCGAGCCCCTTGTGTTCGGCGTTTAGTCGGCCGGACTGTTTGAAAACCCAACAGTCTCGATGGGTGTGGTTTGCAGGCCTTCCGGGGGTACTGTGGATTTGACATATCCGACCCAAAATCTTGTTTAAGTTGGATAGCTCATCCTGTCATCCTGAAGAGGCGGTATTTTGTTGTTTGGCCGCGAGCTTTTGAATCCGGCGTTGACTGCCGTGCTCTTTGGGCTTTTCTCTTTATTCCGGCGCTGCTCTTTTCTGCGCCGTGATTTTCCGTTTCCATCTCTGATCTCGGATGTACTTGGGTCGCTGGTGCTGCATCTTGCTAGCCAGCTATCCTCTCCCGCATAGAAGCGGGTCATGAGGCTTGTTAGCGCGGACATTGTCCTCGGCTTCTCTTGGCCGAGGTGTCTGGCAAGCCATTCGTCTCGGACGTTGTGTTTAAAAGCTGCGAAGGCTTCGGCGTCCGGGCAGTCGATTATTTGGTTCTTTTTGGTGAGGAACCTGTTCCAGAATTTGCGCGCTGACTCTCCGGGCTGTTGAGTTATATGACTTAGATCATCTGCATCCGGAGGGCGGACATAAGTCCCTTGAAAATTTGCTCTAAACTCGTCCTCGAGCTCTTCCCAACTTCCAACAGTGTTTTCTTGGAGGCTTTTGAGCCAATGATGGGCTGGCCCTTTGAGCTTGAGGGGTAGGTATTTTATGGCGTGGAGATCATCTCCTCTGGCCATGTGTATGTGTAGTATATAATCTTCTATCCAGACTCCAGGGCCTGTTGTTCCGTCGTAGGCCTCTATGTTTATGGGTTTAAATCCTGCTGGGAATTCGTGGTCCAGCACCTCGTTGGTGAAACATAGTGGGTGTGCGGCGCCCCTGTATTTGGGTGCACCGATGTCTTCGGACACTCGGCGTGTTGTATTGCCTCCTGGGGCCCTCTTCTTTGGCCCGTAAATGGACCTGGCTGGGCCATCTGTCCTTTCAGGGTCGTTAGTCGGTTTATATGCGGCGCCGCTTTCAGATTTTGGCCTATCATCTGGCCGTCTATCCGGCCAGGCGGCTTCTTTGTTTTTTGACAGTGGGGGCTCTATGGCCTCCTCATCAAATTCTGGCAGTAGTTTGCGCTTCGGGTAGCTCTTTGATTGACGGCCATTGCCGTATTTGTCTGCGGTTTTGAGCACTTTGCTCCACCTCATCTTGAGTGTATCTTCCGCTGTTTTGAGCTTCCGTTTTTCCTTCTTCAAGCTTCTTGCGGTGTTGACGAGTCTTTTCCGAAGGTTTTTATTCTCCGGCGGTGTGTCCGGCGTGAGATCATCCGGACTGTTGTTTTCACCGGGCCTGGACTGATTATCTGACTCGTCCTGTTCGGACGGTTTCTTATCTGCATGTTCGCCGTCCACTTGTGTGCCCTGCTGTATTGCGGGGTCATTAGGAGCGCCGTTGTTGTCGAGGTGGGACTTAGGGCGGCGTCTGCGCCGCCGTTTTGGTTGTTTGTCGGCAGGGTTATCTTCTACCGCGGCCCGTTGGTCCTCGTTATCGCTTCCTTTTGGGGTATCCACCATGTATACGTCGTATGACGAGGTGGTCCTCCCATGCCCTATAGGCGCTGGTTCTTGTTCATCTCCGGCATCATCGTCCATACCGTCGATGTTTCGGAGTCATAGTCTAGCATGTCGGTTAGATCGTCGACAGTGGCTACAAAGTGGGTGGTGGGTGGGCTCTGAATTTCTTCGTCGTCTGTATCCCAACCATCCTGGCCATAGTCCGGCCAGGACTCTCCCGATAGCGAGAGATGCTTTAGCGAATTCAGGATGTCGCCAAAGGGCGAGTATTGGAAGATGTCCGTGGCGGTGAATTCCATAACCGGCACCCAATCCGATTCGATTGGTAGGGGCGTGGGAGGTCCGGAGTCCGGCACCTCGGAATCACGAGTTTCGCGAGGGACAAGGTTGGTGTTCGGCTCCATCGCCGTGGAAGTTGAAGTCCCCGAGGTGGTGTCCATCCACCGGTCCTCGATCTGGGCGATCAGCTCCGGACTAAGGGCCGAAGCGGATTTGTGTGCAGCCACCAAGGCACTGTTCGGCGGCAGAGTTAGATCATGCCCATCGCAACAGTGCGGCGCGCTTGGCTTTGGCTCGAGCCCGTCGAAGATCAAGTCTCCGCGGATGTCGGCTGTGAAGTTTAGGCTTTCGAATCTGACCTGATGGCCAGGGGCGTAGCTTTCGATCTGCTCTAGATGGCCAAGTGAATTAGCCCGCAGTGCGAAGCCGCCGAATACGAAGACCTGTCCGGGAAGAAAAGTCTCACCCTGGACAGCATTGTTGATTGAAGATGCCATCGAGCCTATCGGTGACGACACAGAGGAAATCTCAATGAAAGCACCAATGTCGGTGTCAAAACCGGCGGATCTCGGGTAGGGGGTCCCGAACTGTGCGTCTAGGCGGATGGTAACAGGAAACAAGGGACACGATGTCTTACCCAGGTTCGGGCCCTCTTGATGGAGGTAAAACCCTACGTCCTGCTTGATTAATATTGATGATAGGGGTAGTACAAGAGTGGATCTACCACGAGATCAAGGAGGCTAAACCCTAAAGCTAGCCTATGGTATGATTGTTCTGATGTATGTTGTGTCCTATGGACTAAAGCCCTCCGGTTTATATAGACACCGGAGAAGGCTAGGGTTACATAGAGTCGGTTACAATGGTAGGAGATTTACATATCCGTATCGCCAAGCTTGCGTTCCACGCCAAGGAAAGTCCCATCCGGACACGGGACGGAGTCTTCAATCTTGTATCTTCGTAGTCTTGGAGTCCGGCGGACGATGATAGTCCGGCTGTCCGGACACCCCCTAGTCCAGGACTCCCTCACATATCCTTAGTCCTTTTCAGGTATTTCAGGATGTTCTTGACCGCTGTCCAGTGATCCACTCCTGGATTACTTTGGTACCTACCTGCCAAGCTTATTGCTAAGCATACGTCACGTCTGGTACACAACATTGCATACATGATAGAGCCTATGGCTGAAGCATAGGGAACATCTTTCATTTTCTCTCTATCTTCTGCTGTGGTCGGGCATTGAGTTTGACTCAACTTCACACCTTGTAGCACGAGGCAAGAATCCTTTCTTTGCACGATCCATTTGAACTTTTCAAAATTTTGTCAAGGTATGTGCTTTGTGAAAGTCCTATTAAGCGTCTTGATCTATCTCTATAGATCTTGATGCCCAATATGTAAGCAGCTTCACGAGGTCTTTCATTGAAAAACTTTTATTCAAGTATCCCTTTATGCTATCCAGAATTCTATATCATTTCCAATTAATAATATGTCATCTACATATAAAATCAGAAATGCTACAGAGCTCCCACTCACTTTCTTGTAAATACAGGCTTCTCCAAAAGTCTGTATAAAACCATATGCTTTGATCACACTATCAAAATGTTTATCGCAACTCCGAGAAGCTTGCACCAGTCCATAAATGGATCCCTGGAGCTTGCATACTTTGTTAGCACCTTTTGGATCAACAAAACCTTCTGGCTGCATCATATACAACTCTTCTTCCAGAAATCCATTCAAGAATGCAGTTTTGACATCCATTTGCGAAATTTCATATTCATGAAATGCAGCAATAGCTAACATGATTCGGACAGACTTAAGCATCACTACGGGTGAGAAGGTCTCATCGTAGTCAACCCCTTGAACTTGTCGAAAACCTTTCGCAACAAGTCGAGCTTTATAGACAGTTACATTACCATCAGCGTCGGTCTTCTTCTTAAAGATCCATTTATTCTCAATGGCTTGCCGATCATCGAACAAGTCAACCAAAATCCATACTTTGTTTTCATACATGGATCCCATCTCAGATTTCATGGCCTCTAGCCATTTTGCGAATCTGGGCTCATCATTGCTTCCTCATAGTTAGTAGATTCATCATGGTCAAGTAACATGACTTCGAGAATAGGATTACCGTACCACTCAGTGCGGATATTATTCTAGTAGACCCACGAGTTCAATAGAAACTTGATCTGAAGTTTCATGATCAATATCATCAGCTTCCTCACTGATTGGTGTAGTCGTCACGAGAACGGTTCTTGTGATGAACTACTTTCAATGAGGGAGTAGATCTGATTATCTCATCAAGTTCTACTTTCCTCCCACTCACTTCTTTCGAGAGAAATTCATTCTCTAGAAAGGATCCGATCTTAGCAACGAAAATCTTGCCCTCAGATCTGTGATAGAAGGTGTACCCAATAGTCTCTTTTGGGTATCCTATGAAGACACATTTCTCCAATTTGGGTTCAAGCTTATCTGGTTGAAGTTTCTTCACATAAGCATCGCAGCCCCAAACTTTAAGAAACGACAACTTTGGTTTCTTGCCAAACCACAGTTCATAAGGTGTCGTCTTAACGGATTTTGATGGTGCCCTATTTAACGTGAATGCGGCCGTCTCTAAAGCACAACCCCAAAACGATAGCGGTAAATCAGTAAGAGACATCATAGATCGCACCATATCCAGTAAATTACGATTACGACGTTCGGACACACCATTTCGTTGTGGTGTTCCGGGTGGCGTGAGTTGCGAAACTATTCTGCATTGTTTCAAGTGTAGACCAAACTCGTAACTCAAATATTCTCCTCCACGATCAGATCCTAGAAACTTTATTTTCTTGTTACGATGATTTTCCACTTCACTCTGAAATTCTTTGAACATTTCAAATGTTTCAGACTTGTATTTCATTAAGTAGATATACCCATATCTTCTCAAATCATCTGTAAAGGTGAGAAAATAACGATATCCGCCGCGAGCCTCAACATTCATTGGACCACACACATCAGTATGTATGATTTCCAACAAATCAGTTGCTCGCTCCATAGTTCCGGAGAACGGCGCTTTAGTCATCTTGCCCATAAGGCACGGTTCGCAAGTACCAAGTGATCCATAATCAAGTGATTCCAAAAGCCCATCAGTATGGAGTTTCTTCATGCGCTTTACACCGATATGACCTAAGCGGCGATTACCACAAATAAGTTGCACTATCGTTATCAACTCTGCATCTTTTGGTTTCAACACTATGAATATGTGTATTACTACTATCGAGATTCAATAAAAATAGACCACTCTTCAAGGGTGCATGACCATAAAAGATATTACTCGTATAAATAGAACAACCATTATTCTCTGATTTAAATGAATAACCGTCTCGCATCAAACAAGATCCAGATATAATGTTCATGCTCAAGCTGGCACCAAATAACAATTATCTAGGTCTAAAACTAATCCCGATGGTAGATGTAGAGGTAGCGTGCCGACCGCGATCACATCGACTTTGGAACCATTTCCCACGCGCATCGTCACCTCGTCCTTAGCCAATCTTCGCTTAATCCGTAGTACTGCGAGAATTAGTAAGGTACACATCAATAACATGTATATCACATATACCTTTGTTTACTTTGCCATCCTTCTTATCCGCCAAATACTTGGGGCAGTTCCGCTTCGAGGTCGATGCGCTTGCGAGAAGCACTCTCGGCCAAGCTTAGGTCCAGACTTGGGTTAATTCTCTTGAGCAGCAACTTGCTTGCCGTTCTTTTTGAAGTTCCCTTTCTTCTTCCCTTTGCCCTTTTTCTTGAAACTGGTGGTCTTGTTAACCATCAACACTTGATGCTCCTTCTTGATTTCTACCTCCGTAGCTTTTAGCATTGCGAAGAGCTCGGGAATAGTCTTGTTCATCCCTTGCATATTATAGTTCATCACGAAGCTCTTGTAGCTTGGTGGCGATGATTGGAGAATTCATCAATGACACTATCATCGGAAGATTAACTCCCGGTTGAATCAAGTGATTATTATACCCGACATTTTGAGTATTTGTTCACTTGATGAAACTATTCTCCTCCATCTTGCAGCTATAGAACTTATTGGAGACTTCATATCTCTCAATCCGGGCATTTGCTTGAAATATTAACTTCAACTCTTGGAACATCTCATATGCTCCATGACGTTCAAAACGTCGTTGAAGACCGGTTCTAAGCCGTAAAGCATGGCACATTGAACTATCGAGTAGTCATCGACTTTGCTCGCCAGACGTTCTTAACGTCGTCGGTTACATCGGCGGAAGAGGTTGGCACCCAGCGGTGCTTCGAGACATAACTTTTACGTGCAGCAATGAGGATAATCCTCGAGTTACGGACCCGATCCGTGTAATTGCTACCATCATCTTTCAACTTTGCTTTCTCAAGGAACATTACAATTCAACGGAACAACAAATGAGCCATCTATCTACAAACAAACATAGACAAGCAAAATACTATCAGGTACTAAGTTCATGATAAATTTAAGTTCAATTAATCATATTACTTAAGAACTCCCACTTAGACAGACATCTCTCTAGTCATCTAAGTGATCACGTGATCCAAATCAACTAAACCATGTCCGATCATCACGTGAGATGGAGTAGTTTCAATGGTGAACATCACTATGTTGATCATATATACTATATCATTCACGCTCGACCTTTCGGTCTCCGTGTTCCGAGGCCATATCTGTATATGCTAGGCTCGCCAAGTATGACCTGAGTATTCCGCGTGTGCAACTGTTTTGCACCCGTTGTATTTGAGCGTAGAGCCTATCACACCGATCATCACGTGGTGTCTCAGCATGAAGAACTTTACGAACGGCGATACTCGGGGAGAACACTTCTTGATTATTAAGTGAGAGATCATCTTAAAATGCTACCGTCAATCAAAGCAAGATAAGATGCATAAAGGATAAACATCACATGCAATCAATATAAGTGATATGATATGGCCATCATCATCTTGTGCTTGTGATCTCCATCTTGAAGCACCATCGTGATCACCATCGTCACCGGTAGCGACACCTTGATCTCCATCGTAGCATCGTTGTCGTTACACCATCTATTGCTTCTCGACTATCGCTACCACTTAGTGATAAAGTAAAGCAATTACAGATGCGTTGCATTTCATACAATAAGCGACAACCATATGGCTCCTGCCGATTGCCGATAACCGGTTACAAAACATGATCATCTCATACAATAAAATATAGCATCACGTCTTGACCATATCACATCACAACATGCCCTGCAAAAACAAGTTAGACGTCCTCTACTTTGTTGTTGCAAATTTTACGTGGCTGCTACGGGCTTAGCAAGAACCGTTCTTACCTACGCATCAAAAAACCACAACGATAGTTTGTCAAGTTGGTGCTGTTTTAACCTTCACAAGGACCGGGTGTAGCCACACTCGATTCAGCTAAAGTGAGAGAGACAGACACCCGCCAGCCACCTTTAAGCACAAGTGCTCGTAGCGGTGAAACCAGTCTCGCGTAAGCGTCTGGCGTAATGTCGGTCGGGCCGCTTCATCTCACAATACCGCCCGAACCAAAGTATGACATGCTGGTAAGCGGTATGACTTGTATCGCCCACAACTCACTTGTGTTCCACTCGTGCATATAACACCAACGCGCATAAAACCTAGGCTCGAATGCCATCATTGGGGAACGTAGTAATTTCAAAAAATTCCCTCGCACACGCAAGATCATGGTGATGGCATAGCAACGAGAGGGAGAGTGTTAGTCCATGTACCCTCGTGACCCGTGGCGGGCGTTAGCACAACACGGTTGATGTAGTCGTGCGTCTTCACGATCCGACCGATCCAAGCACCGAGCGTATGGGGCCTCCGAGTTCAGCACACGTTCAGCTTGATGGCGATCTCCGCCTCCGATCCAGCAAAGCTCGGAGATGAGTTCCGTCGGCCGACGGCGTGGTGGCGATGATGATGTTCTACCGGCGCAGGGCTTCGCCTAAACTCCGTGACGATATGACCGAGGTGGAATATGGTGGAGGGGGGCACCGCACACGGCTAAGGAACGATCCGTAGATCAACTTGTGTGTCTATGGGGTGCCCCCCCCCGTATATAAAGGAGCAAGGGGGGAGGCCGGCCGGCCCCTTGGGGCGCGCCAAGGAGGAGGAATCCTCCTCCTAGTAGGAGTAGGACTCCTCCTTTCCTACTCCTACTAGGAGGTGGAAGGAAGGGGGAGAGGGGGAAGGAAAGGGGGGGCGCCGCCCCCCCTCCTAGTCCAATTCGGACCAGAGGGGAGAGGGGGCACATGGCCCATGCTGACTGCCCCTCTCTCCTTTCCCCTAAGGCCCATAAGGCCCAATACTCTCCCGGGGGGTTCCGGTAACCACTCCGGCACTCCGGTTTTCTCCGAAATCACCCGGAACACTTCCGGTGTCCGAATATAGTCGTCCAATATATCAATATTTATGTCTCGACCATTTCGAGACTCCTCGTCATGTCCGTGATCACATCCGGGACCCCGAACAAACTTCGGTACATCAAAACTTATGAACTCATAATAAAACTGTCATCGTAACGTTAAGCGTGTGGACCCTACGGGTTCGAGAACTATGTAGACATGACCTAGAACCATTCTCGGTCAATAACCAATAGCGGGACCTGGATGCCCATATTGGTTCCTACATATTCTACGAAGATCTTTATCGGTCAAACCGCATAACAACATACGTTGTTCCCTTTGTCATCGGTATGTTACTTGCCCGAGATTTGATCGTCGATATCCAATACCTAGTTCAATCTCGTTACCGGCAAGTCTCTTTACTCGTTCTGTAATGCATCATCCCGCCACCAACTCATTTGGTCATATTGCTTGCAAGGCTTATAATGATGTGCATTACCGAGAGGGCCCAAAGATACCTCTCCGACGATCGGAGTGACAAAACCTAATCTCGAAATACGCCAACTCAACATATACCTTCGGAGACACCTGTAGTACTCCTTTATAATCACCCAGTTACATTGTGATGTTTGGTAGTACCCAAAGTGTTCCTCTGGTAAACGGGAGTTGCATAATTCTCATAGTTACAGGAACATGTATAAGTCATGAAGAAAGCAATAGCAATATACTAAACGATCAAGTGCTAGGCTAATAGAATGGGTCATGTCAATCACATCATTCTTCTAATGATGTGATCCCACTAATCAAATGACAACACATGTCTATGGTCAGGAAACATAACCATCTTTGATCAATGAGCTAGTCAAGTAGAGGCATACTAGTGACTATATGTTTTGTCTATGTATTCACACATGTATCAAGTTTCCGGTTAATACAATTCTAGCATGAATAATAAACATTTATCATGATATGAGGAAATAAATAATAACTTTATTATTGCCTCTAGGGCATATTTCCTTCAGAAACCCAATTCCCTTCTTGGCCACAACTTCCTTTCGATTACTCAAAAGGTCGTTGAGATTCTTCTCACCTTGAATGCAAGTCACAAGGCCTTTCTCAAGTTGATCCTTCAACTTGGCATTCTCCTCCACAAGATGCACATGCTCACAACATGGGTTAGTAGCATATGCATTATCAATTAATACCATATGAGGGAAGGTGGCCTTTTCCTTGGTTAGCTTAACTTGGAGTTGAGCATGAGACTCCTTGAGGTTAGCATGAGCACCCTTCAAGACCTTGTGGGCCTTGTCAAGTATCTCAAACTCCTCCTTGAGTCTAGCACGATCAACCCCAAGCTTAGCCTTCTCGGAAGGTAGCACACGAGACACGACAAGAGCATGATCAAGATCTTTCTTTAACTTAGCATGGTCATCGTTGTGTGACTCCTCAAGAGTCAAACGATGTCCACGCTCTTCCTCAAGAGCATTAGAAAGATACGATATCTCATCGGCATAGTCACAACTATGACCTTCCATCTCAGAGATGGTTTCTTCGTGAGCCTCGATCATGACATTGGCCTCACCAAGTTGTTCCAAGAGAGCAACAAAGTGCTTCTTGGATTTGCCCTTGAGCTTACTCATAAAAGACTCAAATTCATTCACTTCCTCATTAGACTCATCATGTTCATCAATGCAATCCTCTAAGGAGGGATTAGTAATGATGGTGGTTTTGATGTTGGGGGTTACCTTGTTGGTAGCTTTAGCCATGAGGCACTTGGCGGTGATGTTCTCGTTGGGTGAATCAAAGAGAGACACCCGGGGAGTGGTAGCAATGGCAACGGACGCCATGGCCATTGCTTCTCCATTTTCATCATCATCATCGTCCTCATGGTATTCTTCTTGAATGACCAACCCACGAGTAGGAGTCTTCTTGGTGAAGTTGTTCTTGTTGGGGAAGGACTTGGCTTTGTCTTTTCGGATGAACTTGCCACCATTGTCTCGCCGCTTCTCGTAAGGACAATCCGCAACGAAATGGCTCACATTGCCACAGTTGAAGCAAGTTCTAACTCGTTGCTTGCCCTTGACGCTACTTGAGTTGTTCTTGTTGAAGTTAGGTCTTGTATTCTTCTTGCTCCAAAATTGTCTTGAAGCAAGAGCCATGTGCTCATGATAATCATATTTGGTGTCTTCGGGGTTGCTCTCCTCATCTTCCTCTTCTTCCACACTAACCTTGGCCTTCAAAGCAAGGTTGGGCTTCTTTGCCCTTTCAGAACGGAGCACCACATTGTCGGCGGTCTTGTCCAAGATGCTCATTGCAACGAACTCATCCAACACTTCACTTGAGGTCATGGAGTGGAGTCCGGTCTTTGACGAATGACGGAGTACATGGCCTTGTTGTAGGGCATCATGGCCTTGAGGAACTTGCGCTCGATCCAGTTGTCATCCGTGTCCTTGCTCCCATGATCTCGGAGTGAGACCGCGAGTTTGGTCACTCCTCGAAAGAGCTCACGAGGTTCTTCATCTTCTTTCATTGCAAACTCATCGGCTTCATCTTGTACCACTTCATAGTTGGAGTGTTGAATGCTAGCACTTCCTCGATAGGGAGACACAACGCATTGCCATGTGTCTTTGGCCATGGCATGAGGTCGAAGATGAGGGAGATCTTCGGGAAGGATTGCATCTTGGATGATGAAGAGAGCACTCTCATTGAATTGATTATCCACCACTTCTCTCGGGGTGAAGTTGCTTCGGTCATGTGGATAGAAACCTTCTTCAATGATTCTCCAAAGGTTAGTATTCACATGATTTAAATGACGCTTGAAGCGATACACCCAAGAATCAAAATCCTCATTTTTCACAATCTTAGGAGGAGGACCGGCATGATTTAAATGAGTAGAGGGAATTGGTCCTCCATAAATTGGAGGTTCCACATGGGCAAAGATGTCGGTGCCATTTCTACCACTAGTAGAAGGACTCTTTTCACTGTTAGCTTCCCCTTTGTAGGAGGTAGCATCCGTCACCTTGTTAGTGGGATCACCCACTTTCATCAGCGAGTGGACAGTTTGAGTCCTTCAAGAAATTTAGTAAACATGCTTTCAACCTTGGTCGTCATGGAGTCTTTCAATGTGTCTAGAGCCACATTGAATTCCTCCTGAGATCGAGGTTCCCCATCGACCGTGAGCGAGATAGGATTCACACCGGAGTGCTCCCATGCACCGTCTATGGTGTCAACCATACTCTTCGGACGGCAAAGTCCTTAATAAAGAGACGAGGCTCTGATACCAATTAAAAGGATCGGTATGGTTGACTAGAGGGGGGGGGGTGAATAGGCAACTAACAATTTTTAGCTTTTCTTTACCAAATTAAACTTTGCATCAAAGTAGGTTGTCTAGATATGCAACTAGGTGAACAACCTATATGATGCGACAACAACAAGCGCACGAGCAAGTAAGGGAAACAACACAAGTAAGCTTGCAAAAGTAAAGGCGCGAGATAACCAAGAGTGGAGCCGGTGGAGACGAGGATGTGTTACCGAAGTTCCTTCCTTTTGAGGGGAAGTACGTCTCCGTTGGACCGGTGTGGAGGCACAATGATCCCCAAGAAGCCACTAGGGCCACCGTATTCTCCTCACGCCCTCACACAATGCGATATGTCGTGATTCCACTATTGGTGCCCTTGAAGGCAGCGACCGAACCTTTACAAACAAGGTTGGAGCAATCTCCACAACAATTGGAGGCTCCCAACAACACCACGAAGCTTCACCACAATGGAGTATGGCTTCGAGGTGACCTCAACCATCTAGGGTGCTCAAACACCCAAGAGTAACAAGATCCGCTAGGGATAAGTGGGGGGAATCAAATATCTCTTGGTGAAAGTGTAGATCGGGGCCTTGTCACCCAATCCCGAGCAAATCAACAAGTTTGATTGGCTAGGAAGAGAGATTGGGCGAAAATGGAGCTTGGAGCAACAATGGAGCTTAGAGGTGTAAGAGGTAGTCAACTAGAGGTAGGAGACGCCCCTTTTATAGTCATGGAAGAAATCCAACCGTTATCCACTTAGACCAGCCTGCGACATGCGGTACTACCGCTCCAGGGGCGCGGTACTACCGCAAGGCCACGCGGTACTACCGTGGGAGACCACGGTACTACCGCGGCAGCTGCAGAGACTATATCATAGGCAGTACTACCGCGAGCGCGGTACTACCGCACCGTCTCACGGTACTACCGCGAGGCAGGTAAGACTAAGTCTGGAATCGACACGGATGAATAAAAATACATCCGTGCCTGGTTCCGCTGTCAAAGAGACGATCCAAACATCCGTCACGGTACTACCGTCCACAGGGCGCGGTACTACCGTGTGGGTGCGGATGTAAAAAATTACATCCGCCCCTACTACCGTGAAGCCACGGCACTACGCCAGGGAACCATGGTACAACAGCTCGGAGGGAGCGGTACCACCGTGGCCACCAGCGGTACTACCGCCCTAGACGTGCGGTACTACCGTGTGGGCGCGGATGTAAAAAATTACATCCGCGCCTACTACCGCGATGCAACGGTACTTGGCCTAGCAGCCACAAAGACTACGACTCGAGGCGGTACTACCGTGGGCTCACAAGGGTACTACCGCGCATGGGCACGGTACTACCGCGTGTGCCTGCGGTACTACCGCTCCAGGGAGCAGTACTACCGCAAGCTCAGCAACAGTAGTCCAGACATTCACATAGAGGATATGCTCCAAGGTGCAAGGGAAAGGAGGAGAAAATGAAGAAAACGTGTACGTGATGATTCCTCCCGAACCTTTCCGACGCGGACCCCCTCTTAATAGTACGGCTCTCCTACGACTCAAATCCACCAAAAAGAAACGTAGAACAACGCCGTCTTCAATAGTCTCGAGAGGCACCGAATCGTCTCGTGCCTAGTGATAAAGCGTCTGAGAAACTCAAGGCACACGATTAGTCCACAAATGCATTGTCATCAATCACTAAAACACCTAAGGGATAAATATGCCCTTACAGCAGTACTTGTGGTCGAACGAGACATGAAGGTCTACAAGTTCTAGGTCCAAAAGCCTGTTTGCTATGTCCCTGGGGTCTTAACCCCATGCAAGACACACTACCCTCATTATCAAAAGATAGCCTACGTCGTCTTTATGGCATCACAAAAACTCCGACACTACTTTCAAAAGTGCTCGGTGACCGTTGCATTCGATGTCCCACTAAGTGACATAATTAATAACAGGGATGTAACAGGGTGTATATCCAAATGGGCCATAGAGCTCCTACCTTTTGAAATCACCTATCGACCTCGCCGAGCTATTAGATCGTAGGTGTCGGCAGACTTCGTGGATGAATGGACGGAGGCCGAACTCCCCCGAGAGTGCAACGCTTATTCGCGTTGGACCATGTATTTTGATGGTTCCAAAATGCTATCTGGCCTAGGGGTTGGCATAGTGCTTACATCGCCAACGGGAGATAGTATTCGGTATGTGCTACAAATTATGTACTCTAACTCCAACAACACGGCCGAATACGAAGTTGTGCTACATGGACTCCGGATAGCAGTCTCCATGGGCCTCGAATGCCTGGAGATCCCGAGGTGATTCTAACCTCTCCATCTCATAAGTCAATGGCCAATTTGACGCAAAAGATCTGAAGATGACAGCTTACCGGAACACCATCTTAAAGATCTCGACCAGGTTCGAGGGGCTTGAATTCCATCACATACCCCAACATAGTAATCAAGCCGCGGATATACTCGCCCCAATGTGCGCCGATCGAGATAAAGTCTCGGATAACACCTTCCTCGAACGGCTCTTTAAGCCATCTGTAATCTGGCATGATGACAAAGGAACGTTGGAGTCAAATGACATCGGGCAACCTGCCTCACCCGAAGACGGCGAGGGCCAGGACATAGTGGGCGGTTCGGCGACCTAGGAAACAGCTTCCACATACGAAGTCATGGCAGTAATCGCACCGCCTCTCCTCACATACCTGCTCCATAAAGAGCTCCCCAAGGATCAAACTGACGGGCGCCAGGTCGTAAGGCAATCTAAAGCATATAAGGTTCATGAGGGAGAGCTCTAAAGTTAGCACTACGGGTGTCCTCTAACGATGTATATCCGAAGAAGGAACATTATTACTCCAGGAGATACACTCCGGCAAGAGCGGACATCACGCGCTGCTCGGACCTGTTGGTCAGCAAGGCTTTCCGAGCTGGTTGTTATTGCCCGACTGCAAGCGCCAATGCCTCCGCATTAGTGCAGCATTGGACAGGCTGTCAAGTGTTCGGCAAACAAATCCACTTGCCCCCGCGGTTCTCCACACTATCCCTATCACTTGGCCTTTCGCAGTCTCGGGACTAGATATGGTCGGCCCACTCAATGGCGGATCAAGAAATAATAAATATCTACTTGTCATGGGCAAATTCACTAAAGTGGATTGAAGCAAAGCTAGTCACCTCGGCTGGAGCCATCCCAGTAATTGACCTCATCTCAGGGGTCGTGCACCGTTACGGTATCCCGCACATTCTGATCACAGACAATGGGACAAACTTCACAGCCAAAGAGGTAAGGCATGGTGCGCAAAAATGGGCATCAAGCTCTCTGGCGTTAGTATATCACCCGCAGATCAAGCGGGCAAGTGGAGCAGCGCCAATGGACTAATCCTCAATGGCATTAAGCCTAGGCTAGTACACTCCCTTAAAGAAGCTGACTGCAAATGGGTAGAGGAAGTTGATTCCGTCCGATGGGGTTTGCGCACCACGCCGAACAGATCTGCAGGGTATACCCCATTTTTCATGGTTTATGGGGCTGAGGCAGTACTCCTTGTGACATCATAGACGACGCACCTCGGGTACTCATGTAGAAAGAACGGGAGGCCAAGCTAGATCGGCAGGACGCCTTCGACACTCTAGAAGAGGAGCACAACGTCGCTCGGGCACGATCTACCAATTACCAGCAGCAGACCCGACGCTATCACAGTCGGGAGGTCCGTGCAAAGGACTTCAACGTAGGAGACCTAGTCATGAGGCTTCATTCAGAGAAGCAGAAGCACAAACTCTCCCCCAAATGGATGGGCCATTCATCATCGATCAGGTCCTCATCGGGCGCGCTACGAATTCGAGATCTAGCGAGCAGGCGGGCGCAAGCTTACCACCCTATTCAGGCTTGCAATGGATAACCTAAGGGATGCGGAGCTTGTAGAGGAGTGTACCAGGGATTGTGATACTCCAGAATATCTTACTTGTCCATTGTCGGGCGAGCTTATGATTGACCCGGTGACAATTGCCACGGGGAAGGTAATTCTCTTAGTGTGTGCTCGAAGTTTTAGCTGCATATAATTGTTTTTTAGTAGTGAACTAATGGTGGGTATGTTTTAATTTGTTTTAGACATTTGACCGACAGTACCTCAAGGATTGGTTTGAGAAGAACGGGCATATCTGTCCTGTGACCGGCGAGCCTGTTTCAGGTGCCATTGTCCGGAACGAGCGTATCCGAGGGTACTTGAGCGAGTGGGAAGAATCCAAGATGGAGCAGATCACGAAGGTCTCAAAGAACATGAAGTAGTAGGAATGACAGTATAGTTCGTCATATTTCACGGCCTGTATATATATATGTCTTGTGTGCTTCCCGAATTACACCGCTGCTACTTTTTATCTTTTATATACTGGAAATATAAACAGATCATTACAGTCTCTTGTGACCTAATTTCACAATCTTTAGTGCGTAAGATAAGATGATAGCTAATCCTACATGACATGCCAATTTGTTGACTGTACGAGGAAGTAATCAGCCAAGCGATTGGCGCCTCGGCGTGAGCGGTGCAAACGAGTAGTTGAACGCGCCGGAGACGACGGCCTCTGCTCGGTCGTCGAGCTCCTTCTCCAGGCGGCGCCACAGCCGCGCCACGGTGGCCTTGCGCGCCTCGTTGTCCTCCAGCTCGGGGTCGTAGTGCGCCCACATGATCCCGTCGAACTCCTCGAAGCGACGGTCCACGTCGCTGGCCTTGGCGTACATGTCCCTAAACTCCATGAGGAAGACGGACTGGTGCTCCTCCTCGTCCTCGGACCCGTCCACCTCGGCCTCTGCGGTGCCGTCGTCGTCCTCCTCCTCGTCCTCGGACCCGTCCACGTCGGCCTCTGCGGTGCCGTCGTCGTCCTCCTCCTCGTCCTCGGACCCGTCCACGTCGGCCTCTGCGGTGCCGTAGTCGTCGTCCTCCTCGTCCTCGGACCCGTCCACCTCGGCCTCTGCGGTGCCGTCCTCGTCGTCCTCGGGCTCCGATTCCCTGGCCCTCAGACTGGCCAGCACACTGCGCCGCAGCCTGTCGCTCTCGCCGTTGTTGTCGCTGAGGAGGGAGCTGTAGATGTAGATGTCCTTCTTCATGTCCAGCTTGAGCTTCTGGATCTGGTGCGCCACGATGAGCCGCATCGACAGGTCGTACTCCAAGCTGCGGATCAAGACCTCGTCGTCGTCGTCCTCCTCCAGGTCCAGGGAGACGTTTGCCGGCGACGATTGCAGCTCTTGGGTGCCGTCGCTCTTCATGTCGTCGGCTGGTGATGAGATTGCGGGAGCTGTCGCCTTGACGACTTCCCCAGTTTCCACGGCTGCCATTGATCGCTCAGGAGATCAAAAACGGACAGGGATCAACTCCACCCTAACTAGGTAACCAGGTAGTCAAGCATTGGCATACATATATACTCCGTAGTTTCAACAAGGCAAGGGCCAGGCCGACTCGGCCGGCTGATCCTACGTGGTTGAGTCGGTGTCGGTCACGTACGGCACTGCGACTCATGAACGGGACATCGTTCTTGTCTTTTTTTTTTTTTTTGACAGCACTTTGGTTCCTCGGATTCACAGTTGCTTGACTTTTGGATCTTTAAATATTTCCTTTTGCCCTAGAGCTTGTAATAAGGGCATCTCCAACCGCGTTATTTAAATCGGACACACTAAACATCTACGGACGCGTCCAGACACGGATAGCAGAAGCCGGTCATCCAACTCTCTGCATCGAAGGTCTGCCGCTTAAAATTTTCCCTATGTCCGGATCACTCAAAAGAATTGTAGAAAAAAGCATAATCCAGCGATAAATAGCATGCAAACATTCGAGTGCAAAAATAGTTCAAATATAAATATTACATTCAAAATAACAGGATGTTCAACAAGCTGTAGGGTGTGAATTCTAGTTCATCTGCACACTGTGTCCCTTGAGCTTCATCCAACAACGCATCAACAAGAATGCCCTACCTCTGTTGTTTGCTACAACGCAACCGTGCATCCGGGCTATACAATTAGGTGATCATCAACATGAATGACCTGCACTCCGTTGAGTGAATCAATAAATTGACCAACATGTAGAGCAACAAGAGAAAAAATTATGATCTTCACGATTGATTCGCCGGTGGCCATCCTCTTTCCACCCATGCGATCGCACTGCAATACTTCATGCGGAGTTTGAGATGGTGTACTATAGGTGGACCAACGACTTCACATTGCGCTCATGGATTGTGAGCAAGTTATAGGGCGCAAAGTACTTTTGCTCGTGAAACCAAGAATGCACATTTTGCCAAAAATATTGTGCACTCTTGATTTATGCCTACAAAGTCCACACTTCTGGCCAGTGGCGTAGCCAGGCCCCAGGCTACTATGGCCATGGCTTGGGGCGTGGCTCTACGATCCTTTGTATATTGTATGTATTTTTGGCACTGTAGCCTTCGTAGGTATTGTAAATACAAGGGCTGGCCCTGGGCGTAGGCCAGCCCTGCCTACGCCACTGCTTCTGGCCAATGGCGTACCTAGGGTTTGAAAATTGGGTGTTCAATTTTTTTTTTCATGTAATATCTAAAAGGTTCATGTTATCATGTAGCTAGTAAGAACTTTTCCCCCAATAATGATGACAGTACCCTATAGAAAAAAACAAAGAGAATACTATTTTCTACAAAATCACACAATATGTCATGGCCAGAAACGAGGCGTTGTTAAACTGTGAACTTTTTCGATATTCTGACCATTTTTTTGAGTTCACGAATATTTATATGAAATCATGAATACTTTTTAAAAAATTCGTGAACATTTTCTAAAATCAGCAACATTTTTTGAATTCATGAACTTTTTTCACAAATTTGTGAACATTTTTCTAAACTGTGAACGCTTCTTAAAACTCATGAACATTTTTTGGATCTGCCAACAGTTCTTGAATTTTGGGAAGAATTTTCTAATTTCACGAACATTTTTTTCTGAACAGTTTTTGAATGCATTTTTTAACCAATGAAGTATTTTGAATTTTTTGGAAACAATTATTGAAATTCACAAACGTTTCTTCGTTTTTTGTCAACTTTTTACGAAAATTCACATTATATGAATTAGGGAAATTCTAATTCATGAACATTTTCTGAATATACGAACATTTCTAAAAATTTTGAACATTATTTGAATGTACGAACATTTTTTGAAATCATGAACATTTTCTTAATGTTTGATCATTTTATGCTTTCTCGAACAATTTTTCAACATGATCATTTTATGAATTCTTGAAAAGAAGGAAAAAAATAGGGGCGACCGCCCATGCAGATGGGCTTGACCCAACAGGCGCGTGTGTGCTTGTGAGGTGCGTGTTTCCGCTTCACCGTGCATATGGGTCATCATATTGACTTCCCTTCATATAGACCCATGTCTAGATATGCATTATCTATGTCAGGCCCATGGGCACCTATGTTAAGTCTTCCTTATTATTCTTGTTTTTCTTTCGGACACAGACTTTTGGAACATGGTTCCACACACACCTATTTTGAATAGTAAAATTAAAAGATGCTAGAAAATCAATCAGCTCTGAACCTTTTTTTGTTACATACATGGTTGTGTTCTACTCACGTGTGAAGTTTCATAGAGAAATGACATTCATGGTATTCTCGGCAAAAATCAAAAATAAATTCAATGGTGACAGTGTCCTGGATTAGGGGATGCTAACCTAGTCGGACCGTACTCCTCCGGTTGGGCCGGTGGGCCCTCATTCTTCTCAAGATGGACTCTGGAAGCCACACGCTAGAGGCGAGATGAAGACTGCCGCTGCTGAAGACTTCTCCTGCCGCCTCCACACCAAGTTACCGACCTTGTAACCCTAGGTGTCTTACCTAGCGTGTATATAAGCCAATCAGTTTAGACCGTAAAGGGGACTTCAACACAATCGCATTCACCTAGCCCTAGAGTTAGTACACATCTAACGATCTCGAGGTAGATCAACTCTATACTTGATACATCTCCATCAATATAAACAAGAGTAGGACATAGGTTTTACCTCCATCAAGAGGGCCCGAACCTGGGTAAACATTGTCTCCTTGTTCCTGTTACCATCTGTCTGAGATCCACAGCTCGGGACCCCTACCCCGAGGTTTGTCGGTTTTCACATCGACACTAGTGCTTTCATTGAGAGTCCCGTTGTGTGATCAGCAAAGGGTCGACGGGATCGTCGGTTAACGACACCAATCTCCCGAGCTCAATCTCCGTGCTCGGAACTTCTGCCATGGAAACACCTTTCCACCTTTACGAGCTAGAAGCGACCTATGACTCCTCTCCGACCCGTGTCGAACCCCCTCTCAAGAGCGATGGGCCGAGGTACTTTTTGGAAAGTGACTCGGACAACGGCCGGCTAGACGCAGCTGATGAAACAAATCTTCAAATCAATCTAGCCAATCCGACGGCCACAGGTATGTCACGGGATGAGGATGCTAGAGCTTCGAGCCCGCGATCCCTAGAGATCGAAATCACCCGCCCATCTCCCACATCGAATATCGCCCTGAGGACTCGGGCCCACCAGATGGCTGGGATCTGGCTTACGTGTAGCAACTCTTCGACAAATCAATAAGACAGTTCTAGGCCAGGTTCTTGTCAGTCAAAAACAATATACCGGAATACCAGGACTCAGATATCATAACAGCTATCTAACACGGATGCAAGGATAAAGGCGTTTCGAACGCCCTCGCCATCCGTTGTGTTCAAACACTCCCAGAATTGTCTAATCTGGTGTCCAAATTCTGCCCAATCGAAGATGCTTGGCTGGCCAGGAAAAACACATATTCGATCTGCGAACACAATTCAAAATGCGACCTGTACGCAAAACATACCGGCCGAGCCAGCTCGGAAGAAGAAGAAAACTTCTGGTCACCCCGGGACAACCCTTGATGGCCTCCTAGACAAGTCATGCTCGATACACGCTATTATACTCAATTCCTACCCAACTCACAGCCTTCAAAACCGTTGGGTGGTAAGGCAGGTGGCTAAAGGCAGACCCAACCTCCTGGCAGGTACCCTGTTCACGCAAAAGAGTCCTCGGGCGAGGACGGAGTCATGATGATCTACAAGACTTTCACGTCCAACAACCAACACGAACGGGCCGTGTCGAAAGTCAATTCTATCCGGCAGGTGCTAACTCGGGGCACGTGGATAGACACAGCGATCACTTTTGATCATAAAGATTAGCCGAGGTCGACCCCGAACAGGTGCCCCACTGCACTAGTCCTTGACGCAATTTTGGGCGGCTGCTGTCTTCGGAAGGTACTCATGGACGGAGGCAGTAGCTTAAATCTAATATACGTAGGCACTCTGGACAGAATGCAAATTGATAAATTGCGCATAGAACAAAGTAGCACCACCTTCAAAGGTATCGTACCTGGGAGAAAAGCACGTTGCACCAGGAAATAACCTTGGACGTGGTCTTCGGTACCCCGGATAATTACTGATCCAAAGAAGTTACGTTCGACATCGCTCCTTTTAAGAGTGGGTACCATGCCCTTCTGGGACGAGACCCCTTCTCCAAGTTCCAAGAAATACCGCATTACGGCTACATGAAGCTTAAAATGTCGGACCCACATGGGACCATTACTATCTTGAGTGACCTCAACAAAGCACTCAAAGCCGAGAATAAAATAGCACCACTCGCCCTCGAATCCTTGTTCGAAGCCCTCGCGGCTGAGGAACTAACCACACTACAAGCCGAAGTCGATCGAGATGATGTCGTCCTTGACAAACGGCCGAAGTCTACTTCATTCAAGTCGATTAATGAAATAGTTAAATTCCAAGTATGCCCCACGGACCCAGCTAAAATGGTGTCCATAGGGGCAAACCTTGATCCAGAGATTGACAAGGTGCTACGCAATTTCCTTAAGGAAAATTGGGATATATTCGCATGGCACCCTTCAGACATGCTAGGGATACCCTGCAGGCTCGCGAAACACAACCTAAATATATTGAAGGGCTACAAGCCCGTCAAACAAGCACTTTGGCATTTCTCTGAACCCAAGCGTCAAACAATGTGCGAGGAACTGGCCAAACTACTGGAAGGTGGGTTCATCCAAGACATAAAACACCCTGAATGGCTCGCCAATTTGGTCATGGTGCCAAAGAAGGACAGAACCTGACGCTTATGCATCAATTTGAAAGACCTCAATAATGCATGCCCCAAGGACCCCTTCCCCCTACCGAGAATTGACCAAACTGTGGATGCCACAGCCGGGCACGACTACTTGTGCTTCCTGGATGCCTATTCAGGACATCATCAAATAAAGATGAAAGAATCTGACCAGGAAGCTACAACATTCATCACACCTTATGGGTCATTCTATTTCAACACGATGCCCTTCGGACTAAAGAACGCCGGCGCCACATAGTAGTGCATGATTCAATCATGCTTGGAAAAACACATCGGGAAGACCATCGAGGCCTACGTCAATGATGTGGTTGTCAAAACCAAAAACTTTGGACAGTTGGTAGACAACCTCCCTGACACATTTGTGAGCCTACGGGAGTACCAAATTAAACTCAATCTGGAAAAATGCGTCTTCTGAGTTCCAGCCGGCAAACTCCTCAGCTTCATCGTATCTAGCTAAGGAATCGAGGCTAATCCAGCAAAAATACGAGCCTTGGACCACCTCGAGGTACCAACAGAGCTCAAACATGTACATGAACAAGCAGGTTGCGGGTAGCATTAAGTAGCTTCATATCAAGACTCGGCGAGAAAGCTTCACCTTTGTATAAGTTGTTAAAGCAAACAAAGACTTTCAAATGGACCGAAGAAGCTACGGTGGCCCTGCAAGACATCAAAGTTCTCCTCGCCACCAACCCATCTTAGGAGCGCCAGACATATGCGAGATGATGCTATTATACATCTTAGCCACAAACCAGGCGGTTAGCACAGTTGAAAGGATCGATATGGTTGACTAGAGGGGGTGAATAGGCAACTAACAATTTTTAGATTTTCTTTACCAAATTAAACTTTGCATCAAAGTAGGTTGTCTAGATATGCAACTAGGTGAACAACCTATATGATGCGACAACAACAAGCGCACGAGCAAGTAAGGGAAACAACACAAGTAAGCTTGCAAAAGTAAAGGCGCAAGACAACCAAGAGTGGAGCCGGTGGAGACGAGGATGTGCGACCAAAGTTCCTTCCTTTTGAGGGGAAGTACGTCTCCGTTGGAGCGGTGTGGAGGCACAATGCTCCCCAAGAAGCCACTAGGGACATCGTATTCTCCTCACGCCCTCACACAATGCGAGATGGCGTGATTCCACTATTGGTGCCCTTGAAGGCGGCGACCGAACCTTTACAAACAAGGTTGGGGCAATCTCCACAACAATTGGAGGCTCCCAACAACACCACGAAGCTTCACCACAATGGAGTATGGCTTCGAGGTGACCTCAACCATCTAGGGTGCTCAAACACCCAAGAGTAACAAGATCCGCTAGGGATAAGTGGGGGGAATCAAATCTCTCTTGGTGGAAGCGTAGATCGGGGCCTTGTCACCCAATCCCGAGCAAATCAACAAGTTTGATTGGCTAGGGAGAGAGATCGGATGAAAATGGAGCTTGGAGCAACAATGGAGCTTAGAGGTGGAAGAGGTAGTCAACTAGAGGTAGGAGACGCCCCTTTTATAGTCATGGAAGAAATCCAACCGTTATCCACTTAGACCAGCCTGCGACATGCGGTACTACCGCTCCAGGGGCGCGGTACTACCGCAAGGCCACGCGGTACTACCGTGGGAGACCACGGTAATACCGCGGCAGCTGCAGAGACTATACCATAGGCAGTACTACCGCGAGCGCGGTACTACCGCACCGACCCGTGGTACTACCGCGAGGCAGGTAAGACTAAGTCTGGAATCGGCACAGATGAATAAAAATACATCCATGCCTAGTTCCGCTGTCAAAGAGACGATGCAAACATCCATCGCGGTACTACCGTCCATAGGGCGCGGTACTACCGTGTGGGTGCGGATGTAAAAAATTACATCTGCCCCTACTACCGTGAAGCCATGGCACTAGGCCAGGGAACCACGGTACAACAGCTCGGAGGGAGCGGTACTACCGTGGCCACCAGCGGTACTTCCGCCCTAGACGTGCGGTACTACCGTGTGGGCGCGGATGTAAAAAATTACATCCGCGCCTACTACCGCGATGCAGCGGTACTTGGCCTAGCAGCCACGGTACTACGACTCCGAGGGAGCGGTACTACCGTGGGCTCGCGTGGTACTACCGCGCATGGGCACGGTACTACCGTGTGTGCCTGCGGTACTACCGCTCCAGGGAGCAGTACTACCGCAAGCTCAGCAACAGTAGTCCAGACATTCACATAGAGGATAGACGGGGAATGCTCCAAGGTGCAAGGGAAAGGAGGAGACAATGAAGAAAACGTGTACGTGATGATTCCTCCCGAACCTTTCCGACGCGGACCCCCTCTTAATAGTACGGCTCTCCTACGACTCAAATCCACCAAAAAGAAACGTAGAACAACGCTGTCTTCAATAGTCTCGAGGGGCACCGAATCGTCTCGTTCCTAGTGATAAAGCATCTGAGAAACTCAAGGCACACGATTAGTCTGCAAATGCATTGTCATCAATCACCAAAACACCTAAGGGATAAATATTCCCTTACAATCTCCCCCTTTTTGTTGGATTGATGACAATACGGGATTTGCACATAGATGAGATAATATTGATCAAAGGCAAACCCCTCCTCTCTAAAATATAGACGGGCTCCCCCTAGATGTGTGCAATCTAGATGGATGCTTTCGACTGCATAGCACACAAACTAGGATCAACAATCCCCCTATATTTTAGAGACAAAGGCAAGATAACTAACATCTAAGCAGAGCATAGCACAAAGGTAGCACAATATATCACAAGCTCGCTAAGATAGGTAGAGTGCATATGTATTACACCATATGAAGTAAAGCAACCCAAAGCAACTGAAACGAGGTTCAAACGAGGTTCAAACAAGAAAGCAGCAAACACACCGAACACGAACGACACACCACTCGCAAATCCCTACACTCTCTCCCCCTTTGGCATCGAGACGCCAAAAAGGCAGAGAGGACACCTGTCGGTGTCAAAACCGGCGGATCTCAGGTAGGGGGTCCCGAACTGTGCGTCTAGGCGGATGGTAACAAGAGACGAGGGACACGATGTTTTTACCCAGGTTCGGGCCCTCTCGATGGAGGTAAAACCCTACGTCCTGCTTGATTAATATTGATGATATGGGTAGTACAAGAGTGGATCTACCACGAGATCACGGAGGCTAAACCCTAGAAGCTAGCCTATGGTATGATTGTTGTAATGTATGTCGTCCTACGGACTAAAGCCCTCCGGTTTATATAGACACCGGAGAGGGCTAGGGTTACACAGTGTCGGTTACAATGGTAGGACATCTACATATTCGTATTGCCAAGCTTGCCTTCCACGCCAAGGAAAGTACCATCCGGACACGAGCCGGAGTCTTCAATCTTGTATCTTCGTAGTCTTGGAGTCCGGCGGATAATGATAGTCCGACTGTCCGGACACCCCCTAGTCCAGGACTCCGTCAGTAGCCCCCGAACCAGGCTTCAATGACGATAAGTCCAGCGTGTTTATAGTCTTCGGCGTTGCAAGGCGAGTTCTCCTTCAAATTCCATGTACCGCCGAGCGATGTCCGCTTCATCTTGAACACTTGTGTTCCTCGGCTTCTCGCCAAATAATGGCCCTCTTCCACGCGTCCGCATCTAATGTGAAAAGCCAGGTATCTTTGCATTTCACCCCTAATTGTGCGAGTCGCCGCCTATAAAAGAGCAAGAATCCAGATCCAAACCGCACCGTCTTCCTCCAGCGTATACTCCATCGAAGCGCCTCTGACCTAGAAATCCATTCCACCATGAATCGTCAACGCGGCTCTTCTTCGCGCGCTCCCAGCCCACCGCCGGGAATTGGAGGAGGTGCTCTATTTCGCACTGCGAGCTAGTGAAGCTCCAAGCGGAGGATTTCTCCTCCGGCCTTCATGGTCCCAGTCCGTGCCGGACTGGTTACTTATCAAGGTGGGAGGCAGGCGGAGGACACTCCAAGCCCCAATAAGGGGGTGCGAGTATGTTTTGTCCCTTACCTGATAAGGGGACTCGGATTCAATACATCTGTTCCTCCGTGGGCTCAAGTTCTACGGACTCCAGCTCCATCACCTTCGCCCGCCTCATCACGCATATCGCGGGCTCGTAGCTCTTCTTGAGCTATTCCTAGGCATCGAGCCCCATTTTGCATTGTGGAAGAGGCTGTTTTGCCTCGTGCCCGTTCTCACCAGGGTCCATATATCAAGTGGGCGGCGCCAAATATGGCGCTGTCGCCAGGACGGATACCTATCCGGCACTCCCAAGAAGGCGTCCCAAGACGGCCCTCGGGTGGTTTTATATAGGAGGCGCTCATTGCTGGACCCAGTTCGGATCGGCCTCCCGAGTTTAGTGCTGCTCCCTTGAAGAAAGCGCCTCGGGTGCTGCCCGGAGCCCCGATTGGAGGAAGACAAGGCGTCCACTACTTGATGGGCGGATAAGATTAATGGCTCATTCGGCTTGACCATGATCGAGTCATGGCGACATGCATCAAGTGAGGGTACAGCCACCGCAATCTGAGGCCACCCCATGTGGGATTTCAGCGGGAAGACGATGCTACCCGACACGGCCAAAAGGGCGGATTCACCGAGGATCTGGCGAAGATCCTGTCCGACCTGTACAAGGGGGAGAAGGAGGATTTCCTTCGAAAGAACCCTTTGAATGGGTTTTCCATGATCAACCCCCGAGGATGGGTAAGTGAACACCTTGAAGGGCTCAACCCATGCTTTCGAAGTTTAAGCTTCTTACATTATGTCTTCGGCGCAGGATATACGCCGGACTGTGGAGGACATGGTGAGTCCTGCTCCGCAACCCGAGGATCTAGAAGGATCCCTGGATTCGGCCTCTGAAGAGGACCCGGACATCGAGGTGGAGCTGATCGACGGGGTGTATCACCAGCTCAGCATAGACAATGCTTTGGTCGCCATTACGGCGGACTACCCCGGGCTAAGTCCGGCTTCCCAGGTGACCGTGACCGAAGTCTGGACACCATTATCCCATCCCTGCCCATTTCTGACCTTCGCGAACGATGGTATTTTTGCAGGAAGCGCCTTTACGGCAGGAAGCCGAGCCTGCGGCGGCCGACCAACAGAGGTCAGTCCGAACCAGCAGGCGGAAAAGGAGCGCATCGGAATGAAACGTCGCCGCAAAGGTATAGCTTCGTATTTGAATTTTTAGAGCAACATTCGAGAAGCGTCCGAGTGCTCATGATCTTTGTAGGAGAAAAAGCGCTCGCCGGATGCGGCGCAGAAATTGCCAATCCGACCAACACGCCAGGCTCGGCGCCCGGCCCGAGGGGAGGCAAGCGCAAGACGCGAGCCGGATCCTTCTCCAACGGAGGATACCGACAGACTGTCCGCCACCAAGTCTGAGGTGGAGAGCGCCATGAACTATAGGTGCCGCCGGACAGTATTTCAAGAAGCGTGCTTTTCCCCTGCGGCATTGGATGCCTTTAACGCAGGGGACGCGCATCTCCGTGCTGCTCAAAATGGTTTTACCAGAGCCACGGAGCAGTATGTGAAAGACATACGGGTAAGAGAATTTTAATGGTTGTATATACCAGGAGCCCCCCGAGACTTAAAGTAGTTATGCTAACTGATTTAAGGATCATTGGAAATTTCAGGCACTTAACAAGAAGAACGCCCGGCTGTCTCGGGAGCTGCAAGATTGCAAGGCCCAACTTGAGGCCGCACTTGCTGCTGCAGGAGGAGACGAAAAGACCCCTCCTGGTAACACATTTTTATTAATAAATATAAGCGCTATGCGGCGTGCGCGCGAGTCTAATAATGACATTGAAGGTACCGCCAGACAAGATCCGGACAGGCAAGCATTGCTACGCCAGCTAAAGGCCGGTGAGAGTGTGCTGAATAGGGTTCAGCAGGAAAGGAACAAGCTCCAGGATGCCAACGCCAAGCTCGGAGAAGAGCTGAAAGGTGCTCAGGCCGAGCTGTCCGGCTCCGTTAAGGAGAATCAGTGGCTTCGTCGCGGCATTTATAGTAAGTGCTTGAGCGAATTCTTTTGAAAAGAAGAGTTCGGCGAGGAAGTATTTTGACATGATATGTCTTGTAGGTATACTCACGGGTGCGTCCCGCAGAGGAGATGCCCGTATCAATGAGTGATCAACTTCCCGAACTGTTGCGGCTACTCGAGCGAGTTCGGCGAGCAATGAGCGGCGCTGTTCAGGCTTTGTGGCCAGCCCTCATCCTACCCGAGGGCCTCGGGAGCTTATGGAGAAGTGCAGGAGTCTGCAGCGCTTCCATTTGTGGAAGATTTTGGCTTGCCGTCAAGGTGCCGTGGAGGCTTGGGCCATGGTGAAGACGCGGTACAAGAAGGCGGATCCCAACCACATGGCCGAGTTGGACGGTGGGGCCCGATGGGAAGGAGATCCTGTGAGTTTAGTGTATAGCCAAGTAGAGTTGGCTGCTAAATTTTCCCAACGGGATCAGAACTAGACAGCACTGTTAGACGGGATTGAGGAGGAATACAATCAATAAATTTGACAATGTATATTATCCTTTAAAGTGACATGTGAAATGCCTTCTAGCGGATTGTAGATCGTTTGTCTTTGCCGACCTTTTCACTTCGACCTCGGGACCCTAGAGTCCGGAGTGTGTCCGAATACCTTTTGGTTAAGAAACAACCGTGGTATGCATGGAGACCAAAGCGTAGGGGTCATTAGTGCTTTATCGGACAAGTGCCCAACTAGTTATGTTATATTACATGGTTAGTAAGAAACATCTTCCAGGAGAATAGTTCCGTTAAGGGTTCCTTTCTCGAGGCATGCCCTAAAGTGCATGTCCGCTGCAAAGAAAGCAAAAACATCCGGGGCAAATAGATAAATAGGTAAAAGTCATCTTTTAAGTCACCGACCGAATATTCCCTTAAGAACGCTAGCTTTGGCTTCACCCGGTCGAGGTACACATCCGGCGACCCGGCAAGAATAATCGCAGAGGTGCTCCTTTACCTCCTAGCCGAACAATCGGGAACGTGGGGTAAGCACAGAGCCGAGCAACCCAGCTTGGCCAAAACTTAAGTCATATCGATGCATATAATGGCGAGTAAAAGGTACATGTGGAAGCTTGACACATGTGCTGGGTATAAAACCCGTATAGTTGAGCTTCTGTAAAAGAAGCCCCCAGGAATAATGAGTGCGGATAGCACATCATGCGTATGCAAAGAATGCAAAAATAGGCCCGGAAGGGCTTTTGAGTGAAAAGGGTAAAAAGAGAAACAAAAGACAGCCGAAATGTAAAAGTTTGGACGGGGGAAGGGGACGAACTCTTAGTCCGGTGCTAGGCATAGAATCGTCGGAGGCGGGCTGCGTTCCATGGGTTCGGCTCGAGTCGGTGATCCGACGCATTTCGTAGACGGTATGCTCCGCCAGTCAGTACTTGATCGATAATGAAGGGCCCCTCCCATTTAGGCTTGAGCTTGTCCTTTTTCTTGTCCGGCAGGCGTAGAACTAGTTCACCAACGTTGTAAGTCTTGGCCCGCATTTCTCTGCTTTGATATCTTGAACTGTTGTCGATAGAATGCGGAGCGAGCCTTTGCGACGTCCGTTCTTCCTCAATGTGTCCAAGTTGTCCTGCCGATCAAGCTCGGCCTCTCTTTCCTCATACATGCGCACTCGAGGTGAGTCATGAATAATGTCACAGGCAAGACTACCTCTGCCAGTATACCATAAAAATGGTGTGAATCCGTAGTACGGTTAGGCGTTGTCCGCAGCCCCCAGAGTACGGAGTCGAGCTCCTCGACCCATTGTGTGTCGGATTTAGTGAGTGACCTCACTAGTCTGGGTTTAATGCCGCTCATTATTAGACCATTTGCACTTGACCGTTGGTTTGAGGGTGATAGACTGACGCGTAGTCGAGCTTGATGCCCATATTTTTGCACCATGACTTAACCTCGTCGGCTGTGAAGTTCGTGCCGTTGTCGGTGATGATGCTGTGGGGGACTCCGTAATGGTGTACCACCCCTGATATAAAGTCTATCACTGGTCCGGACTCTGCCGTTTTGACCGGTTTGGCCTCTATCCATTTGGTGAACTTATCCACCATGACCAATAGGTACTTTTTCTTGTGGGTTCCCCCTTTAAGGGGTCCAACCATGTCAAGCCCCAGCACATGAACGGCCGGTAATGGGTATGGTTTTGAGGGTGGTGGGTGGCATATGGCTCTGATTAGCAAAGAGCTGACAACCAACGCATCGCTGGACCAAGTCCTGTGCGTCTGCCCGAGCCGTCGGCCAATAAAATCCTGTAAGGAATGCCTTTCCTACAAGGGCCCGGGCTGCTGCGTGGTGTCCGCCTAGTCCGGCATGAATTTCAGCCAGGAGGTTTCGCCCTTCTTCTTCGGAGATACACCTTTGAAGGACTCCGGTGGTACTTCTCTTATAAAGTTCTCCCTCATGGACCTTGTAGGCCTTCGATCGCCGGACTATGCAGCGGGCCTTGTTTTGGTCTTCGGGAAGTTCCTGCCTAAGTAAGTAGGCTAGGAAAGGTTCTGTCCACGCGGCGCTTACCGCCATTATGACGTGGGCGGAGGGTGTTATGTCATCTGCCGAATCACCGGTTGGTGCGGTTTTCTCCGGTTTGTCGCTACCGGGCTCCTCTTCCCATAGTACGGATGGCTTGAAGAGCCGTTCCAGGAAGATATTTGGAGGGACAGCATCATGTTTCGCACCGATGCGTGCCAGCACGTCGGCCACTTGGTTATTATCTCGGGCTATGTGATGGAATTCGAGTCCTTCAAACCGAGCTGACATTTCTAGGACAGCGTTGCGATATGCTGCCATTTTCGGATCCTTGGCGTCGAAGTCTCCGTTTATTTGGGATATTGCAAGGTTTGAGTCCCCACGCACCTGTAGGCGTTGAATGCCCATGGAGACCGCCATCCGGAGACCGTGTAACAGGGCCTCGTATTCGGCTGCATTGTTGGAGTCCGTGTACATTATTTGAAGTACATCTTGGTCGTCTCCGGTGGGGACGTCGATCTGACGCCAGCCCCATCCGCCAACATTTTGGAGCCGTCGAAATGCATAGTCCATTGGAGTATGCGCCGTACTCTTTAGGGAGTTCGGCTTCAGTCCATTCGGCGACGAAGTCAGCCAAAACTTGTGACTTTATGGCTCGTCGAGGTTTGTAAGTGATGTCGAATGGTAAGAGCTCAATGGCCCATTTTGCTATCCTGCCCGTTGCATCGCGGTTATTTATAATGTCATTGAGTGGTACTTGAGAGGCCATCATATCGAGCACTCGAAAGTAGTGCCGAGCTTCGAGACGCCATGAACACCGCATAGGCTATCTTCTGATAGTGTGGGTAACGGGATTTGCAGGGGGTTAACACAGTGGATACATAATACACTGGTTTTTGAAGAGGGAATTTATGCCCTTCTGTCGCTCGTTCGACGACGAGGACTGCGCTTATAACTTGATGTGTTGCTGCGATGTATAACAACATTGGTTCGCGCAGAGTGGGCGCAGCCAGGACCGGATTTGTTGCCAGTATGGCCTTGATTTCTTCGAGTCTGGCAGTGGCAGCATCCGTCCACTCGAAGTGTTCGGTGCGCCTGAGGAGGCGATAGAGGGGCAACGCATTTTCTCCTAAACGGGAGATAAAGCGGCTTAAGGCTGCCATGCGTCCTGTTAATTTTGTATTTGCTTGAGGTCTTCGGAATATCCAAGCGTGATGAGCTCGGATTTTGGCGGATTTGCTTTAATTCCTCTACGGATCGATGAAGCCCGGCAGCTTTCCGGCTGATGCGTCGAAAACGCATTTTCCGGATTCAGCTTGATGTCATATGCTCGAGGTTGTCGAATGTGAGCCTCAAATCGTCTACTAAAGTTTCGACGCGTGTTTTGTTTTGACGACTCGTCGTCTCGTGCCTCTCATTGTTTTGCCGATCTGGGTGGCCATACATGTTTGAATCATGCGCCGATATGTTGCGCCGCATTTTTGAGTCCGAAGGGCATCGTGTTGAAGCGTAATGGTCCATATGGAGTGATAAATGCCGTTGCGGCTTGGTTCGCTTCCGCCATGTTGATTTGATGATAGCCGGTATGCGTCCGGAAGCACAACGAATCGTGCCTCGCCGTGGCATCGATAATTTGATCGATCGGGGAGAGGGAAGGATCCTTTGGGCAAGCTTTATTGAGGTCTTTAAAATCGACCGAGGCGCCAGATTTATCCTTCTTTGGTACCATCACCAAATTTGCTAGCCAGTCCGGATGTTTGATATCTCTAATGAATCCGCTTCCAATAGTTTGGCTAGCTCCTCTCCCATTGCCTGTCTTTTGGGCTCGAAAATCGTCGAAGAGCCTGTTTGATCGGCTTGAATCCTTTAGGATGTTTAGGCTTTGTTTTGCCAACTCTGCGGGATTCCGGCATGTCCGAAGGATGCCAAAGAAGATATCCCAATTTTCCGGAATTCGCGCAGCGCGGGCGTCTCGCTTCGGTTTCAACTGTGCCCCAATGGAGGCCGTCTTTGTTGGGTCCGTTGGATGGACCTGGAATTTTATTATCTCGTCTGCTGGTTTGAAGGAGGTGGACTTGGATCTCTTATCGAGTATCACATCGTCCCTGTTCACCGTAGAGCGCAGCGCGGTGAGTTCCTCTGCCGCTAAGGCTTCGGATAGTGCCTCGAGGGCTAGAGCGGCTGTCTTGTTTTCGCCGCGGAGTTCTATGTCCGGATCACTAGCGAGAGTGATTATTCCGCTGGGCCCAGGCATTTTGAGCTTCATGTACCCGTAATGAGGTACTGCTTGGAAAATTGTGAATGCCTCTCGTCCTAATATGGCGTGATACCCACTGCTGAACGAGGCCACCTGGAACGTGACTTCTTCGGATCTGTAATTGTCCGGAGAGCCGAACACCAAATCGAGTGTGATTTTTCCGGTGCAGCGCGCTTCCCGGCTAGGGATTATTCCTCTAAAGGTTGTGCTGCTTCGCTCAATACGGCTCCAATCAATTTCCATTTTTTGCAGAGTTTCCTCATAAATGAGGTTTAGTCCGCTGCCGCCATCCATGAGGAATTTTTGTCAGTCGAAAGCCGTCCACTATGGGACTAAGTACCGGTCTGGTGGGGCTCTGGTTGTTCGGAATGTGGGCTCGTCGCTGGCATTGAAGGTAATAGCTGTGTCGCTCCATGGATTTGCTGTTGCTACTTGGTAGACTTCGGCGAGTTCGCGGATTGTTCGTTTTCGCATATTATTTGATGCGAAAGTCTTGAAGACTGTTGATATCGTGCTGGTATTGTTGGAGTGGTTTCCCGGAGCTAGAAGCTCTTCGCCACTTTTGGCCACCGCCGTAATATCCAACATGCTCGAAGGCTATGTGTTGGGGCGGCTCCTCTCGTATTATGAAGCTTACGGGGTTCATTGAGCCATCCCTCCAAAGACGGTTCCGTTTCCCTTATTGGGTTTTTGTTTTTTCGTTTTTGCATCTGGGGCCTGAGTGTAAGGCGCCCTTTTATTGCGGACTGGGTTTGGGGCCGGATTATCCCAAAATTGATTTTCGGTTTTCCGAAACTCTCCATCGCCTGATACTTCGCATAATGGATGCAGATTGGTGAAGCGCGTAATTTTGCGACGATCAATGGCGTTTAGTATTCCCTTGTCCGTGCAGTTATTGCAGAAGATTGATATTGCGTTTTCCTCTCGGCAGTCCTTTATCCTGTCCATAACCAGGAGGAATCTGGCCCAGTAGTGATGTACTGTTTCAGTAGGCTCTTGCCGTATTAGAGATAGATCGCATATGTCTGGGCGGGTGGGTGGAATAAAATCCGGATCCCTGCCCATCTTGAGGCTCAAAGGCCAAGGGGTTTCCGAATTCGGAAGTTTGGTTTGCTGGTGACAATCCAGCGAGTCCGGGTCGATGCATGATTTTAAGTTCAATGCTCGATCGAAGTCCGTCCCCCCGCAGGAATCCGGCATGGGGGGTTCAGGAATCCGGACATGAATTGTTTTCAACGCTGGCAAAGAGTTGCCGCATTGCTCCTCTACCACTGCGACGTGGTGGGTGGCCTGGGGAGAGTTAATCTCTCTCAGATCGGTTTTAAGCCCAATCTGGTTGTAGTCCGTAGCGACTCCCAGGGCGGCGATGCGATCCAAGAGCTCGTTAACAGACGAGAGCTCTATTGGATCTAACTGTTCGGCAGCTTTAGGGCTGACGCGAAGATTGCTTCCGATGACTTGGGAAGTCATTGTCGAAGCGGCGGCCAGACAGGCGGTCAAGAGAAAACCACCAAGCCGGATAGTTTGGTCGGCGGCCAAGGCCCCTCCGGCGAAAACACCGTCTTTGAAGACGGGTGGAGGCATCCGCTCTATCGGTGACGACACAGAGGAACTCTCAATGAAAGCACCAATGTCGGTGTCAAAACCGCGGATCTCGGTAGGGGTCCCGAACTGTGCGCCTAGGCGGATGGTAACAAGAGACAAGGGACACGATGTTTTTACCTGTGTTCGGGCCCTCTCGATGGAGGTAAAACCCACGCCCTGCTTGATTAATATTGATGATATGGGTAGTACAAGAGTGGATCTACCACGAGATCACGGAGGCTAAACCCTAGAAGCTAGCCTATGGTATGATTGTTGTAATGTATGTTGTCCTACGGACTAAAGCCCTCCGGTTTATATAGACACCGGAGAGGGCTAGGGTTACACAGAGTCGGTTACAATGGTAGGAGATCTACATATCCGTATTGCCAAGCTTGCCTTCCACGCCAAGGAAAGTACCATCCGGACACGAGCCGGAGTCTTCAATCTTGTATCTTCGTAGTCTTGGAGTCCGGCGGATAATGATAGTCCGGCTGTCCGGACACCCCCTAGTCCAGGACTCCCTCAACACCTACACACAAGGGGTGGCTCAAGCAGGGAACTCATCCCAACGCCCGTCGTCAGACTCCTTGGCGGTAGGGATGGACTCCTCGACGTCCTCCTCAGAATCCGTCCATCTGTAGCCTTGCTTCTTCATCCACTCGGCCTCTGGAGTGATGCGATCCTCAGAACCGCGAGACACTTCCTTGCCATACAGCTGCAAGATCTTCTTGTCCCGGCGGCGACTCTCCTTAGATGCCACGTGAGTCCTGTACTGCCCCTTGGCTTGCATGCAGAAAAGAGTCTTCATCTTTTCCTTCAGCTTCTTGGCCCACGAGGGCATAGAGGAACTCTGGGAAGACCAAGCAGAACGGCCCTCAGCAACATCCTCGGCGCCGGCATCCTCCTCATCAACAGCAGCCGTAGCAGTAGTCGCCTCAGCATGAGTAGTAGTGTTGGCCCAGTTGGGCTTGACACGGAGACAAATGGGATCATGTCGAATCCAGTCAGGAGCAAGGAACTCATCACCAGGGTACATCTTCTCCCAGGTCTTCGAGATCAGTAGAAACAGATAGGGCCCATAGATAGGCACCTTGCGGTTGAATACCGCAAACCGAAGCTCACACCACATGATGTGGGAGACATCAAGTGGCTGAGTCTGAGACAGACGAGCCTCCTCGCAGATGAGCATCATATCCACCATATAGGCATGAGCCTTGTCCTTGTCACCAATGCGAGGGAACAAGGAGTTGCGGAAGATGCGATACATGATATCCAGAAAAGAGTTGAGCACCAACCCCGTCTTCCCATTGGAGAGAGCCTTCTCAACAAAGTATGGCGCAAGCTTGTCCTTGTTGGCAGACTCGGAATTTGCATGGGGGCGAACACCCACGGGAGTGTTGAGCCCGTCATCAGGAACCTAGAGCAAATCCATGAACTCCTTCCAGGTAGCAGTCAGCTTACGGCCATTGGTCATCTAGGTCATCCTCTGCTCCTCATCAAGGTGAAAGTATACTGAGGCAAAGAACTGACAGATAAGCTCAGGGTCATAGTCAAGGTGAAAGGATATCACATGCTCAATACCAAACTGCTCCACCAAGTCCAGAGCTTCTCCAAAGTACTCACGAAACTTGTCCTTCCTCATGTGATGCATTTCAATCCATTTCACATCCACGTAGGTATTCTGCTTGTTCTTGATAACATCCAGATAAATGAGAGTCTGTTGCTTGTTCCAAAACAGCTCACAACCTCTGACATAAGAACGAGGGTTCACATATGGGTGGAGTTGCCTGAGACGGACGTACTCAGACTGGGATATCTCGTCCATGCCCTTAGCGGGCTCATTGTTCTTGCTAGCGGATGTCTTGACATGGCGCTTGGGGGCAGTGGAGCCCTCTGGTGCTTCACAGGTTCTTGCGCAGACGCTTGGAGCCAGTGTCACGATCGGATTAGAACGGTGAGAGCCACCACCGAGACACAAACGCAAAAACACCCATGAAACGCAAAGAGAATCAATGCAAAGACCACAGCAAAGCACAAGAAACACATAGAAAGTATACGTGAAAGTTGCCATGAGATAGATGTGAACCACGGTAGTACTGCCAGAGCCTGCGGTACTAAAGTTTTAGTACCGTTCCAAGTCGCGGTAGTACCGTGCATGGTCACGGTGTACCGTGGTGGGAGCGGTAGTAATGATCTAGTGCTGCAGTGAGCGCGGTAGTACCGCGCCAGACAGGCGGTAGTACCGGACAAGCGGTAGTACCGCGCCAGTCGGGCGGTAGTACCGCGCCGCGTCAGATCCAAAAGACAGTTCGAATCTGAAAAGAACCGCGAAACCACGGCGGCGCTACGATGATCAAATCTAGCACAGGACAAAATACAAGTATAATTCCTACGCAAAGCTACACTCCTTCATCCTACTCTTGCATAGATTTAGCCTAAGAATCTCTAGAACACACAAGTCTCCCCCAAAAACCTAGAGGCAAAGAACACAACAAAAACAAGAAGGAGTTGGGGAAAGACCTTGGTCCATAGCAAGAGCACGTGGTGGGGAACGATCCCACCGGACGGAATCACGGGAGGGCAATCGGAGGCGGAGATTCGACGACGAACGCCGGCTCCGTTCTTGAGCGAGGGAGAGAGAGAGAGACGATGTGGGGGAACTGCGAATGGGTATAGGGGAGTTAGAACTCCCCCTACCCGTCCTTATCCCCACGCGTCCAGGACACCGCGGTAGTACAAGATATCATCGCAGATAGTACCGCGCTCGGTAGCACTGCACCAAAGCGGTAGTACCGCTCACCTGTGGCGATAAAAATTACTGCGGCGTGGGGGTATAATACCATGCTCCCACAAGCTGTAGTACCGTAGCTGGCTGCGGTAGTACCATAGCTGGCTCTTGTAGTACCGTGAGCTCAAGACAAAGCAGTATCAACCCAAGAAGAAGGTCTTTGCAAGGAAACTTTTCACACAAAGGACACCACAAGGACACGCACAATCCAAAGCCGAAAAGACAACAAGAAAACACTGCGACACAACCTCTCAAAAGGAGAGGGCAAGTGGCGGAGCCACCTATGTTTGAGTTAGTTGGTATGGCACCGCGAAGAATTATCCTTGGGCCCATGAACAAAACTCGTCTTTGAAGCACAAGTACCATCAAAATGGCTAATGTGAAAGAGTTGATCTATTTATGCATAATGGGGGGAGGGAAAGTTCATTGAGAGAACAACACTCCCCCTATGTCCATGCATACACCTAAACTAGACAACAAGTTGAGTGTGGTGGGGGTGTAAGGGTTCAAGTCACATTGCTCGAATCAATGATATTTAGCTCATGCCTTAACTCGCGAAATCTTGCTTCATCGAAGGGCTTCGTGAAAATATCTGCAAGGTTATCATGAGTATTGACATACTTGAGCTCGATCTCCCCTCGCCTAATGTGATCCCGGATGAAGTGATATCGAATCTCAATATGCTTCGTCTTGAAGTGTTGCACCGGGTTGAGAGAAATCTTGATGGCACTTTCATTATCACACCAGAGAGGCACTTTGTCACAAATGACACCGTACTCCTTTAAAGTTTGCCTCATCCATAAGAGTTGTGCACAACAACTACCGGCCGCCACATATTCCGCTTCGATGGACGAGAGAGACACACAACTTTGCTTTTTGGAAGACCAACTCACCAAAGAGCAACCAAGAAATTGGCACCCTCCAGAGGTGGACTTCCTATCCACTTTGTCTCCTGCCCAATCGGAATCCGTATATCCTTCAAGCTTGAAGTTTGCCCCTCTTGGGTACCATAAGCCAAAGTTTGGGGTATGAGCCAAATATCGAAAGATTCGCTTGACCGCCACATAGTGACTTTCATTTGGTGCGGCTTGAAACCGTGCACACATTCCCACACTCAACATGATATCCGGTCTAGATGCACAAAGGTAAAGAAATGAACCAATAATGGAGCGATATACCTTTTGATCCACCGCTTTACCATTGGGATCAATGTCAAGTTGGCACTTGGTAGGCATTGGAGTAGAAGCCGGCTTGACATCACTTAGCTTGAATCTTTTTAGCATGTCTTGAGTATATTTGGCTTGGTTGATGAAGGTTCCTTCTCTTCTTTGTTTGATGTCAAAACCAAGGAAGAACTTCAACTCACCCATCGAAGACATCTTGAACTTGGAGGTCATGAGAGCGGCAAATTCCTCATTGAAAGCTTTGTTAGGGGAACCAAAGATAATATAATCAACATATAGTTGGCATACAAACAACTCCCCTTTGACCTTCTTAGTAAAAAGAGTGGGATCGATTTGCCCCACCTCAAATCCACGATCTTGTAACAACTCGGTAAGGTGGTCATACCACGCACGTGGGGCTTGTTTAAGGCCATAGAGTGCCTTATCGTGTTGATACACATGATCCGGGAAGTAGGGATCCTCGAACCCGGGGGGTTGCTTGACATAGACTAACTCATTAATAGGACCATTAAGAAAAGCACTTTTCACATCCATTTGTTGCAACTTAAAGTTGTGATGGGAAGCATAAGCAATCAACAAACAAACGGATTCAAGGCGAGCAACGGGAGAAAAGGTTTCACCATAGTCGATACCCTCGACTTGGGAGTAGCCTTGTGCTACCAATCTTGCCTTGTTGCGAATGATGTTCCCATGAGCATCTTGCTTGTTCTTGAAAATCCACTTGGTTCCAATGACATTGTGGTTCCCCATTGGCCTTGCCACCAATCTCCACACCTTGTTGTACTCGAAATTGTTGAGTTCTTCATGCATAGCATTGAGCCAATCCGAGTCTTCGAGTGCCTCATAGACCTTTTGGGGTTTAACACAAGAGACAAACGCGTGATGTTCACAATAGTTTTCTAATTGTCTACGAGTGCTTACCCCCTTTCTTAGGCTTCCAACCACATTCTCCATGAGATGGCCTTTGGTGGTGAGCTTGGAAGCAATCTTTGCGGCACGACGCTCTAATTCCTCCTCAGATGTGGAAGGAGGGTTAACTTGATCACCTTGAGCAACGTGATGAGCTTGTTCTTGATCTTGAGCTTGCTCATGACCTTGAACTTGCTCGAGGGGGGAAATTGACCTTGGGCATCATTTGGGGGTTCACCATCATCTTGAGATTGATCTTGCCCTTGGTCTTGTTCATGAGGTTGAGGGCCTTCACTTTGTTCTTTGGAAGCGTGTGGGTCTTGGGGAGGTGATGGCTCCACTTGAGTGGAGCATTGTCCTTCTCCTTCGGCCACAAGGGGTTCATCACTGGGTAGAATATGACCAATACCCATTCTTCTTATGGCTTGGGGAGGAATTTCATCACCTACATCACAAGTACCACTTTGCTCCACTTGGGAGCCAAGATTTTAAATCAAACTCCACGTTACACGTCTCCTAGTCCAGTGGACTTGTTGAGGACACGGTAAGCATGGGAGTTTGTAGCATAACCAACAAATATGCCCTCATAAGCTCTAGCCTCAAATTTAGACAAACGAACACCTTTCTTGAGAATGAAACACTTACACCCGAACACCCGGAAGTACTTGAGATTGGGCTTGTTGCCGGTGAGTATCTCATAAGGAGTCTTGTTCAAGCCTTTGTGGAGATAGATCCGATTGGATGCATGACATGCGGTGTTGATGGCTTCGGCCCAAAAGTTGTATGGAGACTTGAACTCCGCCATCATGGTCCTTGCCGCATCCATCAAAGTCCGGTTCTTCCTCTCTGCAACACCATTTTGTTGAGGGGTGTAAGGTGCAGCATATTGATGCTTGATCCCCTCATCACTAAGAAACTCATCCAAGGTGTAGTTCTTGAACTCGGTGCCGTTGTCACTTCTTATTGTCAAGATCTTTGCATTATGTTGACATTGAGCTTCATTTGCAAAGTCGATGAAGGTTTGTTGAGTCTCACTCTTCCTCTTGAAGAAGTATACCCAAGTGTATCTTGAATAATCATCCACAATCACCAAGCAATACTTTCTACCTCCAAGACTATCAAATGATGGGGGCCCAAAGAGATCCATGTGAAGGAGCTCCAAGGGTCTCTTCGAGTAGATGATTGTTGTGGGAGGGTGAGCCTTCTCATGAAGCTTTCCTTCAATACAAGCACTGCAAGCACGGTCTTTGGCAAAACTAACATTTGTTAGTCCATGGACATGGTCCCCCTTGAGAAGACTTTGCAAAGATCTCATATTGACGTGGCTAAACGGCGATGCCAAAGCCATCCCACGTCAACTTTAGCCATTAGGCATGTCGCGGTCTTAGTGGGTCGCTCCGAAAAGTTTATCACATAGAGATCATTCTCGACATGCCCAACAAAGGCTACTTTAAGAGTCTTGCTCCACAATAGGGCCACGGTATCAATGTCAAAGAAAGTGGCAAAGCCCATTAGTGCAAGTTGACGAACGGAAAGTAAATTGTATGCAAGGGACTCAACAAGCATGACTTTCTCGATCATTAGATCATGAGAAATGACAACCTTGCCAAGACCCAATACCTTAGAATGTGAGGCATCACCCCACTCGACATTGGTGGGCATAGATGGAATCTTTTGCACGTCCACCACCAAGTCCTTGCTTCCGGTCATATGATTTGTTGCTCCACTATCGAGCAACCATGACCCCCCACCGGAAGCAAACACCTACAAGAGATCAATGCTTGGTTTTAGGTACCCATTTAGTAATGGGTCCTTTGATGTTAGTAACAAGGGTCTTAGGAACCCAAATAGACCATTCAATGTACTCATAAGGAGAACCAACAAATTTAGCATAAACATGTCCATCACTAGCACGGCACAACACATATGACAGGTTAAAGTCGCCGGCTTTGTTGGAGGAGATGGTCTTGCCCTTTTTGACATCAACGCCATTCACTTTTTCCTTCTTCTCCTTAGGAGCACCCTCTCCCTCTTTCACAAAAGTTTGCTTGAGGGGAGGAGGATGATAGGTCTTCTTGTTCTTCTTCTTATTCTTGGACTTGGGGGCAAACCCAATTCCCTTCTTGGCCACAACTTCCTTTCGATTACTCAAAAGGTCGTTGAGGTTCTTCTCACCTTGAATGCAGGTCACAAGGCCTTTCTCAAGTTGATCCTTCAACTTGGCATTCTCCTCCACAAGATGCACATGCTCACAACATGGGTTAGTAGCATATGCATTATCAATTAATACCATATGAGGGAAGGTGGCCTTTTCCTTGGTTAGCTTAACTTGGAGTTGAGCATGAGACTCCTTGAGGTTAGCATGAGCACCCTTCAAGACCTTGTGGGCCTTGTTAAGTATCTCAAACTCCTCCTTGAGTCTAGCATGATCAACCCCAAGCTTAGCCTTCTCGGAAGTTAGCACACGAGACACGACAAGAGCATGATCAAGATCTTTCTTTAACTTAGCATGGTCATTGTTGTGTGATTCCTCAAGAGTCAAACGATATCCACGCTCTTCCTCAAGAGCATTAGAGAGATCTGATATCTCATCGGCATAGTCACGACTATGACCTTCCATCTTAGAGATGGTTTCTTCGTGAGCCTCGATAATGACATTGGCCTCACCAAGTTGTTCCAAGAGAGCAACAAAGTGCTTCTTGGATTTGCCCTTGAGCTTACTCATAAAAGACTCAAATTCATTCACTTCCTCATTAGACTCATCATGTTCATCAATGCAATCCTCCAAGGTGGGATTAGTAATGATGGTGGTTTTGATGTTGGGGGTTACCTTGTTGGTAGCTTTAGCCATGAGACACTTGGCGGTGATGTTCTCGTTGGGTGAATCAAAGAGAGACCCCCGGGGAGTGGTAGAAATGGCAACGGACACCATGGCCATTGCTTATCCATTTTTATCATCATCGTCATCCTCATGGTATTCTTCTTGAACCACCAACCCACGAGTAGGAGTCTTCTTGGTGAAGTTGTTCTTGTTGGGAAAGGACTTGGCTTTGTCTTTTCAGATGAACTTGCCACCATTGTCTTCCCGCTTCTCGTAAGGACAATCCGCAACGAAATGGCTCACATTGCCACAGTTGAAGCAAGTTCTAACTCGTTGCTTGCCCTTGACACCACTTGAGTTGTTCTTTTTAAAGTTAGGTCTTGTATTCTTCTTGCTCCAAAATTGTCTTGAAGCAAGAGCCATGTGCTCATGATAATCATATTTCGTGTCTTCGGGGTTGCTCTCCTCATCTTCCTCTTCTTCCTCTTCTTCCACACTAACCTTGGCCTTCAAAGCAAGGTTGGGCTTCTTTGCCCTTTGAGAATGGAGCACCGCCTTGTCGGCGGTCTTGTCCAAGATGCTCATTGCAACGAACTCATCCAACACTTCACTTGAGGTCATGGAGTGGAAATCCGGTCTTTGACGAATGACGGAGGACATGGCCTTGTTGTAGGGCATCATGGCCTTGAGGAACTTGCCCTTGATCTAGTTGTCATCCGTGTCCTTTCTCCCATGATCTCGGAGTGAGACCGCGAGTTTGGTCACTCTTCGAAAGAGCTCACGAGGTTCTTCATCTTCTTTCATTGCAAACTCATTGGCTTCATCTTGTACCACTTCATAGTTGGAGCGTTGAATGCTAGCACTTCCTCGATAGAGAGACACAATGCATTGCCATGCGTCTTTGGCCATGGCATGAGGTCGAAGATGAGGGAGATCTTCGGGAAGGATTGCATCTTGGATGATGAAGAGAGCACTCTCATTGAATTGATTATCCACCACTTCTCTCGGGGTGAAGTTGCTTCGGTCATGTGGATAGAAACCTTCTTCAATGATTCTCCAAAGGTTAGTATTCACATGATTTAAATGACGCTTGAAGCAATACACCCAAGAATCAAAATCCTCATTTTTCACAATCTTAGGAGGAGGACCGGCATGATTTAAATGAGTACAGGGAATCGGTCCTCCATAAATTGGAGGTTCCACATGGGCAATGATGCCGGTGCCATTTCTACCACTAGTAGAAGGACTCTTTTCACGGTTAGCTTCCCCTTTGTCGGAGGTAGCATCCGTCACCTTGTTAGTGGGATCACCCACTTTCATCGGCGAGGTGGACAGTTTGAGTCCTTCAAGAAATTTAGTAAACATGCTTTCAACCTTGGTCGTCATGGAGTCTTTCAATGTGTCTAGAGCCACATTGAATTCCTCACGAGAGATCGAGGTTCCCCCATCGGCCGTACATGAGATAGGGTTCACACCGGAGTGCTCCTCCACACCATCTGTGGTGTCAACCATACTCTTCGGACGACAAAGTCCTTAATAAAGAGACAAGGCTCTGATACCAATTGAAAGGATCAATATGGTTGACTAGAGGGGGGGTGAATAGGCAACTAACAATTTTTAGCTTTTCTTTACCAAATTAAACTTTGCATCAAAGTAGGTTGTCTAGATATGCAACTAGGTGAACAACCTATATGATGCGACAACAACAAGTGCACGAGAAAGTAAGGGAAACAACACAAGTAAGCTTGCGTAAAAGGCGAGATAACCAAGAGTGGAGCCGGTGGAGACGAGGATGTGTTACCAAGTTCCTTTCTTTTGAGGGGAAGTCTCCGTTGGAGCGGTGTGGAGGCACAATGCTCCCCAAGAAGCCACTAGGGCCACCAGATTCTCCTCACGCCTCACACAATGCGAGATGCCGTGATTCCACTATTGGTGCCCTTGAAGGCGGCGACCGAACCTTTACAAACAAGGTTGGGGCAATCTCCACAACAATTGGAGGCTCCCAACAACACCACAAAGCTTCACCACAATGGAGTATGGCTTCGAGGTGACCTCAATCGTCTATGGTGCTCAAACACCCAAGAGTAACAAGATACGCTAGGGATAAGTGGGGGGAATCAAATCTCTCTTGGTGGAAGTGTAGATCGGGGCCTTGTCACCCAATCCCGAGCAAATCAACAAGTTTGATTGTCTAGGGAGAGAGATCGGGCAAAAATGGAGCTTGGAGCAACAATGGAGCTTAGAGGTGGAAGAGGTAGTCAACTAGAGGTAGGAGACGCCCCTTTTATAGTCATGGAAGAAATCCAACCGTTATCCACTTAGACCAGCCTGTGACATACGGTACTACCACTCCAGGGGCGCGGTACTACCGCAAGGCCACGTGGTACTACCGTGGGAGACCACCCTACTACCGCGGCAGCTGCAGAGACTATACCATAGGCAAGATTATCATGAAGCGGTATTATCAGCACCAACCCGCGGTACTACCGCGAGGCAGGTAAGACTAAGTCTGGAATCAGCACGGATGAATAAAAATACATCCGTGCCTAGTTCCGCTGTCAAAGAGACGATGCAAACATCCGTCACAGTACTACCGTCCACAGGGCGCGGTACTACTGTGTGGGTGCGGATGTAAAAAATTACATCCTCTCCTACTACCGTGAAGCCACGGCACTAGGCCAGGGAACCACGGTACAACAGCTCGGACGGAGCGGTACTACCATGGCCACCAGCGGTACTACCGCCCTAGACATGTGGTACTACCGTGTGGGCGCGGATGTAAAAAATTACACCCGTGCCTACTACCACGATGCAGCGGTACTTGGCCTAGCAGTCACGGTACTACGACTCCGAGGGAGCGGTACTACCGTGGGCTCACAGGTACTACCACAAGATGGGCACGGTATTACAGCGGTGCTCGCAGATTACCGCTCGAGGAGCAAGACTACCGCAAGCTCAGCAACAGTAGTCCAGACATTCACATAGAGGATAGACGGGGAATGCTCCAAGGTGCAAGGGAAAGGAGGAGACAATGAAGAAAACGTGTACGTGATGATTCCTCCCGAACCTTTCCGATGCGGACCCCCTCTTAATAGTACGGCTCTCCTACGACTCAAATCCACCAAAAAGAAACGTAGAACAACGTCGTCTTCAATAGTCTCGAGGGGCACCGAATCGTCTCGTGCCTAGTGATAAAGCATCTGAGAAACTCAAGGCACACGATTAGTCTGCAAATGCATTGTCATCAATCACCAAAACACCTAAGGGATAAATACGCCCTTATAGCAGTACTTGAGGTCGAACGAGGCATGAAGGGCTACAAGTTCTAGGTCCAAAAGCCTGTTTGCTATGTCCCTGGGTCTTAACTCCGTGCAAGACACACTACCCTCATTATCAAAAGATAGCCTACGTCATCTTTATGGCATCACAAAAACTCTGACACTAATTTCAAAAGTGCTCGGTGACCGTTGCATCCGATGTCCCATTAAGTGACATAATTAATAACAGGGATGTAACGGGGCGTATATCCAAATGGGCCATAGAGCTCCTACCTTTTGAAATCACCTATCGACCTCTACGAGCTATTAGATCGCAGGTGTCGGCAGACTTCGTGGATGAATGGACGGAGGCCGAACTCCCATGAGAGTGCAACGCTTATTCGCATTGGATCATGTATTTTGATGGTTCCAAAATGCTATCTCGCCTAGGGGTTGGCATAGTGCTTATGTCGCCAACGGGAGATAGTATTCGGTATGTGCTACAAATTATGTACTCTGTCTCCAACAACACGGTCGAATACGAAGTTGTACTACATGGACTCCGGATAGCAGTCTCCATGGGCGTCAAACGCCTGGAGATCCCGAGGTGATTCTAACCTCTCCATCTCATAAGTCAATGGCCAATTTGACGCAAAAGATCTGAAGATGACAGCTTACCGGAACACCATCTTAAAGATCTCGACCAGGTTCGAGGGGCTTGAATTCCATCACATACCCCAAGAGAGTAATCAAGCCGCGGATATACTCGCCCCAATGTGCGCCGATCGAGATAAAGTCCCGGATAACACCTTCGTCGAACGGCTCTTTAAGCCATCTGTAATCTGGCATGATGACAAGGGAACGTTGGAGTCAAATGACGTCGGGCAACCTGCCTCACTCGAAGACGGCGAGGGCCAGGACATAGTGGGCGGTTCGGCGACCTAGGAAACACCTTCCGCATACGAAGTCATGGCAGTAATCGCACCGCCTCTCCTCACATACCTGCTCCATAAAGAGCTCCCCAAGGATCAAACTGACGGACGCCAGGTCGTAAGGCAATCTAAAGCATATAAGGTTCATGAGGGAGAGCTCTAAAGTTAGCACTACGGGTGTCCTCCAACGATGTATATCCAAAGAAGGAACATTATTACTCCAGGAGATACACTCCGGCATGAGCGGACATCACGCGCTGCTCGGACCTGTTGGTCGACAAGGCTTTCAGAGCTGGTTGTTATTGCCCGGCGAAGCGCCAATGCCTCTGCATTAGTGCAGATTGGCCAGCCGTCAAGTGTTCGCCAAACAAATCCACTTGCCCCGCGGTTCTCCACACTATCCCTATCACTTGGCCTTTCACGCCTCGACTAGATATGGTCGGCCCACTCAATGGCGGATCAAGAAATAATAAATATCTACTTGTCATGGGCAAATTCACTAAAGTGGATTGAAGCAAAGCTAGTCACCTCGGCTGGAGCCATCCCAGTAATTGACCTCATCTCAGGGGTCGTGCACCGTTATGGTATCCTACACATTCTGATCACAGACAATGGGACAAACTTCACAGCCAAAGAGGTAAGGCATGGTGCGCAAAAATGGGCATCAAGCTCTACGCGTTCGTATATCACCCGCAGTCAAACGGGCAAGTGGAACGCGCCAATGGACTAATCCTCAATGGCATTACACTACAAGAAATATGTCAACTTATGACCTTCTGTCAGTGACCCTCGAAGAATTGGTCATAAATCTATGACCATTTTAGACCAATTGGTCAAAAGCTGTTCAGGGGCTCCAAACCTCGAACCATTGCACCATTTTGGTCGAAGGTCGTAATTTCCTTACACTAAATGGTCACAAAGCAAATAGTGCTAGTCCGCTGCCTTATTTCTAGTTGTTAACGACCAATATAGATGGTCATAGCCTTGTAAATTGTGGTGGGTTGCTATGACTAGGCGCCACCTCATCGGTTTGCCTATGTGTCATGTCCATGTGGCAGTTTTTGCCCTAGGTTGTGAAGCAACCTATATTTCATCATTCCCAAAATTCCCAAAAAATCTCATAAATTCTTTGGGTCATATCTTCGTCAAATATGTAAAACCTTCCTTGCCTAGTTCAAAATAATTCAAAAATATTCATTTTCCTATTTTGTTCAGAGTAATTTGTGAAGGAAGTACCACTTTGGCATGTCCAAATAGTATCCATTTTCTACAAGGCTTTCCTATGCCCAAATAACCATCCTCCACCAAATGCCAGCTCAATCCATTCATTATTTTGAGCCGAGCTTCAACATTCAGATTTATGTCCAAAGTGTGGTGGTTTGCAAAGCAAGTACCACCTAGGCTCCTCCTTTTGAGCTGAAAATTTGTGAAAACGGTCTTCTTAGTAACTGATCATCCTCACCAAAACTCACGCCCATTATCCATGTACATTTCCGCACCACTAATCAAACACTTGGCTGCTAATTCATGTTTGAGCATCGATTGGTCTCCTCATGAGAATCTTATGTTGTAATTTTCTTCCTAGCACCAACCTGGGAGTGCCCAACCCACTAGACATGCCTAGGCCGCCTGAACACATGGTAACGCCACGGTCACGCGGTGACCACGCCATGGCATGCGAGTTCTGGCAGCTCTAGAGTTGGGGCCCTCGGCCACCGCCCAAACCTCGACGACGCCACCAAACCATGTATTTATGATTAAATAGGTCCTTATGTAACTAGAAATGATTTTTGGAAAAATACATAGCAAACTATGAGGCAGATGCAGTTCAAATTTGACCCGCTTCAAATTTAATCGGCAGAAATTTGTCTTTTTCACGAGAGGTGGATCAAAAATTTTACACCAGACCATTTTGTCAATTGTGCATTAAATATGGCCTAGTATTTTATAAAAATGATTTGGTCCAATTTTGCAACAATTATTTGGTAGTTCCTTCACAAAAAACCTCCTTTCGCACTCGAAAAATGGAAAATGGTTTTTTCGTCCAACGAAAATGAAAACTTCCTTAGGCAACATTGTTTGCTATTCCAATATGCACCCTTGTGCACAATATGAGATCATTTGAACAAACTATGCCATGAATGTGGCCATAAGATTGATCATTTGGCTTGAAAGCCATGAATCTTCAACTTGATAGCTCACTTCTGAGAACACTTTTTTAAAATAATTACCGTATTACAAGTTTATTATTTTTCCTGGAAACTTGGTCACATATAATGACACAATGCGAAGGTTTTCCAATTTTTTGAATTTTTTTGAATTTTTTATGCCCGTTTCAAAATGCGGTCAAAACGGCGGGCTTGACTGCTCCTAGCTAGTGGTTGAATCTTGGAATTTTTTGGTGTTTCTATGATTAAATAGATACTTATGTACCTAGAAATGATTTTTGAAAAATAAGGAGCAAACTATGAGGCAGCTACAGTTCAAATTTGACCTGCTTCAAATGAATCGATTTACAATTTGTCTTTTTCATCGAGGTGGATCAAAACTTTTTCACCCAACCGATTTGTCAATTGTGCATTATATATGGCCTAGTATTTTATAAAATTGATTTGGTCCATTTCGCAACAATTATTTGGTAGTTCCTTCACAAAAAACCTCCTTTCGCACTTTCGAAAAATGGAAAATGGTTTTTCGTCCAACGAAAATGAAAACTTCCTTAGGCAACATTGTTTGCTATTCCAATATGCACCCTTGTGCACATTATGAGATCATTTGGACAAACTATGCCATGAATGTGGCCATAAGATTGATCATTTGGCTTGAAAGCCATGAATCTTCACACTTGATAGCTCATTTCGAGAACACTTTTTAAAATAATTACCGACATAAGTTTATTATTTTTCCTGGAAACTTGGTCACATATAATGACACAATGCGAAGGTTTTCCAATTTTTGATTTTTTGAATTTTTATGCCTGTTTCAAAATGCGGTCAAAACGGCGGGCTTGACCGCTCCTAGCTAGTGGTTGAATCTTGGAATTTTTTGGTGTTTCTATGATTAAATAGATACTTATGTACCTAGAAATGATTTTTGAAAAATAAGGAGCAAACTATGAGGCAGCTACAGTTCAAATTTGAATCGTTTCGGTGAATCGATTTACAATTTGTCTTTTTCATCGAGGTGGATCAAAACTTTTTCACCCAACCGATTTGTCAATTGTGCATTATATATGGCCTAGTATTTTATAAAATTGATTTGGTCCATTTCTGCAACAATTATTTGGTAGTTCCTTCACAAAAACCTCCTTTCGAGCACTCGAAAATGGAAAATGGTTTTTTCGTCCAACTAAAATGAAAACTTCCTTAGGCAACATTGTTTGCTATTCCAATATGCACCCTTGTGCACATTATGAGATCATTTGGACAAACTATGCCATGAATGTGGCCATAAGATTGATCATTTGGCTTGAAAGCCATGACTCTTCACACTTGATAGCTCATTTCTGAGAACACTTTTTTAAAATAATTACCGTATTAGTAGTTTATTATTTTTCCTGGAAACTTGGTCACATATAATGACACAATGCGAAGGTTTTCCAATTTTTTGATTTTTTTTGAATTTTTTATGCCCGTTTCAAAATGCGGTCAAAACGGCGGGCTTGACCGTTCCTAGCTAGTGGTTGAATCTTGGAATTTTTTTGGTGTTTCTCTGATTAAATAGATACTTATGTACCTAGAATTGATTTTTGGAAAAAATAAAGAGCAAATTACGAGGTAGCTACAGTTCAAATTTGACCCGCTTCCAGCTGAATCGACTGGAATTTGTCTTTTTCACGAGAGGTGGATGAAAACTTTTGACACCCAACCATTTTGTCAATTGTGCATTATATATGGCCTAGTATTTTATAAAATTGATTTGGTCCAATTTTACGATAAATATATGGTAGATCCTTCACAAAAAAACTCATTTTCGGCATTAAAAAAATAAAAAAATGTTTTTTCGTGCAAATGAAATAAAAACTCCCTGTGTCAATGTTGTTTGCCAATCTAAGATATAAACTTGTGCAAAATATGACATCATTTAAACGAATATTTGCTAGGTCTTTCACGAAAAAACTCATTTTGAGCATTGAAAAATGGAATGAAAAATTTGTGTATAATCAATCATGACCAATTTAAAAGGTCAAAAGGTCTTCAAATTGTTTGATGCGTTCTGGTTGGTTCATAGGCATATCACGCGGATCATGCATCCACCGCCGTCGGATGCTTCTGAATCGAACGGCAGCCCTCTCCCCCTCCTCTCACCCAAACCCTAACTCATATCCCCTCCTCTCCCCAGATCCACTTTCCCCTCTCGTCCCACAGCCGCCACCCCCAACCCTCTCGCTCCCCCTCCGTCTCAAACTCTTGATCCCCAACCACCGCCGCCGCCGCCGCCGTCCTCTGTCCTCTCCCCCAACCCCGGCCGCCGGCGATCCCTCCCCTCCCCTTCTCTCCCACGGCCGCGGTCGAATCCTCGCGCATGACATAGACCTAGCCGCATGGCACGGCCATGGCCATGGCGGCGCCCAGATCCACCCCTCCCTCATCCCCTCGCCGCCACCTCCTCCCGTCCTGCAGCAGCAAGGCCCCGCCACCACCTCCTTCCTCGTCTGTTCTCCTCCCGTCCGCTTCCCTTCCCCACCCCTGCCTCGCTTTGCTCCTTCTCCCACCCCGATTCACCCAACCAAACCAGAGCAGACTGCAACACTCCACTACTCCTTCTCCCACCCCGATTCCTCCCCAATTCCAGCCGCCACCGCCTCTCCAAATTCCTCTCCCCAGCCCCACTGCCGGCCGTGACCCTGCCTCCCAAGCCCCTCCGCGACCCTTCCCGTGGGCGCCCAAACCCTAGCCTCTCGGACGGGCGACAGAGATGACCAGGATCCTTCCTCCACGCGTGTTCCAAATAAGAATGCGCCAGATCCTTCCCTCGTAGTACATGGGGATCTCGCCGCCGCCACAAAGGGCCCTTGACGACGGCGAGGTAGGAGGCGGCCAGGTACGCCCTCCTCCTTTCCCCGTTCTGAATCTCCTCCATAACCCGCTGCATCTCCTCCCATCTCATGTGCCACTGCTTGCTTTGCTTTCTTCCTTCCATACAGGAGATCCTGGACACACGGAGGGGCTAACAAACCGGTGCTGCTGCAAGAATGACTCCGCAGCCCATACAGGTGGACTGCATACTGGAACTGCCTCACATTGGATGACAAATTTGGTAACCTACAGCGTAATGTGCTGGCTCTTGGTCATCCTTGCATCTACTATGTGTTTGCTGGAATGTACCTTAGACATCACACTTACTGTTGTCTTTTCATTGTTTAAGGTCCCCGTGTCATCCATGGAGGAGTTTCAGGGAGCCTACTCGACCTCTCTCCTTGCCGCGACCCAACCATAAAGTACCTTTCTTAACATGATTTGCCCGCGCAGATTTTTAGTCTGTTTACACCTGAACATAACACTGCTTAATAAACCAAACACATAGTTTACTTGCAGCACCATACGGTGTGATGATGAATGATGCCAGATTTTCATGCGCTTGCACCGAACATAACACCGCGTGTTTTATAGCACCACTTTGTATCACAGACAATGCATGGTTTTCAGATTAAAAGTTTGAATGTCATATTACTCGAATGCAAAATTGACCCAAGGTATCGCTTGAAGTCATGTTATCATCATTCATCTGTTGAACATAACTTACGTGGGTTTTGGTCCAGCTTGGTGACTTGCTTAGCTTGTCGCTGAACCCGTAGAATATCTACTTTATGCTTTCGATGTATCATTCTTTGAAAACTCAGCTCCTACTATTCACCTTGTAGATTTTTTATTCTGCAACATATTTGGATGATCGCTGAGTTAGACCACATGACAAGTGCTTTTGAATTCCAATGACAAGTGCTACCTTGTTTTGTTAGTGCACCATCTCCTCCTCACCTCACCTTGTCTCGTGTTCCTTTTGACAGTAATCCCTCCTCACCATCTCCGTTGCGGGCCAGGGTTCCGCCGATCCCCAAGGTGCAGCTCCGGCCATGGGGAAGCGCCAAGAGCCGGAGGCGGCCGAGCAGCCCATGGCGCCGGTCGAGGCCTGCCCTCCTCACCATCTTGTGAATGGTGCAGCCCACAAGCGAGGCGGCAAGGCGCCGTGTCGCAAGAAGAAGGCGGCGGCATCTGCACCCACTCCTCTGCTCCTGCTTGAGTCTCCGGTCCCGGCGTGTGTTCGGCGGGTTGCGTTGGTGTGTGGTTGCAGACAAGGTGGTGAACCCGCTGTTCGAGAAGAGGCCAAGCAGTTTGAATCGGTGGCGCCTGCCGCACAAGAAGGCCCAAGAAGGACCTCCACCGGTTCGCCAAGTGGCTCGAGGTCGTCGCGATCCAGCGCCAGCGCCGCATCCTCAAGCAGCGCCTCAAGGTGCCCTGGCACTCCACTAGTTCACCCGTACCCTCGACAAGAACCTCGGTATATATGAAATATGAAACTTGCCTGTTCATTCGTCGCTGGACTCAGAATCCACAATGCCTGAGGTCGTTTAGTTGCTGTGCTGTATTATTTTGAGCGAGTATTAACTTGGCCAAGATAATGAAAAGAGTTGATGGATGTGTTTTAAGATTCCTGCTGGTAGATACATTGGGAGCATCTTCTTGCGTGATAAGGGCAATGCATGCTGTTGTCCTACATACCTACTACTATATATATTTTACTGAATATATTTACATGCCATCACACTATGAAGTAATAGACTGGTTAGCAGAAGCTTTCACTTCTAAGAATGCCAACAGTAGGAAGAATCGTTGTAGTTAAGTGATTGCATGGCTGCTGTGGCCTTGCTATGTTTGTGTACCTGAAGTCACACCTCTATAATTGCTTTTCCTTTATGTTGGAACGTGTCTAGTTAATGATCGGTATTGACAGATTTTGGTGGTTATTTATGCTTATTGTGTATCACATTGAAAAATAAAATGCACAATGAGCTTACCTTTTATGTCAGAATTTTTTCTTTATCTGTTACCCTTCCTTTGGCTGTAGTTTATCTTCATACAGAATCCAGTCTTGGTGTTCTTCCTATTTGCATTTGATTATGTTTTTAAAATTCCCTAGCACAACTATATATAACAATGTGGGTATGTGTTTACCTCTCTTCTGTTTTTCCTATTAAAGGTGTCCAATTTGATTCTGTTCCTATGTTGAAACTTCTGAATTTTCTGTAGATAATTGGTGATTGTTTCCCATGCCGAAATTGATTGGCAGTGGACGACTAGTCATTCTTTTGCTATGGCATAGTATTCAGATATTTGCATATGTTCAACCATAATTATCCTGTTTTCTCGTTGGATCCAATGAGAGAGAACAAGATTAGATTAACATTTATGTCCTTCCTTTCATGTGCTGCTTGTGCCTATCTTGACCTTGTCACTTTATTATGTTTCTAACTTTCCATAATTTATTTATTTGCAGATGCACAGGAGCTCTACGAAGAACCCCGAAGAAAAACCACACCCAGCAATGCGTTTTAGCCCACTGGAGCTAGTTATGTGTATATTTAGTTGTATTTTATAGCTGAAAACCAGATCTGTACTATGTATGATTGTAATGTACTTTGCTTGGCTGTTGTATAAAATATGATGCCTTATTGGTTCTTTTTCAATCAAATTATATAATTGCACAAATATAGAACTGATGTGTCGCACTCCAAACAACAATTACGGTAATTGGTTCCCATTTGACTATTGGGACCTACTTTAAAATGGAAAAGAAACAAAATAAAACTAGCAAGTGGGCTGGAAAAAGGCCGAGGCCTGAAATAATATGGACTGTAAAAAATTGTGGCCCAAAAAAGAGAAGTCTGTTGGGCTTGGCCTATGTAGTTGACCCAAATTGAAAGAAAAAAACAACAAATAGGCTGAATTAATGGGCTCGGCCCATGTAAAACACCTAATCGGACCGGGCTGAATCTTGTGCCACATCAGCTTGCCACGCTGGATGCCTACGTGGCCTGGGGAGGTTGCTAGTGACCAAAATTTTGGTCAAAGAACCAACGACCTTTTACATATCACAGAGAAGGTCGCTATAGTCAGTTAATGACCCTCAGCTTTTGACCTTCTGTTTTTGGTCACAAAAAGGTCGCAAATGAAAAACTATGACCTTTCAGCGACCAATAGTGAGGGTCACAAGTTGACATATTTCTTGTAGTGTTAAGCCTAGGCTAGTACACTCCCTTAAAGAAGCTGACTGCAAATGGGTAGAGGAACTTGATTCCGTCTGATGGGGTTTGCGCACCACGGCGAACAGATCTGCAGGGTATACCCCATTTTTCATGGTTTATGGGGCTGAGGCAGTACTCCTTGTGACATCATAGACGACGCACCTCGGCACGATCTATAAAGAACGGAGGCCAAGCTAGATCGGCAGGACGCCTTGGACACTCTAGAAGAGGAGCACAATGTCGCTCGGGCACGATCTACCAATTACCAGCAGCAGTCCCGACGCTATCACAGTCGGGAGGTCCGTGCAAAGGACTTCAACGTAGGAGACCTAGTCATGAGGCTTCATTCAGAGAAGCAGAAGCACAAACTCTCCCCCACATGGATGGGCCATTCATCATCGATCAGGTCCTCATCGGAGGCGCTGCATCAATTCGAGATCTAGCGAGCAGGCGGGCGCAAGCTTACCACCCTATTCAGGCTTGCAATGGATAACCTAAGGGATGCGGAGCTTGTAGAGGAGTGTACCAGGATTGTGATACTCCGAATATCTTACTTGTCCATTGTCGGGCGAGCTTATGATTGACCCGGTGACAATTGCCACGGGGAAGGTAATTCTCTTAGTGTGTGCTCGAAGTTTTAGCTGCATATAATTGTTTTTTTAGTAGTGAACTAATGGTGGGTATGTTTTAATTTGTTTTAGACATTTGACCGACAGCACCTCAAGGATTGGTTTGAGAAGAACGGGCATATCTGTCCTGTGACCGGCGAGCCTGTTTCAGGTGCCATTGTCCGGAACGAGCGTATCCGAGGGTACTTGTGCGAGTGGCAAGAATCCAAGATGGAGCAGATCACGAAGGTCTAAAGAACATGAAGTAGTAGGAATGACAGTATAGTTCGTCATATTTCACGGCCTGTATATATATATATATCTTGTGTGCTTCCCGAATTACACCGCTGCTACTTTTTATCTTTTATATACTGGAAATATAAACAGATCATTACAGTCTCTTGTGACCTAATTTCACAATCTTTAGTGCGTAAGATATCTTTAGTGCGTAAGATAAGATGATAGCTAATCCTACATGACATGCCAATTTGTTGACTGTACGAGGAAGTGATCAGCCAAGCGATTGGCGCCTCGGCGTGAGCGGTGCAAACGAGTAGTTGAACGCGCCGGAGACGACGGCCTCTGCTCGGTCGTCGAGCTCCTTCTCCAGGCGGCGCCACAGCCGCGCCACGGTGGCCTTGCGCGCCTCGTTGTCCTTCAGCTCGGGGTCGTAGTGCGCCCACATGATCCCGTCGAACTCCTCGAAGCGACGGTCCACGTCGCTGGCCTTGGCGTACATGTCCCTAAACTCCCTGAGGAAAACGGACTGGTGCTCCTCCTCGTCCTCGGACCCGTCCACGTCGGCCTCTGCGGTGCCGTCGTCGTCCTCCTCCTCGTCCTCGGACCCGTCCACGTCGGCCTCTGCGGTGCCGTAGTCGTCGTCCTCCTCGTCCTCGGACCCGTCCACGTCGGCCTCTGCGGTGCCGTAGTCGTCGTCCTCCTCGTCCTCGGACCCGTCCACCTCGGCCTCTGCGGTGCCGTCCTCGGGCTCCGATTTCCTGGCCCTCAGACTGGCCAGCACACTGCGCCGCAGCCTGTCGCTCTCGCCGTTGTTGTCGCGGAGGAGGGACCTGTGGATGTCGATGTCCTTCTTCATGTCCAGCTTGAGCTTCTGGATCTGGTGCGCCACGATGAGCCGCATCGAGAGGTCGTACTGCAAGCTGCGGATTAAGAGCTCGTCGTCCTCCTCCTCCTCCAGGTCCAGGGAGGCGTTGGCCGGCGACGATTGCAGCTCTTGGGTGCCGTCGCTCTTCATGTCGTCGGCTGACGATGTGGTGACGACTTCCCCAGTTTCCACGGCTGCCATTGATCGCTCAGGAGATCAACACGATCAAAAACCAACAGGGATCAACTCCACCCTAACTAGGTAACTAGGTAGTCAAGCATTGGCATACATATATACTCCGTAGTTTCAACGAGGCAAGGGCCAGGCCGACTCGGCCGGCTGATCCTACGTGGGTTGAGTCCGTATCGGACACGTACGGCACTGCAACTCGTGAACGGAACATCGTTCTTGTCTCCTCTTTTCTTTTCTTTTTTTTGGTCAGCACTTTGGTTGCTCCATCTCACGGATTCACGATTGCTTGACTTTTGCATCTTTTAATATTTCCTTTTGCCCTAGAGCTTGTAATAAGGACATCTCCAACTGCGTGCTTTAAGTTCTCCAAAAGAAACTGCGTACTTTAAATCGGACACACTACACATCCGTGGACGCGTTTGAACACAGAAGTCGGTCATCCAACTCTGTGCATCAAATGTACACCACTTAGTTGTTTTCCCTATGTTCTAGAGCACTCAAAAGAATTGTAGAAAAAAAAATCATAATTCAGCCATAAATAGCATGCAAGCATTCTAGTGCAACAATAGTTCAAACATAAATATTACATTCAAAATTACCGAATGTTCAACAAATTGTATGGCACGAAGTGTTGTTCATCCACACATTGTCCCTTGAGTTTCATCCAACAATAGATCAACATGAATGGTCTGCCCTCCGTTGTTTGATACAACGCGGCAGCCCATCCGGCTATACAATAAGGTGATCATCAACATGAATGGCCTGCCCTTCGTTGAGTGAATCAATAAATTGATCAACATGTAGAGCAACAAGGAAAAAACTTACGATTTCCATGATTGATGCGTCGGTGGCCACCCTCTTTCAACCCATGTGATCCACTGCAATACTTCATGACTTTGAGATGGTGTACTACAGATGGGCTAGCGACTTCACATTGTATTCATCGAGCATGTGCAAGTTGTACATAGGGTGCAAAGTGCTTTTGGTCGTGAACCAGGAATGCACATTTTGCAAAAATATTGTGCCCCCTTGCTTCATGCCTACAAAGTACGCACCTCTGACCAACCAGGCAACGTACAACAGCTCATTCTCCATCATCGAGTACGCCGTCATCGTGCTTGCTTCAAAGTAAAAAAGCATGGTAAATTCTCATTGGCATTTGGCCAAATAATTGTCGGGTATGGTGTCTGCCATGGATGGCGTCGGAAGGGGGGGGGGGGGAGAATACCTGGCTGCGGACGGATCTAGGGTGACTGCGGTGTAGTCCAAGACAGGCATCCGGCAAGGCATGGTCGGTGTCCGGAGTGGTAGAGCGGTGGCGTCGAATTGGGAGAGTGCGGCTACACAACGCTGGGGGAGTGCTCCAAAAGAGGGGATTTGGGTGTACTTTGGTTCTGGCATACGTAATACAGACACTGGCCAATTTTTGTCTGCCTAGTGCACATGTCTGTGTGTCGTTGGCGGGCTACGCATGATGCAGAAATCACATAGCAGTTATAGGCAATTCGCAGCATGGAGTCGTTTCGCCCAGAGGTCTATGAAAGACAGCTATACCAAAAAAATACATCTTTGATCTCTCTCTCGTTGTCACACATTTCCCGGTGATAACCGAACAATGATTTTTATAGATGTATCTTTGGCATCTAAGTTGCCGCGTACAGTCAGAATTATAGTCATGCTAGCTTGTGCATTCCTATGAACGTTTCTTTTTTGAGGGGCACTCCTATGAACATAATACTGTATACTCCCTATGTAAACTAATATAAGAGCGTTTAGATCACTACTTTAGTATTTAAATGCTCTTATATTAGTTTAGGAGGGAGTACTTGACAAAAAAAGTTGTTCGTTTCAAAAAATATAAGAAATATCAGATATGTCAAGGACAGACAGTCACACATACATGTGAATTTTGGTGTAAAATTGTAATAATCCACGAGCCAAAATTAATCACAGACTAAGTTCTTGGACAATCACCTCCAACTTAAGTCACTCGGCTTAAAACCGTGTATGAGTTATTGTACGCACATATGCTCATAGAAAAATGTATGCTTATGCCTTATGTTTCTACTTGTGTTGTATATGCACCAGTGTTATTACGTTCTTTTTTAGCCTAGAGGTATGATTTTTCGTAAAGTTCCGTTATTCGGTTCATATAGGGCGATCTCTATTTGGCGCATAGGTCACCATCGAGCGACCTAGCACGCAACCCCTCCAACGCAGGATCCAGTTTTTCGGGTAGCCAATTTAGGGTTTATTCCCCACCATTTTTTTCAAAAGAACATCATATTTTCTTTCTTTCTTTACCTTTCCTTTTTTCATTTTTTATTTTTTGGGTTTTCCTTTTTATTTTATTTCCCTTTTCATTTCTCTTTTTTCTTATTTTTTTCAAGAGCATCTATCAAATTTGTGATTTTTTTTGAAGTTCTGACCATTTTTTAAAATCCTTAAATGTTTTCTTGAACATTTTTTTTTGAAATCATGAATTTCTGAAAAACAAATCGTGAACATTTTCTAAAATCATTAACATTTTTCACAAATTTAGGAACATTTTTCTAAATTGTGAACGTTATTTTGAAACTCGTGAACGTTGTTTGAATCAGCAAACAGTTTTTGAATATTGGTAACAATTTCACGAACATATTTTGTTATGTTAACAGTTTTTTTAAAATGCATGAATATTTTTTGAACTGAAAATCTCAAATGATTTAAATTCTCCCAAAAAATCCGAAATTTTTAAAATAAACTCACAAACATTATATGAATTCAGGAAAAAAAATTAATTCATGAATATACAAACATTTTAAAAGTGTGAACATTATTTGTATATGTGATTTTTGAAATCATCAACATATTTTTCAATGCGCGAACATTTCATGATTTCTTGAATAATTATTCAAAATCATGAACATTTTTTTCTGAGTTCATGATCATTTTATGATTTCTTGAGCATTCTTTTCAATCTGCAATTATTTAGAAAGTTGGAACTTTTCTAAAAACCTGAATTAAAAGGAAAAAAAACAAAAAATAAAAAATAATAGGGGGCCTCCCGTCCCGCAGATTAGCTGGCCCAACAGGAGCGTGGGCCGCGGTGGAACTCAGTTGTCATCGTGAACAAACTCAAACCAACTTCGACAGCTCGTGTTGCAGGGCACAAACGATACGTTTGCTTATACAGGGATGTTACAATTCCTCATTCACTAGGCGTCGAACACACGACCAGACTTGTCATTTGGATGCCCTAGTGCTAACCGGGTAGACCTAACTAGAGTCAAATAAGTACCTACACGGGTATATATTGCATATCACAAAAGTCATTAATTATGAAGGCATAAACATCCAAAATGTAATTTTAATTATAAAATTTTGTCATGATACATCATGTATATGTGATTATAATATACAATTGATGGTTATAACATGCATGCTCTCCAACATAAACAAACAATTAATAAATATAGTGTTGCGACATGTGGGGGGAGGGGGCAGTCCCCGCCCCCCTTCCAATGTGCGAACATTTTATGATTTCTCGAACAATTATCCAAAATCATGAACATTTTTTCTGAATTCATGATCATTTTATGATTTCTTGAGCATTCTTTTCAAAATTTGCAATTATTTAGGAAGTTGGAACTTTTCTGAAAACCTGAATCAATTAAAAAGGAAATAAAAATAATAGGGGGCCTCCCGTCCCGCAGATTAGACGGCCCAACAGGAGCGTGGGGCGCGGTGGAACTCAGTTGTCATCGTGAATGAACTCAAGTCAACTGAGTTCCACAGCTCGTGTTGCAGGGCGCAAACGACACGTTTGCCCATACTGGGATGTTACAATTCTCCATTGACTAGGCGTCGAACACAAGACCAGACTTGTCATTTGGATGCCCTTGTGCTAACTAGGTAGACCTAACTAGAGTCAAATAAGTACCTACACTAGTATATATTGCATATCACAAAAGTTACTAATTATAGAGGCATAAACATCCAAAATGTAATTTTAATATAATTTTTTTTCATAATACATCATGTATATGTGATTATATGATACAAAATGATGGTTATAACATGCATTATCTCCAACATAAACAAAAAATTAGTAAATATAGTGTTGTGACACGTCGGGGGAGGGGGCCAGTTGCCCCCCTCCCTCTCAATGTGCGAACATTTCATGATTTCTCGAATAATTATTCAAAATCATGAACATTTTCTCCTGAATTCATGATCATTTTATGATTTCTTGAGCATTGTTTTTCAAAATCCCCAATTATTTAGAAAGTTGGAACTTTTCTGAAAACCTGAATTAAAAGGAAATAAAAACAGAAAATAAAAAATAATATGGGGCCTCCCGTCCCGCAGATTAGCTGGCCCAACAGGAGCGTGGGGCACGGTGGAACTCAGTTCTCATCGTGAACAAACTCAAACCAACTTCTACAGCTCGTGTTGCAGGGCACAAACGACACGTTTGCCTATATAGGGATGTTGCAATTCTTCATTCACTAGACGTCGAACACAAGACCAGACTTGTCATTTGGATGCCCTAGTGCTAACTGGGTAGACCTAACTAGAGTCAAATAAGTACCTACACTGGTATATATTGCATATCACAAAAGTCATTAATTATAAAGGCATAAACATCCAAAATGTAATTTTAATTATAAAATTTTGTCATAATACATCATGTATATGTGATTATATGATACAATTGATGGTTATATAGTGTTGTGACACGTGGGGGAAGGGGCCATGCACCCCCCCCCCCGACCCTTCTTACAAGCTTTACTAATTAGGATGTGAAAATTCTGGTGAGGCTCTTTGAAGGAAATATGCCCTAGAGGCAATAACAAAGTTATTATTTATTTCCTCATATCATGATAAATGTTTATTATTCAAGCTAGAATTGTATTAACCGGAAACATGATACATGTGTGAATAGATAGACAAACTTAATGTCACTAGTATGCCTCTACTTGACTAGCTCATTAATCAAAGATGGTTATGTTTCCTAACCATAGACATGTGTTGTCATTTGATTAACGTGATCACATCATTAAGAGAATGATGTGATTGACTTGACCCATTCCGTTAGCTTAGCACTTGATCGTTTAGTATATTGCTTTTGTTTTCTTCATGACTTATACAAGTTCCTATAACTATGAGATTATGCAACTCCCGTTTGCCGGAGGACCACTTTGTGTGCTACCAAACGTCACAACGTAACTGGGTGATTATAAAGGAGCTCTACAGGTGTCTCCAAAGGTACATGTTGAGTTGGCGTATTTCGAGATTAGGTTTTGTCACTCCGATTGTCAGAGAGGTATCTCTAGGCCCTCTCTGTAATGCACATCACTGTAAGCCTTGTAAGCAATGTAGATAATGAGTTAGTTACGGAATGATGCATTACGTCACGAATAAAGAGACTTGCCGGAACGAGATTGAACTAGGTATTGGATACCGACGATCGAATCTCGGGCAAGTAACATACCGATGACAAAGGGAACAACGTATGTTGTTATGCGGTTTGACCGATAAAGATCTTCGTAGAATATGTAGGAGCCAATATGAGCATCCAGGTTCCGCTATTGGTTATTGACCGGAAATAGTTCTAGGTCATGTCTACATAGTTCTCAAACCCGTAGGGTCCGCACGCTTAAGGTTTTGATGACAGTTTTGTTCTGAGTTTATGAGTTTTGATGTACCGAAGTTTGTTCGGAGTCCCGGATGAGATTACGGACATGACGAGGAGTCTCGAAATGGTCGAGACATAAAGATCGATATATTGGACGACTATATTTGGACACCGAAAAGGTTCCGGGTGAGATTGGGACAATACCGGATCTCCGGGAGGTTATCGGAACCCCCCGGGAGGTATATGGGCCTTATTGGGCCTTAGTGGAAAGGAGGGAGAAGAAGCAAAGGAGGGGGCACGCCCCCCCAAGCCCAATCCTAATTGGGAGGGGGGCCGTCCCCCCTTTCCTTCTTCCCTCTCCCCTCTTCCTTCCCTCTCCTACTCCTAATAGGAAAGGGGGGAGTCCTACTCCCGGTTGGGGTTGGACTCCCCCCCTAGGGCGCGCCACCCCCTTGGCCGCCCCCCTCCTCCACTCCTTTATATACGGGGGAGGGGGGCACCACATAGACACAACAATTGGTCTCTTGATCTCTTAGCCGTGTGCGGTGCCCCCTCCACCATAGTCCTCGATAACATTGTAGCGGTGCTTAGGCGAAGCCTGGCCCTACGACGGTAGAACATCAAGATCGTCACCACGCCGTCGTGCTGATGGAACTCTTCCCCGACATTCTGCTGGATTGGAGTCCGGGGATCGTCATCGAGCTGAACGTGTGCTAGAACTCGGAGGTGCCGTAGTTTCGGTGCTTGATCTGTCGGGCCGTGAAGTCGTACGACTACATCAACCGCGTTGTTCTAACGCTTCCGCTTTCGGTCTACGAGGGTACGTGGATAACACTCTCCCCTCTCGTTGCTGTGCATCACCATGATCTTGCGTGTGCGTAGGAATTTTTTTTAAATTACTATGTTCTCCAACACTCTTGCCCTTCTGGCTCAACAGTGGTCTTTTTGGACCTATGGCCAGAAGACCACTTTCGCCATCCTGTCGATTGGCTACTTGAACTCTGATGTCAACTCCATCTTTGAGATGCACTCTTTTTACATACCCAGTTTTGTGCACGTCTCTATAGTTAACATCAGTTTCATGTTATGAGAAGGAAGTACCGGTCTCGACTGCCGCAAATTTACGAGGGTCTAAATCTCTTCAGCACACTAGGAGCTGGGCCTAGCAATCCGGCAGGAGTAAACCGGACCGAGGCACCTGGCACTACAAAAAAAATACACTTCCGTGATGATACGTGTTTGTCACAGTAGGTCACGTTTTCTGTCATGCATGTACATCCATGACAAATTTATGACAGAATCAAGATAGTCATACCTATGCTGTCGTAGAAGTGTTCCATGACATTACCAAAATTATCATCACGGAAGTGTCCACTTCCATGACGATAAATCGCGCGTCACAGAAGTGCTTTCGTCAAGGGTGACCGACACATGGCATCCACCGTAACGGAACACCGTTAAGCTATCGGGTCGGGTTTTGGATCCGATAACCCGTTAACAGCCCCGACCAATGGGCATTTTCCACGTGTAAAATCATCATTGGCTAGGGGAAACACGTGTCTGCTCATCGTTGGGACAGATGTCATCCACTCATTGGACGGAAGGCGCCTATGATACGTCGACATGTGGCACGGCCCAACAGAGGCCCATTCCTATGAAAAGGCCGGCCCATTTGACTTGGTCAAAATGTGGCGGGCCAGCCCATGGAAAGCCTGTTAACGACCTGTTCGCATATAGCCCATTTACAGCCCGCTAACCCAAGGCCCGTTACGCCCTATCCGAATTAGGCCCAAGAGCGCTATCCGGCCACCCAATATGATTCCAGCCCGTTTTCTTCGGCCCATGTATGGCCCATGACGCCTTTCGCCCATATGAGGCCCTATGTAACTCTTGGCCTATTAACGGCCCGTGGTGAAATCGCCCGTAATGAACGGCGATCACTTTACACCCATTAACGGCCCGTGGTGAAACCGCCCGTAATGAACAAAGGTATCACTTTATACCCATTAACGCCCGTTATTCCGCTGGGCGTTTCAGCCCATGTTATCTTTCGACCTTCTCGAGCCCATTTATTCTGGGCTCATTTCAAAGATTCGCTTACTTACGGCCCGTTCTCGCTCATTTTACGCTTATGGGCCAAATTCAGCCCGTGGTTACAGTTAGCCCATTTGTGGTCCGTTAATACGTTGGGACGTTTTCATAATGTCATGAAATACGGCCTATTAACGATGGCCCGTTATGGTCAGCCCATGAACGGATGATTCCAACTCTATCCCATTTACGGCCATAATGCGGCCTGTTATTGGCCCATGTTATCATACTGCCCGTATAAGGCCCATTGATGATACGGCCCGTAGAAAGCCCATTGTTTCTACGACCCTTAGAAGGCCCATTGTTTCTACGGCCCGTAGAAGGCCCACTATTTCTACGGCCCGTAGGAGGCCCAGTGTCACTACAGTAAATATTAGCCCATGGTTATTGTAGCCTAGTTTTAAAAAATAGGTTATCACTACTAGGGAAAAGGCTATACACAGAATCTTAGCAGCAGCGCGGTTCAAAAAACAGCGCTAGTGCTATTTAGCAGTAGCGAGCTACTAGAAACCGCGCTACAGACACAAACTTAGCAGTAGCGCCTGTTGACCAAAAGGCGCTACTACTAATATTCCCATTGGTAGAATGTTAGGCTACGATAGCGATGGCGATCTTAGAAGGAACGCGCTCTCGCTACATCACAGCTTAGCGGCTGCTTCCGTGGAAGAGCGCTACTACTAACAAAAATAAAATAAGATGATAAACAAATAGAAATTTAAATGAAAATGAAAGAAATAGAAAAAGGAGAAAGGGAAAATAAAATGTAAAGCAAAATAAACGAAAAAGTGAAAAATCGGAGGAAGGCATAGCAAAGAAGCGTTTGTTTGTAAGAGGCGCTATAGCTAACGTGGCTGCAGCGCGTGCCCTAGACCCCGCTATAGAAGCAGAATAGGAAATTAGCTATAGCAGCAGCGCTTTTAGCGAAGCGCTATAGCTAACTTAGCTATAGCGCTGTTTTTGCGAACGCGCTACCGCTAAGTTTGACTTAGCCAAAAACCGCTTCCCCCCCGCCACCACTTCCCCAAATCCTCAAACCCCACCCCACGCATACAAGCCGCCTCCCCGATTCGTCGCCGCACACTTCGCCGCCGCCGACGACGCGCCACCAGAGCCGTCATTGCCGTCGGCGACACCGAGCCGCCTAACGCCACGGAGCTGCTGACCTCGTCAACGCCACCGAGCCGCCGTCGCCACCTTCCTCGCCGTCACCGGAGACGCCTTACCTCCCTCGCCGTCACGGAGACGCCTCGCCTCCCTCACCACACCGCCTCCGCCGCCACCACCGAGCCATCATCTGTAAGCCCCCACCCCTCCTCTCTCTCTCATGCATAGGTTAGCCAGTTTTTCATTAGGTTAATTATCTAGGTTTTAGGGCAAAAATTCAGTTAGGGCAATGACAGAGAAGTAGTTAGGTTAACTAGTTTAATTAGGTTAATTATCTAGGTTAGTGCAAAAACTTAGTTAGGGCTATGACAGAGAACTAGTCAGGTTAACTAGTTTAATTAGGTTAATTATCCATGTTAATTAGTGCAGAAATTTATTTTAGGCTTTGACAGAGAACTAGCTGCGTTAACTAGTTTAATTAGGGTTAATTATCGAGGTAAACAAGATTAACCAACTAGGTTAAATAGGTAGGTTAATTAGGTTCGTTGGATTAAGAAGCTAGGTTAAGTAGATTGGCAAAGGTTTTTGATTGTTGCAATGGGTGGGTCCTGTTGTGGCCAAAGAGTCTGCTTCGTCTGGAGGCGGCCGGGAGCACACCCACGAGCACGCAGCCTCAGCAAGGTATGAACATCAACACCCCACCTACCCAATTAGCGTCGGGTGTCGGGTTGGGTGATAGCGGACGGGGTAAGCAGGTGGCTCCATTAGAGGCTGATGACGCCGCCATGGATGAGGATGAGGATGACGATGGCGCTGAACAAGATGTCTATATCGCGCCTCCTCGTGGTTTGAGCATCATGAGTCGATGCTCAATTACCGCCTCAAAGCGTTATTGACGACCATCCGTGGTAAAGAAGCCTAGGAAGAGAGCGAGGAAAGGCAAAAAGCTGATTCTATGATCCAGCCGCCTCGGCAGCCTCGGCCGGGACCGTGTAGATATCCCCGATGCGGATAAATGGCATATCCCCGTAAACCAATCCTACCAAACAGCGCTACGGGCCAGATTCGGCGATCCGAGGAGACTTCATGACGATGTGCGGGTAGAGAAAGGCCTCATCGCCGAAGATCCGGGATACCCACTCTACGTGGTTAATGTTCCGCAGCAAATGTCGTGACGTCAATGGCTTCCCGCGGATAAGTTCTTCCTCCGATTCGATTACATATTCGACATGTTTCACGTGAAGAAGCTGGATTTTACTTTTGTCCGCTTTATGCCTTGCACAGAGCTACATCATTGGGGTTGAGCAGATAGCTCATATCTGTGTCGCTAACCCGTACTACATGCACGAGGCCTTCTTGGGAGTCTGTGCACAGCATCGTGAATACGCGAGGGACTACATCGTTAGTTTCATGCTCGCCAATAAGGACAAGGAGGCGATTCTCGTGCCTTATCATCCCGTGTAAGTCATCCGCGCTGCTATCCTTCCTTCGATTTCAATAATTCATTTGCACGGTGGAGGCTAATTAATTTGAGGTGTACTTATTTTATGGCAAGCGGCGCGCCGTCCTCATCATCCTCTACCCCGATTCTCCCACGCTCTTTACTTGGACTCGTCGAAGAACATTCACAAAAAGGATTACACCCACATCAAAGATGTTCTCGACGGTGCTATGTTTTACTACCAAGCAAGGGGTGGAGATGTTAGGGACAAGAAGAAAAGGGGCGGCAGGCACGCCTTCAGCCATAAGACCGACTTCTGCTGCATCTAGCAACCGAACGATTCTCTTAATGATGGATTCTATGTCCTACACCACATGCTTTGGAGTACCGACGGGATCACCGTAACCTTCACATGGCACCTAGATCTAGCGATGCCCATATTCTGCAATGGGCAAAGGACATAGGAGATATCGAGGATCATCGACTTGAGCTGAGTTCTATAACATCCAGCGAACTTGCCCAAATCATCATGAATGAGGTCGCCGGAAAAACAGGGATGTTCCATGCGTAAGGACAAATGTCGCGGGAAGACGTCCGAACATGGATAGCCTCTCGGCGTCTCGACATGAAGCCTTTCACAAAGCTCGATGACTATCTCCCGACTTGGATGGATGGCACGACATGCTGGAGTGATTGTCGATATATGACAATGTGTCCGCTTAGTCCATAGTTTCTTTTATGACAAAACTTTGAGTTATGCACGGTGAAACTTTATTTGTGATGTAATTAAACCGTCCTCCTCGACTAGCTTAAAATCACTCTAGTTAGGTCATTTGGGTAATGCGATGAACTTTGTTATTTATGCTTATGATATGTTGTTTCTATTTTGCCAAGTCTGTCTCTTTGTGTTGCTCAACTATATATGTTGCATATCATCGACTCATGTGACGATGCAGGTGCATAGATAATAAATGGCTAAGAAGTGCTACACCAGAGTATATATACGACAAGTGGCCGGAGTGAAAGGCCAAGGTGTACCGGTTTTCGGTTTCGAGCGACACGCAAAGATTTAGTTTAGGTTCACGCTAATGCGAGAGAGGATACTGAACTCATGTACTCAAAGTGATAGCTATTCTCATGTATATCATTGTTTAGATGGATGACGATGTATTTGCAAGTAATCGAGACTTGTATCGCTATTTTCGAGATTGATGACGAGATTGAGACCACTTTGTGTTGGATGATGATTATGATGATGACATGATTTGATGAGACTAATTGTATGTATATGCTATGATTACATTTGTATGTGGATGGTATGCTAAAGATTATTGTATAAAGCCTATTCAAATGCAAAATAAATAAAAAACAAATCTGCAGGGAAAAAAACTAATAAAACTAGTAGTAGCGAGGGGGATTTAGCAAGAGCGCCGCTTACCAAGGCGCTTACATCAAACGGCGCTGCAGCTAATACCAGAGCGCCCTTCCCAAAACCGCTGCAGCAATTGTAGGTAGCAAGAGGCGTGTGTCAACACGCGCCATCGCTCTCGAGGGTGCCCAAACCCGCGCTGCTGCTAGGCTTTTCCCTAGTAGTGTATTGTAGCCACTAGCAAACCGCGGAAAAAGAACTGCAATGACTACAAGCAAACAAATAAACAAGACAACAAGGAAATAAATAAGCAAGCAACTTACGCTAGGCTATCACGGCTATCACATATTACATCCACTGGGCATCAAAGTTCGCCACCAGTGCAAATAAACGCGCCGACAAAAGAATATACAAAACTGAGAGCACTTCAGAAGGCACTAGGCCTGGCTAGGAAGGGCCCCACCAAACAGCTGAAGAAGCTGAGTAGACCTCAGTTGTGTCAATGATAGATGCATCAACACTAGATTTGATGGTGTGCACGACAGTCCTCTGACATCTTCATTGCATCTTTGACTTCAAGTCGGAGCTGAGCTGAAGCAAGCCTTTCCGCTTTAAGTTGAGACTGAAGAAGTCGAACTGATTGAGGCAGCGACTGCATAGAGGTTGTCTCACACCTGCTGGTGAGTAGCTTCAACTCACTGTCTTCATCAAGACAGGACCTTGGGGTCATCTCGCTGTCCACAAGATGGTTTGGCTCACTATCTTCCCTAAAGTTCTGCCTGGCGTAAGAGATACGACTCTGATAGAGAAATAAGGAGACACGTAACAGGTTTCACAATTAGATAAGCAAATAAATGGATCTGTTCTGCATAAGGAACATGTTTTTATAACTACAATTTGAAACTGGTAGTTGTTGCAAACATCCAATCAGATGTAAACAGCAAAGCAAACAGCAATGGAGGAAATGATGCCTATCCAAATCTATACTAGAACAAAGTTTGAAGGCTTGAGAAGGATGAACTTACATTACATGTTAACACGGGCTGGACAAAGCCCTTCTCCATGTTGATGGAAGGATAATTCAATAAATTTCCCAAAGAAAATTCTTTATAAGCGTTGCCATTATTCTACATTTTGCAAAGAGTAAATATAGATCAGATAATATTGGAAGAAACAGAGGATAATGAAGCTCAGGTGCAGACTGATGATACATAATCAAATAGCAATTAATTAAGTACAACGTTACAAGGCAAAAGTGTGGTACAGTTGGGCTCCCAGCAGTTCTAATAGGGGTTTGGCCACTGGAGTAGGGGTAAAGTGTGGTACAGTTGGGCCTGTGTTTTCTGTGGCTGCTGATCTATCTGATTTAACAGGTATCACTACCTTTTCCAAATACCTAGTTTGTACTCCTTGAGGATCTGCACTCACCCTCTTCGTTTTGGACATCTATTACGAAAGAACAACATTTGACTGGAAAAACATAGTGTGACGACACATGGAATAGGTACATAAAAGGGATAGGTATGGCATATAATCATATATGATGCTTAAACTAAGAAGATGGTGTAACAAAGTAGAAATAATGCAAGAGGTCAGATGCAAAATATGTGCGACCAATACAACTTTGCAAAGCTAGAGCAAGCACCTTGATGGGTGAATAAGATAGGCCATCCTCCACCATGCCAAGTTTGTTAGCCAGTGGATCGTTCCGCAATATTCCTCTCGTGCGCCCATTCTCATATTCATTTTGATAATGTTCAATATCTGACATGCATGAAAACATAAAAACAAGCGAGATTTTCTTTGTAATGCAGAAGTGATTCTAATCCAATACTGCCTCCCTATAAACCCCTTTGTGCCATCTCAGTAATTCTTTTAAAAGATGCCATGCATGCTGTAATTTGTTGTGTGCATTAATATAATGTGGCCTACTACTCAAAATATGAGAGCTCCAGAAGTGATGACACTTCGCAGATGATAGCTTCAACATATAGTAAAGAAGAACAAGTCGACCTGACCTGACAGATTCAAAATATACTAAGAGAGAACAACTCGACCTGACCAGTCGACCGCAAGAGAAGAGTGTCATCTTAAAGAAGAGCATAAGAGCAAGCAGATGGAAAATATTACAAGTCTTCCAATACAATGTCGGTTGGCCACCCATGATGAACCAGAGCGCACAGAGAAATACTATTCTTTCCTATCTCTCCTTATGTGGCTCACATGCATTTCGAAACTAAAGTAGGAACATTTAGCTCACCAATTAAACATCTCTCAGTTTTACTAATATCAGCAATAATATCATATATGAATTTGTACAACTAAGCTTGTTTAGCTCGATGGGTGGAGCAGTGCTATTACGACACGAACCACGTAGGCTGATTGTGGTCATCATAAAATGGGGAAAACATAAGCATGATGAGTACAGTGTTGACCGTGGCAGTGGGATGGCAGATCTGAAGCTGCAAACCGCGCAAAGGGTAGTTAGCAACCGATGTTTGCTTTGAAATAACAACTAAGATTTGGTATGGACAAGAAAGTATGGTCAACAAGTGAAAAGAAATGCAATTATGCTGTCTCTCTATATGTCACGACATGCATTTGGAAACTCAAGTGGGACCTTTAGCTAACCAATTAAATGTGTCGGTTAACTAATATCAGTATCATATCACAATCATATTTGAACAACTAAGCTTTCAATTCGAGTGTTGTGTTGTTTAGCTCAAGGGTGGAGTAATGCCAAGACGAGTAAAGCACGACGCAGATCATAGTAGAGTAGATAAAAGGGGAAAACCCTAAGCATCAAGAGAAAAATCAGGAAAGTGAAACTAGCTGGACCAGTGGGTGGCGCACATGCTTTTCGAAACGAATATAGGAACATTAGGTGACCAATTAAACGTTCTCTATTTTAGTGATATGAGCATCATATCAGATTCGTATTTCAACACGTAAGCTTTGGGTTGAGGTCTTGAGGAGCAGTGCTAGCACGACACGAAGCACCTACGATGATGGTAGTGAATATAAAGGGGGGGAAACCATAAGGTTTACGAGTATAGTGCCCGTGCCATGGCGGATCTGAAGGTGCAAACCGGACAAAGCTACTTCGCAACCAATGTTTGCTTTCAACTAGCCACTACGATTTGGTACGGACAAGAAAAGTACAGTAAACAAATTACGATCTATTTTCCGGGTGAGATCAATAACTTAAGCACATATGGAAGAGTACCACCTCTCTTGCGACGCCGTGTAGGCCTATGCTGATACGTTGAGGGTGCTACGGGTGCGATGGCTGTCGGCGGCGGGGAAGAAGACTTTAGATGGCAAACGGCCGGGTCGGGGGATATATCCTGTTGCCGTGGACGAGGCGGTCGTAGGAGTGGCAACGGCAAGGTGGACGACGGCGCTGATGAAGCGAGAGGAGGCGATGAAAGTATCCTGGTCCAGCGCCGTGGATGAGAGACGTCCATCTCTTGTAGTGGATGACGGGGCAGGGGTAGCGGCGCCGACAAGGTGGAGGATGGGGTGGCGGACGGAGGAGGCTGGCCGCAGTGCAGAGGTTGTTGTGCCGCCGATGGTGTATGAATGGGGAAATGGAGGGGATGGGGGGATCTTAAACTTTGGGACGCGCTTCTCTGAAATGGGGGAAAGTTACGAACTTATCCCCCATTTAAAATTTCGGACATCGCGTCGGTTGGGGATAGGACGGTAATCTCGCATCTCCCAAATATTTGACGGTAACTATTTCGGCGAGGAGAGGGTGTTTTGCCGCCCACGGTTGGCACCCACGGTGTATGAACGGGGCTGACAGGTAGGGAGGTTGTGTCACGTCTGATGGAAGTTACACATCTGCCCCTATTTAACATATTAGCCTACAACGATTTCGGACGAGGAGAGTTTGTTTTGCCGCCCACCGTGTATGAATGGGGAAATGGAGGAAGAGACACATGTCTTTCGGACGAGCTTGAATCAAATGTGTTTTGCCGCCCACGTTTGGCGCCCACCGTGTCTGAATGGGCTCAGAGGCCGTCGCGTCACGTCTGATTGAAGTTACTAGTCTACCCATATCGATAGCAGTGTAAATCCGGTCGATAATGATGTAAGTTTCAGGGGTAGACAGTAATTTCCATCTCGCAACACTTGCTTCGGGCAGCCCACAAATTATAGTGGGTGTTTAGCTACTTTGTTCAAAACTTGGGAGAATTAGCATTCACGTTTGCCCTGGGACCTGGCAAACTAAATTCAAATCCAATTTGTATTCGATTATGAATATCCACAGATAATTATACATTTTTGTTATTTATTTCTTCAACACCACAACAAAGATTTATTCCTCCTTTATATATGATTATGATTTAGAAATGTCGTGATCTTCGAATTCAGTAGGTTGGATACACTCTGATTCAAACAGTTATTTCATCCAATACAATATGCTCACACGAAATACAGTTCACCTTATGTCAATCATACAAGTACTGAGGATTACCTCGCCTAAAAAATTCGGATCATTACAACACATGGACAACATGGAATTCCGGACAGCATAGGGGGTCTTGCAACATAATCCATTCAGAGACATGACACAACATGCAAGTACAATTATCTAATGACAATTTCAACTGGTATCTAAAGAAGAACCGGGATTACCTTGGGCTTTAGATAGCAGAAATAGCAGGACCTCCTCCGTCTTCAAATGCAACATTCTTACTTCCTCCAATTCTTGGGTTGCTTGCATAATGCGTGCCGCTAATTCCGTAATTTACAGCCTCAAGATAAAGATTATCTCATTCATGGCAGCCACACCATCTCTTTCTGCCTCTAGTAGAGCCTCAAGCACTATAATATCGTGCTCGATCGCTCTCCGTGGTGTTGCCTCTGAACTGCTACCATCTGGTAACATGGATGGCGCACTGCTTCCACAAATAGATTCTGGGGTTATATATTGTGTCCTAGTGTGAACGGCATCCTGAAAGGTTTCCGCTGGACATAAGTAAGAGATAGTTATCGTATGATCCAGGCAGTAAGCTTACATGGTAAACGACGGACGAATTATTGCCGAGCATGGCAAACTATATTTGAATGGTTCGAAGCAGCATCAGCCAAAAAGAAATTAAAATGGTAAGATGAAACTAGGGATGTAAGTGGAAAATAAACGACATCCGCCAGTCCCATCTAGTTAGTTTTTGCTACCTCCCTAGTTCATTTTCCTCAAAAAACAAAAACTCTTTTGAACTATCATACCACTAGTGGACTTTAATCAGGATTAAACGGGACCCAGTTGATACCCCTAGTTGAAAGGGAGTGTACAACCGCTATATTTAAGTTGCCAAGGCATCTAAGCAGTTGAAATAATCTGAGAAAGCACTTAACAGTGTGGCCTCATATAAACTACGAAGACAGCCTTATGATGAAGTTGAGAGGAAAAGTTAAGGACTCAAATGAAATAGGCATGCATTTCTTTACGATAGTACAGCGATCATCACGACATATTGGCCAACTCGGTATAGCGTAACAACAAACAAGCATTCAATCAAGCAATACAAAGAAAGCGCATAACCGAACTATTTGTAATTTGGTAGGATTACACGTTGATGGCACAAGCCAAGAAAGCAGCCCACTCGCATTACATTTCACATGTACTAAAACACATTGGCTTACCATATGTTGCTGTGAAGCCTAGCTGTTGTTGCAATGTTCTTTGAAAATATCGTCAGCATCCCGTGGTTGCAAATCTAGTTGTTGTAGTTTATTCTGCACCATCTATTTAGGTAAAATTAATTTTAATCGCATGCACTGGTCCAAATTGATCATCAATGGTTCATCTAAACTAATGACAGAAGGGTGTGTGCGTACACGACAATATATCTGCTTCCCTCTATTTTTATGCTTGTTCGAGGTGCCAGCCCCAAAAGAACAAATATTTTGCTTGATGGGGTTGGCAGCTCCATAATTAATAGAAGCATCAAATTAGTCATGCAACTTGAGAAGATCAAGAATACACAAACAAGTAATGAACAGAGGCTCGGAGTAGTGATGTAATAACTAGCACCAGAAAATGTAGGGTAAAACAAACAAAAAGCAGCGGAACCACATGCTAGTTTGCTGATGTGTAATTAAGCATAGAGAACATTAACCAGTCTGATGGAACCAACAGGTGGCATCAGAACAAAACTAAAGCATATTAACTATATGTGCATTGGTATGTAATTTAGCACATGTAACATGTTCACTGCCAGGAGTATGGTCCTACAGGTGCAAGCAGAATAACGCATCTCATGAAAAATTGAATGATGCCCTGAAGAAATTCAAAGGTGCGGTGCTTATTCTAGGAAAGTGAATGTAGGCGCTGGCCGTTGGATGATAGTACCTGATTCTCGGCGGCGTATGGGTATCGTTGTCATACTTGATAGCTAAGGATCGTCGATGGTGCTCGTGTTGCGGTTGAGTTTGGTCCGGCTGTCGCCGTCGCTGAAGCGGCTCCGGTGCTACGGTTGCGGTGCCTGTCGATATACAAGAAAGCTCATCTGTGGTAAGTGAACAGTTGCATGATAAAGAGAAAAACCGAAGGAGTACAAATCGAAATAACCTGATGAGGCTGCGGCGTCGGTAAATCAGGGCCGGTGAAGTTGAATATGGCGTCCGTGGAGCGGGTCCGGTGCAGTAGATGAAGGCTTCGGCGGGCGCGTTGTACAGTGCTCTCGGTGAGGCGGATCTGTTGCCGAGGTGTAACGACCAAACCTCGAAGGATTTGAGTCTCTGTGCTTACCGTGCTAGTCCCTGGATCAAACTCGCTAGCACGCACAGTATAGATGAATACCAAAATAGCAAGTGCATCATTTATTACATCGTATGATCCAGAATATATAAAATAAAACAATCTGCATAGCACTTGGCGGAAAATAACGATGAGTCCCATCATATCCCACTGGCGATGCTGAGTGTAGACTCGCGACCCTAACGGTACCTTACTCTTCGTCTGAATATCCTGCAACATGAGACGTTGCAGCCATATAGGTCAATACTTTGAATGTATTGGCAAGTTACACAGGAGTAATAATAGCAGACCTACATGTATATGCATAGTACAACAAAAGGAAGGCTTGGGGGTTTATTTTTTTGCATAAAGCTGATTTTATCCTAATAACTACCTAATAGTCAAATTTTTATTTAGTTCTTTTATTACTACAATTAAATACACAAGGTTGAGTTGGCAAAATCAACTCCAACCTACCCTTTATTAAGTTGCCCACAAATATTATGAAGTGTCACATCTGTCAAGATCATCCAACAACTGTAATGGCATAGTGGCTCAATTTACCCATAACCGGGGGCACGGCTAATCATGATTAGTTTTAATACTCTGAAAAGTTTAGTAGGCTTTACCCACTGGACCCAATCCGAAGATTGAGACGAAGTCTTTCAGAAGCAGTCCCCTAGTCCCAACAGGAGGCCCATCCCAACTATTATATCTACATCTGCTGGCACATCCCGGTAAGGGTTCCACAACTGATCAACTAAGACAGAGCCCATATAGCCAGTGGCCGCACATGGAAGCTACTAGTCACTAAGTCTGTCTGATCTTTTTGAACCTGGGCGGCCGTCCACTTACATTCAGAGGGTAAAAACCATGATGTTCTTGAAACCACCATTCAATACCAATTCCGCCAGAGGTGAATTAAGTCCTCAATTACTACTCAATTTGATTATATTTATAATCCTCACATAATCTCAATGTATACACGAACCACCCCGTCTACAAAGCATAGCAAACTACAACTACCACGCTTTTGCAAAAGACGGAAGATAGCTCAACATCATATAGCAAAATAATATAGTATTCCTATACATGCATAAATTCATAGTGTGATATAACTACATGCATAGAAAACAATAGGTAAAGGATGATCAACATGTAACTTGCCTTGGTTCTAGTTCAGAAAGTCACACTCCTGACAATAGTTCGCGTCGCACTCCGGACAATCTACACGTTTCACACAATTCAACAAATCAATCATCGGAACACGAATCGAACCAAAATAAAACCAACAGCAAGAAAATCATTTCAAAAACACAACAACAGAAGCTTAACAGCACCTAAATTGCACTATGGTCACAACGCAAAAAGAATCACTCGAATCCGATAAACGGTTTGAGAGTTATGGCCTCCGGAAGGTTTAATTCAAATTCAAACGAATTCAAATTTGAACAGAGCAAACATGTGCAAAGTTGGTACTGTGATATTATGCTGATTTTTGTGAGTGCACAGGAAAAAGAATTACCTAAATTGGACTTATATGATAAAAGATATAGCTAGTTGAATTTTGGATGAAAATCAGAAAAACAAAAGAAACAAAATCTCCGGTTCTGTGGCGGCATCAGAAGCTACGCCTATAGCAGTCCGCCACGTGGCAGTTTGTGATTGGCCGAAACGTGGTCGTGCGCACATGCTCACCCAAAACAGAGGACAGCATCGGCGGTCTCGGGCGTTGGCGGCGGCGTTCGTCCGGTGGGTCTCCGGCGAAGTTGAGGGGGTGGACGGGTGCAGCGTTGAGTGGCGGAGGTGGTGGTGGTGTTCAACGGCGACGGGGCTCCCTCGAGCGGCGGTGGCAAGCTCCTGAACTCCGGCGTGCTTCGGTGAAGTCGGCCGGCGGGTTCCTCTCCCTGCTGCAACACAAAGACGCAAAGCGTCGGGCGGCTTCAAGCGGGAAGCGAGTGGAGCAGCGGCGCGGCTCGCGAGTTCTACGGCGGCGCAAGCGAAGCGATGACGACGACAGCCTCGGAGCCTCCGCGAGATCCAAACGGCGAGGCGGCCGAGCAGACGAGGAAAGAAAGGGAGGGCGGCGCTAGGGTTCCCGGCGGCTTTTGCTCGAGCGGGAGTCCTGTGGGTGCACGGGTCGACCAGCGCCGGATTGGTCGGGTCGGCCTCGGCGTCGCGCGGTGGTGCGTCCGGCTCGGTGAAGGGATGACAGTCTTGGGTAGCGGTGCGGGTCGGGTGTGGGTCGGGCGGTCTGGCGGGCGGCGCGCATTGCCTGATCATGACGCGAAGCTCTGCTGGGCTGGCGGTTGGCTGGGCTGGCGGCGCGGGGGACTGGGCCGCGCAGTGCGGGGTTAGGTGGGCCGCGGCGTCGGCTGGCTGGCTGGGTAGCTGGCTGGCCGGCTGGCTGTTTTTTTAAAAACAAAAAACAAAACTACAGAACCAAAAACTAAAATAAAAACACCAGAATAAAATCTAGGAAAAATACCTAGACACACAGTAAAATATATACTACTAATATAAACTATAGGAACACTAGTTCCTCACCTAATGCAATTTTGGAAAATCATTTTTATGCAATAGGCCACACAAACAGCAACAAAACACTCAAATAAAATACTTTGGAGACTAATAAAAATACCAGAACATAACAGATGAACTGGAAATAATATTCTTGACATTATGAACATTTTTAAACAGGGGAGAAGTCATGTTATCTCCACTCCAATAAATTGCCTTTAGTTGCATAATGAAAAGAATATTGCCGAAAAGCAAATAATGCATGGAAAATATGATATGCATATGTATGATCTAATAACATCCTAATTTAGGAAAATTGGGATGTTACAAACCTACCCCCCTTAAGATGAGTCTCGCCCTCGAGATTCGGGCTGGCTAGCAAATAGGTGTGGGTGATCCTGCTTGAGATCTTCCTCTGGTTCCCAGGTAGCTTCCTCCTCTGTATGATGATCCCACTGAACCTTGCATAACTTGATTGTCTTGGTGCGAGTAACTCTCTCTGCTGTCTCCAGAATCTTAACAGGCTTCCCCTCATATGTCAAATCACTCTCCAACTGAATGGCCTCAAGTGGCACTGTGTCCCTCAATGGAACATCCATCATCTCTGCATGACACTTCTTCGACTGAGATACATGAAACACATCGTGAACTCCTGACAAGGATTCTGGCAACTCCAGTTGATAAGCTACCTCTCCTCTACGCTCCAAGATCGTGTAAGGCCCCACAAAACGTGGTGCTAACTTACCCTTAATTCCAAACCTCTTAATTCCACGAAGTGGCGAAACTCTAAGATACGCACGGTCTCCTACCTCATATGTCACCTCCCTACATTTTGCATCCGCATAACTCTTCTGTCTGGACTGTGCTATCTTCAGCCTGTCATGAATCAACTTGACCTTCTCCTCAGCATCTCTGATCAAGTCTGGCCCAAAGAACTGACGCTCTCCAACCTCATCCCACATCAACGGTGTCCTGCACTTCCTACCATACAATACCTCAAATGGTGCCATCTTTAGACTAGCCTGATAACTGTTATTATATGAGAACTCTGCATAAGGTAAATTATCATCCCAACTGGACCCGTGTAGTCCAAAGCACAAGCTCTCAACATATCCTCCAAAATCTGATTTACCCTCTCTGTCTACCCATCTGTCTATGGATGGAAAGCTGTACTGAACTCCAGCCTGATGCCCAAGGATTCATGCAACTGGCGCCAAAACTTAGATGTGAACTGAGTACCTCTATCAGACACTACCTTCCTTGGAACTCCATGCAGACAAACAATTTTAGACATATAAATCTTTGCTAGCTGAGCACTGGTATAAGTAGTCTTTACCGGGATGAAGTGAGCAACTTTAGTCAAACGATCAACAACTACCCAAATAGAATCATAACTTTGACCGAGTCCCGGTAGACCTGTAATAAAATCCATACCAATCTCATCCCACTTCCAATCGGTATAGGCAATGGTTGTAACAAACCTGCTGGTCTCGATGTTCGCTTTAACTCTCGGCACACATCACATGTTGCAATATATCCAGCATTTCCCTCTTGAGGCTAGGCCACCAAAATCTTTCCCTCAAATCCAAATACATCTTAGTATTACCCGGTGAATAGAATAAGGTGAATCATCGCCTCAAGAATCAACTTCCGATGTCCGCATCCCGAGGTACACAAATCGCTTCTCAAACCATATGGCCCCATGTTCATCCTCATGGAAACCTTCGCTTTACCTTTAACCATGTTCTCTTTTATCTCAGCAATCTCCTTATCACCCTTTTGAGCTTCTCGATCTGTCAAGCAAAGTAGGCTTTACCTCAAGTGTTGCTAAATATCCCTTAGGAACCATCTCCAACCTGAGATTCCTGAATTGTTCACATAACTCGGGTGGCATATTATCAATATTAATTGCATTAGCATGGCTCCTACGACTCAATGCATCAAGAACAACATTAGCCTTACCAGATGATATCGCACATTCAAATCATAATCCTTAATAAGCTCCAACCATCTCCTCTTTGAGGTTCAAATCCTTCGAGTAAAGATATACTTCAAGCTCTTATGATCAAGAATATATCACAACGATTACCAATAAGGTATGGCCTCCAAGTTTTCAATGCATGCACAACTGAGGCTAACTCCAAATCATGTGTAGGATAATTATGCTCATGATTCTTAAGCTGACGTGAAGCATATGAAACAACTTTACCTTCCTGCATCAAAACACTCCCAAGTCCTTGACGAGAAGCATCACAATATACCTGGAAGTCCTTATGTATATCCGTTAGAGTTAAGACTGGTGCTGTAACCAAATGCTGCTTCAACTCTTGAAAACCGGCTTCATATTCATCAGTCCAAACAAATCTCTTCTCCTTCTTTAACAATTCAGTCATAGGCTTTGCAATCTTGGAAAAATTCTCAATAAACCTCCTGTAATAACCTGCAAGGCCCAAAAAGCTGCGAATCTCCCCAACTGTTGTGGGTGTCTCCCACTCTGTAACTGCAGCAACCTTAGATGGATCAACTACAACTCCATTACCTGACACAACATGTCCAAGGAAAGCTACCTCATCCAGCCAAAACTCACATTTGCTGAACTTGGCATACAACTGATGTTCCCTCAATTTCTCCAATACCAAACGCAGATGCACCTCATGCTCTTGCTTATTCTTGGAGAACACCAATATATCATCAATGAAAACAACCACAAATTTATCCAAGAACTCCATAAATACCTTGTTCATCATATTCATGAAGTATGCAGGAGTGTTAGTCAATCCAAATGACATAACGGTATATTCATACAACCCATACCACGTGGTGAAAGCAGTCTTTGGAATATCTTGCTCACGAATCTTTAATTGATGATAACCAGAACGAAGATCAATCTTAGAAAACACAGTAGCTCCCTCCAACTAGTCAAATAGATCATTTATCATAGGCAAAGGATACTTATTCTTAATGGTTACCTCATTCAAAGAACGATAATCAACACACATTCTCAAGGTCCCATCCTTCTTCTCCACAAACAAAACTGGAGCTCCCCAAGGTGATGAACTTGGGCGAATAAATCCTTGTGCCTGCAATTCTCTTATCTGCTTCTTCAATTCCTCCAACTCTTGAGGAGGCATTCTATCTGGTCTCTTTGCAATAGGTCCAAAGGTTCGGTATTAAATCAATAATAAACTCAATATCTCTATCTGGTGGCATACCCGCAACTCCTCTGAAACACATCCGGATAATCCTCACAATTGGCACCTCTTCCGTGCTACCCCTTAAGAGAGTTCACCGCACTGATTATGCTTATACTTACACACATATTTGATCCTCTTCCTCTCTGGTGCATTGAGAGTAATAGATCGACCGCACAATCAATACGACATTTATATAACGCAACAAATCCATACCCAAAATAATATCCGGACCTTGTGACTTCAATATAATCAAATCAGAGGAAACTCATGCTTCCCAATAGACAAAGTCAATGATGACAACCAACACCTGCTATCATCTCAGCTCTGGGAGCTCACTCTAATAGGCATACTAAGGGTTTTGGTTGGCAATCCATGTTTATCAACAAATACCCTCGAAATAAATGAATGCGATGCACCAGTATCAAAAAGAACAAGCGCAGGTACTGAATTAATCAAGAACTTACCAATCACTGCATCAGGTTCATTATAGACCTCCTCAACATTAACATGGTTGATATGACCCTTTTGGAAGGGGTTTGGCTTGCTGACTCCTGAATCCCCATTACCATTCTTGTTCTCTGGACAAGCATTGGAGTAGTGGCCCATCTGCCTACACTTGTAGCACTGAACCTGGCTAATGTCCCTCTGCACAGGCACACTCTGGTGGATCTGGTTATTATTCCCACCATTACCATTACCATTACCTCTACCATTGCCATTATTACTCTTGTGCCCATTGTGATGATGGTGGCCATTATGGTTGTGGCCATTCCCTCCATTATGATTATGCCCATTACCTCCATGATGATTATGTCCATTACCTCCATTACCATGATATGAAGTGCGTGGCCTGCTGTGGTCTGAATTATACCGTTATTGTTGTTGTACTTCCTCTTGCGATTCTCTATGGCTGTTGCTTTCCTTCCAAAGACAATAGCCTTATCAATCAGCTCCCGCAATTATTAAAAGTGGCCATCACAATGAAGGCTCAACTCATCATTTAGGCCCTCCAAGAATTTCTCCCGCCTAGCTGCATCGGTGTTAACATCATTAGGAGCATAACATGCAAGATTATTAAATTCATCCACATAAGCATTAACTGTGTGACCACCACAGCGCAAATCTGCGAAACTCCTTCTTTTTCAAACTCATAGCACCAGCAGACACATGTGCAGCACGGAAAGCTGTCAAAATCGCACCCAAGTGATAGTAGCAATGGGATAAGTGACCAAGAAGTTGTCCCACCAAGCTGCGGCAGGACCCTCCAACAAATGTGAGGCAAACGTCACCCTCTCTGCATCTGTGCATCCAACCGTATCCAGGTTCTTATTGACTGCACGGAGCCAATCATCAGCCACAATAGGTTCAGGGGAACTAGAGAACCTCTGAGGATTCAACCTCAAGAACCTGGTAAGCATATCCATAGGTGGTGGTGGTGGCGGATTGTTGTTGTGATTGTTGTTGTTTCCCATGTTCTGAGTAAGCAACTGGATCAACTGAGCCTGTCCCTGAAGCAACTGCTGCATGTATGGTGGTACATCATTGCCATTGTTGTCTCCTCCTGTAGCAGTGCGTCTAGTATCACGCCTCGGCGGCATCTGGTGGGCAAGCATAGATGAGTTATAGATATAATAGGGCCAAAAGCTATGTATATATAAATATATTCTACCCATATGCATAATATGATCAAGCCAACAAAACACAACAACGAATAACACCAACACACAAACAACAAACAACAACCAACAAATAATATGATAATATTATATATATATAGTCGAATAATTTCGACAAGATATAATTTAACAAACAAACTACCAATCAAGCAAACAATCTAGTATCTTCATACCACGAAAGTGGGCATAATCAGATACGCTAACATGATAACGTTGCAATATAAAACAAGCATGAATGGTGGTCTCAGCACTAGTTCCTACTTAACTGGCAACATACTTGAGGGGGTTAACTAATAAACAGCAAGAAGTATAGCTAGTTTATAAAATAATTTTCACTCCTATGGCTTTCTAATCCATTTTCTAGGGTCACGTCCTACAGTCAACACACTGCTCTGATATGATCTGTAACGACCAAACCTCAAAGGATTTGAGTCTCTGTGCTTACCGTGCTAGTCCCTGGATCGAACTCGCTAGCACACACAGTATAGATGAATACCAGAATAGCAAGTGCATCATTTATTACATCATATGATCCAGAATATATAAAATAAAACAATCTGCATAGCACTTGGCTAGCTTTATTCAATCAAACAGCGGAAAGTAGCAGAAAATAACGATGAGTCCCATCATAGCCCACTGGCGATGCTAAGTGTAGACTCGCGACCCTAACGGTAAATTACTCTTCGTCTGACTATCCTGCAACATGAGACGTTGCAGCCATATAGGTCAATACTTTGAATGTATTGGCAAGTTACACAGGAGTAATAATAGCAGACCTACATGTATATGCATAGTACAACAAAAGGAAGGCTTGGGGTTTTTTTTTTGCATAAAGCTGATTTTATCCTAATAACTACCTAATAGTCAAATTTTTATTTAGTTCTTTTATTACTACAATTAAATACACAAGGTTGAGTTGGCAAAATCAACTCCAACCTACCCTTTATTAAGTTGCCCACAAATATTATTAAGTGTCACATCCACAAGATCATCCAACAACCGTAATGGCATAGTGGCTCAATTTACCCATAACCGGGGCACGGCTAATCATGATTAGTTTTAATACTCTGTAGAGCTTAGTACGCTTTACCCATCGGACCCAATCCAAGATTGAGACGAAGTCTTTCAGAAGCAGTCCCCTAGTCCCAACAGGAGGCCCATCCCAACTATTATATCTACATCTGCTGGCACATCCGGGTAAGGGTTCCACAACTGATCAACTAAGCCAGAGCCCATATAGCCAGTGGCCGCACATGGAAGCTACTAGTCACTAAGTCTGTCTGATCTTTTTGAACCTGGGCGGCCGTCCACTTACATTCAGAGGGTAAAAACCATGATGTTCTTGAAACCACCCTTCAATACCAATTCCGCCCAGAGGTGAATTAAGTCCTCAATTACTACTCAATTTGATTATATTTATAATCCTCACATAATCTCAATGTATACACGAACCACCCCCGTCTACAAAGCATAACAAACTACAACTACCACAGTTTGCAAAAGACGGGAAGATAGCTCAACATCATATAGCAAAATAATATAGTATTCCTATACATGCATAAATTCATAGTGTGATATAACTACATGCATAGAAAACAATAGGTAAAGGATGACAACATGTAACTTGCCTTGGTTCTGGTTCAGAAAGTCACACTCCTGACAATAGTTCGCATCGCACTCCGGACAATCTACATGTTTCACACAATTCAACAAATCAATCATAGGAACACGAATCGAACCAAAATAAAACCAACAGCAAGAAAAACATTTCAAAAACACAACAACAGAAGCTTAACAGCTCCTAAATTGCACTATGGTCACAACGCAAAAAGAATCACTCGAATCCGATAAACGGTTTGAGAGTTATGGCCTCCGAAAGGTTTAATTCAAATTCAAACGAATTCAAATTTGAACAGAGCAAACATGTGCAAAGTTGGTACTGTGATATTGTGCTGATTTTTGTGAGTGCACAGGAAAAAGAATTACCTAAATTGGACTTATATAATAAAAGATATAGCTAGTTGAATTTTGGATGAAAATCTGTGAAAACAAAAGAAACAGAAATCTCCTGGTTCCTGTGTGGCACTGTAGCTACGCCTGTAGCAGTCCGCCACGTGGCAGTTTGTGATTGGCCAAAACGTGGCCGTGCGTGCGTGCTCACCCAAAACAGAGGACAACGGCAGCGGTCTCGGGCTTTGGCGGCGGCGCTCCTCCGGTGAAGTTGAGGGGGTGGACGGGTGCAGCGTTGAGTGGCGGAGGTGGTGGTGGTGTTCAACGGCGACGGGCCTCGAGCGGCGGTGGCGAGCTCCTGAACTCCGGCGTGCTTCGGTGAAGTCGGCGGCGGGTTCCTCTCCCTCTGCTGCGTTTTCGGCAACACAAAGACGTCAGGCGAGGGCGGCTTCGAGCGGGGAAACGAGTGGAGCAGGTGGTGCGGCTCTGCGAGCTCTTACGGCGGCGCAAACGAGCGATGACGATGGCAGCCTCGGAGCTGCGCAGCGGCTTCGAGCAGACGAGGAAAGAAAGGGGAGGGCGTGCGCTAGGGTTCCTGATGGCTTTTGCTCGAGCGGGGAGTCCCAGGGGTGCACGGGGTCGGACCAGGCGCCGGATTGGTCCGGGTCGGCCTCGGCATGCGCGCGGTGGTGCGTCCGGCTCGGTGAAGGGGATGACAGGTGCGGGGTAGCGGTGCGGGTCGGGTGTGGGTCGGGCGAGCGGTGCGGCGACGCTGCCGCTTGCCAGCGATCGCGAGCGAGCGGGCTGCGAGGCTGGCGGCGCTGGGATCAGGCAGCAGCAGGCGGGGTTAGGTGGGCAGCGTCGGCTGGCTGGCTGGGTAGCTGGCTGGCCGACTGGCTGTTTTTTTTAAACAAACAAACAAAACTACAGAACCAAAAACTAAAATAAAAACACCAGAATAAAATCTAGGAAAAATACCTAGACACACAGTAAAATATATACTACTAATATAACTACAGGAACACTAGTTCCTCACCTAATGCAATTTTGGAAAATCATTTTTATGCAATAGGCCACACAAACAACAACAAAACACTCAAATAAAATACTTTGGAGACTAATAAAAATACCAGAACATAACAGATGAACTGGAAATAATATTCTTGACATTATGAACATTTTTAAACAGGGGAGAAGTCATGTTATCTCCACTCCAATAAATTGCCTTTAGTTGCATAATGAAAAGAATATTGCCGAAAAGCAAATAATGCATGGAAAAAATGATATGCATATGTATGATCTAATAACATCCTAATTTAGGAAAATTGGGATGTTACACGAGGACTGAAGGAAATATGCCCTAGAGGCAATAACAAAGTTATTATTTATTTCCTCATATCATGATAAATGTTTATTATTCATGCTAGAATTGTATTAACCGGAAACATAATACATGTGTGAATACATAGACAAACAGAGTGTCACTAGTATGCCTCTACTTGACTAGCTCATTAATCAAAGATGGTTATGTTTCCTAACCATAGACATGTGTTGTCATTTGATTAATGGGATCACATCATTAGGAGAATGATGTGATTGACATGACCCATTCCGTTAGCCTAGCACTTGATCGTTTAGTATATTGCTATTGCTTTCTTCATGACTTATACATGTTCCTGTAACTATGAGATTATGCAACTCCTGTTTACCGGAGGAACACTTTGGGTGCTACCAAACGTCACAACGTAACTGGGTGATTATAAAGGAGAACTACAGGTGTCTCCAAAGGTGCATGTTGGGTTGGCGTATTTCAAGATTAGGTTTTGTTACTCCGATTGTCGGAGAGGTATCTCTGGGCCCTCTCGGTAATGCACATCACTATAAGCCTTGCAAGCAATGTGACTAATGAGTTAGTTCCGGGATGATGCATTACGTAACGAGAAAGAGACTTGCCGGTAACGAGATTGAACTAGGTATTGAGATACCAACGATCGAATATCGGGCAAGTAACATACCGATGACAAAGTGAACAACGTATGTTGTTATGCGGTTTGACCGATAAAGATCTTCGTAGAATATGTAGGAGCCAATATGAGCATCCAGGTTCCGCTATTGGTTATTGACCGAGAATAGTTCTAGGTCATGTCTACATAGTTCTCGAACCCGTAGGGTCCGCACGCTTAAGGTTTCGATGACAGTTATATTATGAGTTTATGATTTTGATGTACCGAAGGAGTTCGGAGTCCCGGATGAGATCGGGGACATGACGAGGAGTCTCGAAATGGTCGAGATGTAAAGATCGATATATTGGGCGACTATATTCAAGTTCGGAAAGGTTCCAATGATTCGGTATTTTTCGAGTACCGAGAGTTACGGAATTCGCCGGGAGTATATGGGCCTTATTGGGCTTTAGGGAAAGAGAGAGGAGAGGTTGGGCTCCCCAAGGCCTAGTCCGAATTGACTAGGGGAGGGCTGCGCCCTCCTTCCTTCTCTTCTCTTCCCCTTTCCTTGACTCCCACTCCTACTACTTGGAAGGGGGGGGGGATCCTAGTCCCGGTGGGAGTAGGACTCCTCCTTGGCGCGCCCTCCTTGGCCGGCCGCACCTGCCCCCTCCCTCCTTTATATACGGGGGCAAGGGGGCACCCCATGACACACAAGTTGATCTTCAAGATCGTTCCTTAGCCGTGTGCGGTGCCCCCCTCCACCATATTCCACCTCGGTCATATCATCGCGGAGTTTAGGCGAAGCCCTGCGCCGGTAGAACATCATCATCGTCACCACGCCGTCGTGCTGATGAAACTCATCCCCGACGCTTTGCTGGATCGGAGCCCGGGGAACTTCATCGAGCTGAACGTGTGCTGAACACGGAGGTGCCGTACGTTCGGTGCTTGGATCGGTCGGATCGTGAAGACGTACGACTACATCAACCGCGTTGTCATAACGCTTCCACTTACGGTCTACGAGGTACGTGGACAATACTCTCCCCTCTCGTTGCTATGCCATCACCATGATCTTGCGTGTGCGTAGGAAATTTTTTGAAATTACTACGTTCTACAACAGTGGCATCAGAGCCTAGTTTTATGCGTAGATGTCATATGCACGAGTAGAACACAAGTGAGTTGTGGGTGATACAAGTCATACTGCTTACCAAAGATGTCATACTTTGGCTCAGCGGTATTGTGAGATGAAGCGCCCGGACCGACATTACGCGTGACGCTTACGCGAGACTGGTTTCACCGTTACGAGCACTCGTGCTTAAAGGTGACTGGCGGGTGTCTGTCTCTCTCACTTTAGCTGAATCGAGTGTGGCTACGCCCGGTCCTTGTGAAGGTTAAAACAGCACTAACTTGACGAACTATCATTGTGGTTTTGATGCGTAGGTAAGAACGGTTCTTGCTAAGCCCATAGCAGCCACGTAAAACTTGCAACAACAAAGTAGAAGACATCTAACTTGTTTTTGCAGGGCATGTTGTGATGTGATATGGTCAAGACATGATGCTATATTTTATTGTATGAGATGATCATGTTTTGTAACCGAAGTTATCGGCAACTGGTAGGAGCCATATGGTTGTCGCTTTATTGTATGAAATGCAACGCATCTGTAATTGCTTTACTTTATCACTAAGCGGTAGCGATAGTCGAGAAGCAATAGATGGCGAAACGACAACGATGCTACGATGGAGATCAAGGTGTCGCGCGGTGACGATGGTGATCACGACGGTGCTTGAGATGGAGATCACAAGCACAAGATGATGATGGCCATATCATATCACTTATATTGATTGCATGTGATGTTTATCCTTTATGCATCTTATCTTGCTTTGATTGACAATAGCATTTTAAGATGATCTCTCACTAAAAAAATTTATCAAGAAGTGTTCTCCCTGAGTATGCACCATTGCCAAAGTTCGTCGTGCCCAGACACCATGTGATGATCGGGTGTGATAAGCTCTACGTCCATCTACAACGGGTGCAAGCCAGTTTTGCACACGCAGAATACTCAGGTTAAACTTGACGAGCCTAGCATATAACAGATATGGCCTCGGAACACGGAGACCGAAAGGTCCAGCGTGAATCATATAGTAGATATGATCAACATATTGATGTTCACCGTTGAAACTACTCCATCTCATGTGACGATCGGACATGGTGTAGTTGATATGGATCACGTAATCACTTAGAGGATTAGAGGGATGTCTATCTAAGTGGGAGTTCTTAAGTAATATGATTAATTGAACTGAAATTTATCATGAACTTAGTACCTGATAGTATTTTGCAAATTATGTTGTAGATCAATAGCTTGCGTTGTTGCTTTCATATGTTTATTTTGATATGTTCCTAGAGAAAATTGTGTTGAAAGATGTTAGTAGCAATGATGCGGATTGTATCCATGATCTGAGGTTTATCCTCATTGCTGCACACAAGAATTGTGTCCTTAATGCACCGCTAGGTAACAGACCTATTGCAGGAGCAGATGCAGACGTTATGAACGTTTGGCTAGCTCAATATGATGACTACTTGATAGTTTAGTGCACCATGCTTAACGGCTTAGAATCGGGACTTCAAACACGTTTTGAACGTCATGGACCATATGAGATGATCCAGGAATTGAAGTTAATATTTCAAGCAAATGCCCGAGTTGAGAGATATGAAGTCTCCAACAAGTTCTATAGCTAAAAGATGGAGGAGAATCCCTCAACTAGTGAGCATGTGCTCAGATTGTCTGGGTACTTCAATCGCTTGAATCAAGTGGGAGTTGATCTTCCGGATAAGATAGTGATTGATGAAATTCTCTAGTCACCATCACTAAGTTACTAGAACTTCGTGATGAACTATAGTATGCAAGGGATGACGAAAACGATTCCCGAGCTCTTCGTGATGTTGAAATCGACGAAGGTAGAAATCAAGAAAGAGCATCAGGTGTTGATGATTGGCAAGACCACTAGTTTCAAGAAAAGGGCAAAGGGAAAGAAAGGGAAACTTCAAGTAGAATGGCAAACAAGTTGTCACTCCCGTGAAGAAGACCAAAGCTGGACCAAAGCCTGAAACTGAGTGCTTACACTGCAAAGGAAATGGTCACTGGAAGCGGAAATGCCCTAAATATTTGGTGGATAAGAAGGATGGCAAAGTGAACAAGGGTATATTTGATATACAGGTGTTTGATGTGTACCTTACTAGTGTTTATAGTAACCCCTGAGTATTTGATACTTGTTCGGTTGCTAAGATTAGTAACTCGAAACAGGAGTTACATAATAAACAGAGACTAGTTGAGGGGAAGTGACGATGAGTGTTGGAAGTAGTTCCAAGAATGATATGATCATCATCGCACACTCCCTATACTTTCGAGATTAGTGTTGAACCTAAATAAATGTTATTTGGCGCTTATGCTGAGCATGAATATGATTTGATCATGTTTATTGCAATACAGTTATTCATTTAAAGTCAGAGAATAATTGTTATTCTGTTTACATGAATAAAGCCTTCGATGGTCATACACCCAATGAAAATAGTTTGTTGGATCTCGATCGTAGTGATACACATATTCATAATATTGATGCCAAAAGATGCAAAGTTAATAATGATAGTGCAATTTATTTGTGGCACTTTGCCGCTTGGGTCATATCGATTGTAAAGCGCATGAAGAAACTCCATAAAGATGGATTTTCCGAATCACTTTGTTATGAATCATTTGATGCTTGTGAACCGTGCCTTTTGGGCAATATGACAAAAACTCGTTCTCCTAACAATGGAACAAGCTACCGACTTATTGGAAATAATACATACCGATGTATGCGATCCAATGAGTGTTGATGCTCGTGGCAAGTATCGTTATTTTCTGACCTTCACAAGATGATTTGAGCAGATATGGGTATATCTACTTGATGAAACATAAGTCTGAAATAGTTGAAAGGTTCAAAGAATTTCAGAGTGAAGTGGAAAAATCATCGTAACAAGAAAATAAAATTTCTGCGATCCGATCGCGGAGATGAATATTTGAGTTACGAGTTTGGTCTTCAATTAAAATAATGTGGAATAGTTTCATAGCTCACGCCACCTGGAACACCACAACGTTATGGTGTGTCTGAACGTCGTAACCGCACTTTATTGGATATGGTACGATCTATGATGTCTCTTACTGATTTACCATTATTGTTTTGGGGTTATGCATTAGAGACAGCTGCATTCACGTTAAAAGGGCACCATCTAAATCCGTTGAGACGACACCGTATGAACGATGGTTTAGCAGTAAACCTAAGCTGTCATTTCTTAAAGTTTGGAGTTGCGATGCTTATATGAAAAAGGTTTTCAACCTGATAGCTCGAACCCAAATAGGAGAAATGTGTCTTCATAGAATACCCAAAGGAAACTGTTGGGTACACCTTCTATCACAGATCCGAAGGCAAAACATTCATTGCTAAGAATGGATCCTTTCTAGAGAAGGAGTTTCTCTCGAAAGAAGTGAGTGGGAGGAAAGTAGAACTTAATGAGGTAATCAGACCTTATCCTGAATTGAAAATAGTTCATCACGAAATCAGTTCCAAAGATTCCTACACCAATTAGTGAGGAAGCTAATGATATTGATCATGAAACTTGGATCAAGTTTCTATCGAACTTCGAGGTCTACCAGAGTAAGATCCGCACTGAGTGGTTCAAGAATCCTATTCGGAAATCATGTTACTAGACCATGATGAACCTACGAACTATGAGGAAGCGATGATGAGACCAGATTCCGCAAAATGGTTTGAGGCCATGAAATCTGAGGTGGGATCCATGTATGAGAACAAAGTGTGGACTTTGGTGGACTTGCCCAATGATCGGCAAGCCATAGAAAATAAATGGATCTTCAAGAGGAAGACGGACGCTGATAGTAGTGTTACTATCTACAAAGCTGGACTTGTCGAAAAAGGTTTTTGACAAAGTTCAAGGTGTTGAATACAATGAGATTTTCTCACTTGTATCAATGCTTAAAAGTCTGTCCAAATCATGTTAGCAATTGCCACATTTTATGAAATTTGGCAAATGGATGTCAAAACTACATTCCTTAATGGGTTTATTAAAGAAGAGTTGTATATGATACAACCAGAAGGTTTTTTCAATCCTAAAGGTGCTAACAAAGTGTGCATGCTCCAGCGATCCATCTATGGACTGGTATAATCATCTCAGAATTGGAATATACGCTTTGATAAGTTGATCAAAGCATATAGTTTTGTACAGACTTACGGTGAAGCCTGTATTTACAAGAAAGTGAGTGGGAGCACTACAACATTTCGATAAGTATATGTGAATGACATATTGTTGATCGGAAATAATGTAGAATTATTCGCAAAGCATAAAGGAGTGTTTGAAAGGAGTTCTTTAAAAGAAAGACCTCAAGAAAGCTACTTACATATTGAGCATCAAGATCTATTGAGATAGATCAAGACGCTTGATAAGATTTTCAATGAGTACATACCTTGACAAGATTTTGAAGTAGTTCAAAATGGAACAATCAAAGAAAGAGTTCTTGCACGTGTTGCAAAGGTATGAAATTGAGTAAGACTCAAATCCCGACCACGGCAGAAAATAGAAAGAGAATGAAAGTCATTCCCTACGATCAGTCATAGGTTCTATAAAAGTATGCCATGCTATGGACCAGACCTATTGTATACTCTGCCCTGGTTTGGCAAGGGAGTACAATAGTGATCTAGGAGTAGATCACCGGCCATTGGTCAAAATTATCCTTAGTGGAATAAGGATATGTTTCTCGATTATGGAGGTGACAAAAAGGTTCATCATAAAGGGTTACGTCGATACAAGTTTTGGCACTGATCCAGATGACTCTAAGTCTTAATCTGGATACATATTGAAAGTAGGAGCAATTAGCTATAGTAACTCCGTGCAGAGCATTGTAGACATAGTATATTTGCAAAATACATACGGCTCTGAATATGACTCATGAGCAAAACATGATCACACCTTAGTACTCTTTGGGTGTTAATCACATAGCGATGTGAACTAGATTATTGACACTAGTAAAACCCTTTGGGTGTTGATCACATGACGATGTGAACTATTGATATTAATCACATAAAGATGTGTATATTGGTGTTAAATCACATGGTGATGTGAACTAGATTATTGACTCTAGTGCAAGTGGGAGACTGAAGGAAATATGCCCTAGAGGCAATAATAAAATTATTATTTATTTCCTCATATCATGATAAATGTTTATTATTCATGCTAGAATTGTATTAACCAGAAACATAATACATGTGTGAATACATAGACAAACAGAGTGTCACTAGTATGCCTCTACTTGACTAGCTCATTAATCAAAGATGGTTATGTTTCCTAACCATAGACATGTGTTGTCATTTGATTAATGGGATCACATCATTAGGAGAATGATGTGATTGACATGACCCATTCCGTTAGCCTAGCACTTGATCGTTTAGTATATTGCTATTCCTTTCTTCATGACTTATACATGTTCCTGTAAGTATGAGATTATGCAACTCCCATTTACCGGAGGAACACTTTGGGTGCTACCAAACGTCACAACGTAACTGGGTGATTATAAAGGAGTACTACAGGTGTCTCCAAAGTTACATGTTGGGTTGCCGTATTTCGAGATTAGGTTTTGTTACTCTGATTGACGGAGAGGTATCTCTGGGCCCTCTCGGTAATGCACATCACTATAAGCCTTGCAAGCAATGTGAATAATGAGTTAGTTGCGGGATGATGCATTACGTAACGAGTAAAGAGACTTGCTGGTAACGAGATTGAACTAGGTATTGAGATACCGACGATCGAATCTCGGGCAAGTAACATACCGATGACAAAGGGAACAACGTATGTTGTTATGCGGTTGGACCGATAAAGATCTTCGTAGAATATGTAGGAGCCAATATGAGCGTCCAGGTTCCGCTATTGGTTATTGACCGAGAATAGTTCTAGGTCATGTCTATATAGTTATCGAACCCGTAGGGTCCGCACGCTTAAGGTTTCGATGACAGTTATATTATGAGTTCATGAGTTTTGATGTACTGAAGGAGTTCGGAGTCCTGGATGAGATCGGGGACATGACGAGGAGTCTCGAAATGGTCGAGACGTAAAGATCGATATATTGGACGACTATATTTGGAGTTCGGAAAGGTTCCGAATGATTCGGGTATTTTTGGAGTACCAGAGAGTTACGGGAATTCGCCGGGGAGTATATGGGCCTTATTGGGCTTTAGGGGAAAGAGAGAGGAGAGGTTGGGCGCCCCCCAAGGCCTAGTCCGAATTGACTAGGGGAGGGGCTGTGCCCTCCTTCCTTCTCTTCTCTTCCCCTTTCCTTGACTCCTACTCCTACTACTTGGAAGGGGGGGAATCCTACTCCCGGTGGGAGTAGGACTCCTCCTTGGCGCGCCCTCCTTGGCCGGCTGCACCTCCCCCTCCCTCCTTTATATACGGGGGCAAGGGGGCATCCCATGACACACAAGTTGATCTTCAAGATCGTTCCTTAGCCGTGTGCGGTGCCCCCCTCCACCATATTCCACCTCGGTCATATCGTCGCGGAGTTTCGGCGAAGCCCTGCGCCGATAGAACATCATCATTGTCACCACGCCGTCGTGCTGACGAAACTCAGCCCCGACGCTTTGCTGGATCGGAGCCCGGGGAATGTCATCGAGCTGAACGTGTGCTGAACACGGAGGTGCCGTATGTTCGGTGCTTGGATCGGTCGGATTGTGAAGACGTACGACTACATCACCGCATTGTCATAACGCTTCCGCTTACGGTCTACGACGGTACGTGGACAATACTCTCCCCTCTCGTTGCTATGCCATCACCATGATCTTGTGTGTGCGTAGGAAATTTTTTGAAATTACTACGTTCCCCAACAAGGACGAGGGCTTGTATGAAGGGCCAGCGAAGGGGCGGACGAGGGAGTCAGTGAAGGGCCTACGCTGTGGTGGACGAGGGCGCCGGTTAAGCAGATCCGGTGCGGTGGACCATGATGGCGGTCAAGGAGATCTGGAGTGGTGGACAAGCCAGTCGCTGAAGCGGCTCCGGTGAAGTGGTGAGTTGGCAGTTGGGGGTTCCAAGGTGCGGAAGGTAGATCCAGCGGGGTATGAGGTCCACCGCTGCGGCGGAGGACTAGATTCGGTGGCTTGCCATGGTTGGGGGGTTGGGGAGGGGAAGGGGGAGGGACTCTAGGGAAGAATGTTGGGGGCAAAGAGGGGAAAACAATGGAGTTACCAAAGCAGCCCTTTTCCGATCATGTGGCAGGGGTAAAACAAGAATATCGCAGGGCTAAACTTTCGGGTGCGTGATATTTCGATGTGAGCGGGAAATTTGAAAGCTTTTGGCGCCTAAAATTATAAGTATTCTTCTCTCGTACGGCCGACTATGATATCATGGCCGACAATTTGTTTGTTTTGCACGCAAAAAAATGTGCAAGTTTTGAAAATCAATGTCTCCAACTCGAAACTTAGATTGTCCATTCAATTCAAATATGGATCATGGAGCTACTACAAGCAAATACCATCATACGGTCCAATTCAAATGAAATTCCAAATGTGTTTATCCTAAATATGATGACAAAAGCAAAAATGTGTATGTGTATGAATAAAGTGAATGATTATAAAGTTTGAACATGCCCGTATGTGTATATTTCTAGGTTTGATATATGAATTTGAAATCACGAAATTCCGGCTTAAAAAATATACCTCCATTTAAATGAATTACAAAAGCTAATGATGGAGTCGAATTCCAAAATTCCAATCTTAGGTTTGTAATTCTGGTACATCAAGGTATATCACGCATGTTCAAAAGTATCGTTATCTCATAGTACAGACTGTGAAACAAATTGATCAACCATTAGCGCACAATATCT
>CM038145.1:496418271-496655363 GCA_021437245.1 Aegilops speltoides
TAACTAGCCTTGCTTATTGGCTTCCAAAGCTTAACTTTCACTCCTACTTACAATAAGTAGAGTATTTAACAAAAACTACCACTTTCAACCAGCCCTAGGAAGAATTTATTGTACAGAAAATAGCAAAAACATACCCAAAATTTCTTAATCCACGCCAAAAACTACTACCTAGTACTCCTACCGATTAGGTTCATTTAAACCCATTTATAACTGGGTTGGCCCACACGTCCGCGTCTTGTGGCAGCTTAAACCAACACATTTTGTTTGACCGTTGACACGAGGGACCCACATCTGACCTTCTATCCTGTTATTCCCCCTCAAATCATTATTTTTCATGAACATTACTTCAAACAGTACTGATGCGTGTTCGTCGGTGGCGCCGGTGATGAGCGAGTTGGCCGTCACTCCGCCGGACGGGCCAGACGCCGCGCTGGCCTCCGCACGGGTTGGCAGGCTGGCCCGAGCATGACTCACGAGCGAGCAAGCCGCCGCGCTGGCCTTCGCTCGAGCCAAATGGTTAGCTGGCCTGGCGCTGCGCAAGCAAGCCGCCACGCATGCTGCCGTGCTAATCTAGCTAGCAAACCTTGCAGACAAGCAGCTGGACGGAGCTATCTTGGCTAGCTAGCGGCCGCGAGCGCCAGATGGAGCTGGCATCCGGGCTGCCGCAACATGGGCTCCACACAGTCGGCGGTTTTGACCTCGCCTTCTGCCGCCGGCGGTAGCTGTGTCCCATGACCGAGGATGACTAGGTGGACGGGCCGGAGGTAGGAGGTCACTCGAGGATTTTGGTTGGTAAGAGCATGTACAATGGTTGATAAGGTAGTCTTATCTTAAGTCTGCCACGTATGCAAGTGGTAGTAGTTTCTTGGCATTTTAGTGGTTTCTTGCATTATTAGGGGTTTCTTGTAAGGAACAATGTACGTACTACTAGCGACAAAAGGCGATTCTAGGTTGCGTTGTACTCCAACGAGTACTACTAGTGGTCGCGGGAGTGTATACCTCGTTTTGTGGGTTCGATCCCGGCCGAACGCACGGCGGCCTTTTTTTAAAAAATAGTACTACTACACTTCGCTGCGAGCCAATATTTTACACGGGTAGTTTGAGTTTTGAAGTCAAACGGACGTGCGGCCCAACAATCTGGGTGCACTGGACAGCCTAGCCACGTGAACGGGTTTTCCTTCCCGGCATCCTGTGGCTCGCGTGCTCGCCCTAGCCGCACCTCGCTTGCAGCTTCCTCATCAGCTAGTAGCATATTTAAACTAGCGCCTCCCAATTAAGCCCGAGGAGCCGGAAAAGCCTGGCGGGGCATTGGGAATTGTGCAATATGGCTCTGTATGTAAAGTGTTGTACTACTAGTACTCTGTAGCTTGTGGCGTTGCACGCATGGACTTCACTCCATTATCGGCTCTACTATAAAAGAAATTCCTCTTGACGTGTTTTTTTGAAATGGAGGCAAAAGTTTTGCTTCATCTCATTCATAAAGAAGGAACTACTAACAAAGTTCGACGAGATCCATTACACCTCCACAAATGGAAGCGAAAAGCCTAGTCTCGCTGTATCAAATAACTCATATGTTCTGCCCCCGCAGACCGCCATAACCGTCGCTGATATAGAGGCTGCTAGTGTGTGCGTGAGAGGAGCGGCTGAGTAGGCCAGCTACTCCTACGTGAGAGGAGCGGCTGAATATAGCACCGAGAGTACCCACTAGGCCACTACGCAGGTGTACTTCCCCTGCATTGATAGTACAACGATGGTTCTAGAGAACAGTAGTACCCTCCACTTCCAACTGTAGCTCCTTGGCCCTGAGATTCAAGAGTTCAAAACTGGTGCACTATACTAGACTAGACTAGAAGTATAGTACATCGCACTAATACTCGTAGTTGAGAAAAGTAGTACTGGTACTGCTACAGTACGAGTACGTACTCTTCCGTCACATAATGTAAGACGTTTTTGACACTAGTTGGCGGTACAAAAATGGCAAAAACATACCCAAAATTTCTTAATCCACGCCAAAAACTACTACCTAGTGCAAAAATTTCTTACTAGTGCTATTATTTACAGATAATGCAATCCCATAACATTCCCTAATGCTAGTACTAGTAGTAAATAATAGCCTCACCCTTCGCGAGGAACGATCTACAGCTCAAGGGGCGAGGCCCTCGATTACTACGCCTTATCTCCTCCTCGCCAGCCTCCCCCCGAAGAGAAGGCAGTTCGTCGCTGCTCCCATGGATTCACCAGGCGGTTCTCCTCCTCGTCGAGGCTGGGAGACCTTGGACGATGATCCTCTGGTAGAAATCGCACGCCGCTCCGACGTCCTCACCGCCGCAAGACTCGGTGCTTCCTGCACCAACTTTTTCAAGACGCTGCTTAAACAGGTTCGGGAAAAGGCCATGCTTGTTGGTCTTCCATGCGTCCTCGAGGAGAAGGTTCTTCTATGGGACAATCCTTCAAACGGTCCACCACTCCCTGGCCATGGTTGCACGTTGACTCCACTAGAGTTGCCAACGTTGAGAGGTAGTCGGATTTTGTCCGATGAGCAGGTCAGTAATGGAGTTTGATCATGTAGTACTTAGTTATTCCATTTCCATCCTGTAATTTCTCCGCTGCCCACCGTCTTATATATAGGTCTGGGCCGGTGCCAATGAAGATTAGCTTGCATACCTCCGGCCGGCTACCACCATCATTTTGCACAACATCCATAGCAGTGCGGCCGTTCCGGTAGACCCCTTCTCCACCATTGGGATCGGCCTTCCGGACTGGCTGGGCTTGAATACGTATGATGATGCCTACATGAGATTGAAGAAGATAGCAATTGCAGACCCGCCGACAAAGCGACGCGGCTACGACGATTACTATCTCATCGCGGTGTTCGACATAAGGATTGCCATCAATGCAAGACACAAGAACGGCAGAGGTCGCGCGATGTTGGCGGCGGCAGATTTGTACCCTACACGCTCAAGACGCCGGCGCCATCTAGGCCGCATCTTCGCGGTGACAAGCCAGGGGACTTGTTTCATCTGGTTGCCATCCTACGGTACGGGAGATTACAAACGGAATGCACAAATCATCATTTGCATCCCTAACGGTACTCCATTATTTTGCAGGGATCAGCCATCCCCCGATCAAAATAAGATCGCCCATCCTGGATGTGCATTTGCATCCGCGATGCGGTCTAACCTGGAACCTTGTAGCTAACTTTGGCATATTGGAATCAACTATCTTAGCAGTCGTTACCCATGGTACCACTGATGTGCAACATGGTCACACAATCTACCACGATCGGACCATCACCATCTACCCAGGTATTCCATTTTTTAACCCTCTCGCCTTCTCTTTCATTGTTGTACTAGTAGTATACTTAGTACTACTAGTAGGAGTACTTTTTACCTTGGAGGACGCGTATAGCTAGTTGGGCCCTTGAAGACTTGAACCCACTAGCTACCACCATTTTTGTTTTTCCATGTCTTACTATCTCATGCATGTAGCCAAGAGTGGCTATATATAATAAGCCGGTTATTTTACTTCCTCTTTACCCGAGTAGTACTATTTGCTGCACAGTACTACTGACCGCCATATTTGAGCACAACATTATTATGCATGGACCTTGACTATGTACGTCACCATGTGTCCAGATCTGGGATGCCGCGTGTACCAGATGAACGGTGCCGAGTTCGACCCCCGTGATGCTACGTGGGTGCCGAGGAACACTCTTGGAGAGTACTCGCTTTTCATCAGGGACAGCTACCCCATTGTGAAGCGGATGCCACCTTCCGTGCACGACACGGAAGGCCTGCCGTTCATGAAGCATGGTTGTGTCTTCATTGCGCACCGCCGGATGAATGACATGCTGGGACGCGCTATCCCTGATTTATGCCGCTTCAGCTTGGATGAGTCTCCATCGTGTGGAACCGGACTAGAAAGCTGCGAAAATGATTCTCATTGCCCACCGCTATGGATTGTGCCATCCATGAAGAACACCTGGGACTGGAACCTGGAGGAGGACATGCATGTAGCCCATCTATAACGTGTAAGTGGAGTACGGTAATTGTGAACGGTAGCGCTGTGAATATATGTAGACTAGTCATGCACAAATTTATCACATGAATTGGAGATGAACTTGTGTGGCATACTGGCATTTGTCCTTTAGAATTTATTACTAGTAAATGTGTTATGTGTACGTGCAACTTGTGTGGTTGTTGCACGGGCTCCAACACGCTCTTTGAGAAAAAAAAGGTGGCACAGCTTTGGATATACGTGACGTGGCGGCATCATATAGTAGCATCGTTCGCTATAGTTGTAGTACACTCCTACTAGGATGACAACTCCTACAAAACCTTGCGATTGGCTCTTTGCCTCTTCGGGAGGTTCAATAGTTCGTACTCGTGTGAACCTTGCACTTGCCTCTTTGCCTCTTCGGAAGGTCCAACAATGATGATACTACAGTACAATATGCTTATGGCAATCTGACACCGATTGAACTGTTGCACGTCCACCGCGAGGGCGAGGGCGAGGGCGAGGGAGAGGAAGAGGGAGAGGGCACTGTAGTCAAAACCCTCTCCTCGTCCTGCGAACCACCGCGCACGTGGGCGAGGAAGAGGCGTAGTAAGCAAGCTTCTCCTCGTTCGGCGAGTTGACGGGACACATCAAAGCAGTACTAGTACTAGTAGTAGTCCATACTGCATCCTTTCCGATTAATATGGCTTAATTTGAAACGAGAAAAATACAGTGGCGGTCAACGTATGTAACAATATATAGTTTTGCATCGATTATACAATCACTAGCTCATTGTAGAGCACCGTATTGCACCCTACTGACCGGCCACATAGTCGACGTGGCACTTTGTTGATTGGTTAAATTGTCACCTGGTTTCTGGGTCCCACCTGTCAGTTGGCGGAGCAAAGAAATCAGTGAAACAAAACTTTACGCAGGCGCCACACGAGTCCAACCCTTGCGTCCGAACCGCCATGGCCGTGTATGTGAGTGCATGCACGTGTCCTCCCTTGGCCTTCCAACAAAGAGTGTACATCGGCTATAAAACAAAGAGTGTAGTAGTACATGATGTACATCTACACTTCCAATGCATTTAGCCTTTAATCTAAATCGATATTGATTGACTAATGCACCAACTTGTGCTGTAGGTATAGGCTACATGTCTATCCTTAATTACAGCATGCAACGGCCTTCATTTAATCTTCTTATCTCAATGGTCGCATGCACACATAAGTTTGCTACTTTTGGGCGTTAATTATACCCTGGTCAATGTGTAAATCTCTAAATGTACAGTCTTTCACGGACGTAGGGAGTAGGTTGAGCACTTGAGCGTGAGCGTTTGTGTTGCGTCGTGTGCTGTGTGCCGCATGGGTGCATGAGTGTTGTGTGCGTCCATGTGGAGTACGTGTGAGTGTTGCATGTTGCATGCATGCATGCATGCATGGCTTACTCCCTCCCATTGACATGTTCATATTTCAAGCTTCCTCTATTCCCTCCATATGGTGATACTCCCTCTGTTCCCAGATACTCCAGTACAGAGTAAAAGCCTCCCTCTGTTCCCAAATACGGAGTATTTGTCTTTCTATAGATTTCAACAAGTGACTAGATACGGAGCAAAATGAGTGAAGTGAGCGTAGAGGCATAGGGATACTGTAGAAAGGAAATCCTCGCGATCCATCATTCCCCATCTCGGTCGGAGAGAACTATTCAACTAGTCTTCGCAGTGAAGTGACAATACACGCTGCAGCAGATGGGACACGTAATTAATAAGCTGAACCAGCGTGTTGGTGTTACTAAATCAGCCTTACCCAGTACTGCCATCATGTTTGCCAGTAGAGCATGCTTCCGCAAATACGCCTACGCACCTGTGTCCTCCATTAACTGACATATGGGCCCTCTTGTGGTAGACCCACATGTCATCGGTGTAACTATTTACACTCCGGAGGATGGTGCCTATATCCTGGTAGTAGTACTAGTTGAATTGAGATTTAATGCACTTTCTTCCCTGTCTTGCACTCTTCTTCCTCCTCTCTTCTTCTTCCTCCTCTCTTCCCCATTGTCGGCCGCACACCATTTACCCCCGCTCACTGCTCGCCCGCCCGCGCCATCTTCCTTGGTATCTCACACAGACCATATCCCTCGCCACCGCCGCCACACGAGGAGAAGCTTCTTCGCCGCCTCACCAATCCACTTCCCCGCTTAGCTCGCAGGCACCGAAAACCCCAATGGCAGAACCGACTGACACGCAGAGCCGTGATTGGAATTCCCTCCCCGATGTTCTCTTGGAGCAGATCTGTAGTCGTATGGACCTACTCAGCACCGTCCGTTTGCCCACATGCTCGGTGTCTTTGTACCATCTACTCGTCTGCAACCGACCGGCTCTTTTCAAGACACCCTGCTTGCTGATGCCCGATCCTCGCAGGTGGCCCAGACACCGACTTAACGATCCTACGGAGGTTGGCGTGGTGCCCCTCGACATGCTACCACTACCCGTCCACCTGTCCTTCATGCGCGACCACTACTGGGCGGGCATGAAGGCCAACTGGATCGTCCTCATCCACCACACCGGTAGTCCGTGGCGTCTCGTGGATATCTACACCCAGCGAGAGATCACCCTTCCATCGTTGGATACCACCGACATCGAGCCTCACGGCCCGCTGGACACTCCTGCCTACTACGCACGAGACGCGTCAAGCTTTTGGCTCGACATCTGTTTGCAGAAAGTTGTAATCTGCGAAGTGCCCACACCATAAGAAGACTACATGGATTACAAGCTCATTGCCTTGTTCAACATGGGATTAGTCTATCTGGAATCCGGTCGCCATACATGGTTATGGCTCATCATCAATCCTGTTGAGGCAACATTTCTGTCTGATGCTATAGTGCAGATGGCATCATTTACGCGGTCGGCGCACAGATTGGCTGCCTATACTAGTGGAATCTATCATCGCGTAATTGTTCTATCTCATCTCATCTTTACCTTATGAATACGACTGCCTGTTCATTTGTTAAAAATTTAGAATGCATAGCATGTCTATAACCACATCTTTGCTATATGTTCCCCTCATTTCCTAGATTTTTATGACCACACATGTTATTGTTAGAGTTGATATGAGAACAATTGGCATCTAATGATTGTTAGAATACATATTATGAGCATAACATCATGATTGCTATATGTTACTCTCATTTACAAGATTTTTATAACAACGCATGTTATTGCTTAGAGTTGATATGAGAATAGTAGTAGTAAGTGCTATGGTAGAATATGAGTAGGCGTTGTCATAGCTGTTTTCCTCTCATTGTTACATGATGTTTGAACCATGACATGTTGCTAGAATATGAAAGCCATTGGCTTATTTTTTTTAACTTGGGGTATGATTATGACCACGGCATTGCAATTCTCTGTCTATGATATGTGTCACTGTTATAATAATCTTAATTCCACACATACTCTGAACGTGATTGTTTATTTTTGTCCTTTTGGTCTCCAATTTGAATTGTTGCACCAGGCGCAAATGCGCTGGCCTTCATGATTCCAGGACTTGGAATCATACCAGCTGATGGGTGCTGGTTTATCGCTCGTTCAGCTGACCGCGGTCATTTGATGCTCATTCGTACATACCAAATTGACCAAACCATTACATCAAACCACATGCATTACAATGTGTGGGGCGTTCATGACATTGATGGCTATGGCTGCTTCGTGTTCAAGAAAGATCCCAGCTCCGTTGGGCCAGCGATTCAATCGAGGCGGGTTTACAGCCTCGCAACCACTCCTTGTTCCTCGGCTCAATTATCCGATCATCCAACCAATCATCGATCATATCACCGCGATGATTACTGTGCTATGCAACTTCCATTCGCGAGGGGGGGCTGTGTTTACACATCATACCATGGGTTTCATGAATCACCATATCCAGAGATTCGCGACACGCCTTGTTCCTGTGTAATCTTCCGTGTGTGAAAGGCATCAAGCTTCCATGTGATGGATGGCCTTTGCAAACCCGACATGCGGCGATGTGGTTCATGCCAATAGCAAATATGCACAACTTGATTCGTACGATATCTAGATCGAGCCATGTATTCTGCTGTCAGTAGTACGACCCTCTTTTGTTGGATATTATGTACTATTGTTAGTTTGAAGCACTCCTCTGGTTTGAAGGATAGATACCTTCCTGGGATCAAGTGCATCCTAACTCACCTGCGTAGGATGTACTGATAATGATGATGGAGATGCTGTGCAGAAGCCATATATATACATATATATCAGTTAGGCTTCAAGTGCGTAGTTGTTAGTTAAACCTATGTATAAATTGTGACACTAAATACGACTAGTAAGTAGTACAGTAGCAGTACTAGTATACGTCGGTCAAATTATTCATCATGTCCACACATTGAATTGACGTGAAAACACGCTGCGCGTGAGGTGAAACAAGAATCCCGGCGGCGTGTTCGGGTATTCCGGACTTCAGATTTGGAGTACCACTTATCTATCGAAATCTTTTTTTTTCGAAACGGAGGCCAAAGATTTGCCTCATCCATTAAATAAGAGGAGAATAGAGTTTAGAGTTTTTACAAGCGCCCTTGCAAAATGGCATGGCAATTACTCTCGTACAACTGTCGAAGAAGCGCGAGTTTTTACTCTGTCGAAATCTTTCATCATTCACTTAAAACAGTTAATTGATCATACATTGAGTACCATATAACTGGAATTACCGATGCAAGTCGAAGAAGGATTGGCCGGTGCTGCCGGCTGGTGTCAAGTTCGATCCCACGGATAAGGAGCTGATCGAGCACCTTGTGGCCAAAGTGAGTGTTGACAGTGCGAGATTTCTGTCTCTCATCGATTTGTTCACACCAACCATCGACAGCGAGCACGGCATATGCTACACCCAACCTGAGAAACTTCCAGGTAAGACACCGATCGGCCGTCTACTTGCACAAACATATTCCTTTGTTTATAGCTCTATTTTTCTTTTTAGACGCAGACCTGGTGAAACAATTACAATTTGACAGTTAATAAAAATTGAAACAAGTGACTGTAACATGCCAAAGACGTTACGAAAATGCCAACTAGGTACACTAAAACCTGTATTCCACAATACTGCAGGTATCACACTGAGTGGCCTAAGAAAGCATTTCTTCCAGCGCAATTCCAGGGCGTTCAAAAGGGGCACGTGGACGCGTCGCAAGATACAGTCGGAGTGCGGCATGCACGCGATGTGGCACAAGACCAGCAATACCTTGCATGTGATGGTCAATGGCCGGCAGACGGGCAGCAAAAAAGGTTCTAGTGTTGCACACCAACAAGAACTTCGACCAGCAGAGGACCAACTGGGTGATGCACCAGTACCACCTCGGGGACCTGGAGCAAGATAAGGAGCGGGAGCTGGTCCTCTACAAGATTTTCTACCAGACAAACACTAGGGCTAGGAGTAGTTTGGTATTGGTAGTTGTACTACCTTGTCGTCCGCAAGTTGGTATTGTTGATAACGATCTTTTGGTATGAACTTGCATTTGCTTCCAACCATCATGCCGAGGGTCGACGTGGATATAAAGCTGAATCATTTGTTTCGAAACGAAATCTCAGGCACCTGATTTTTATTTGATGGGTAGCATAAGCACCCGCCGTTTGAATTCCCAGTTCTGCAGTTTTTTTGAAACAAGTGCATGCACTTATTATCACGATAAAAAAACAATATATGTGCTACGTCCCAGTTATCAGTCTGTGCTTGCAGAATTCTCTCATTTATTGAGCACGTATATTGTTTTTTCAGGTCGAGCAAGTTTCAACTGGGATGTAGACTGACCAGGGTTGGTTTTGTTTTTAACAGGCCCAGCCCATGACGACAACGGGGCACAAAGATCCAGCAGGTATCTACTGGCCTCTGGCCCGCCATCGTTAGTTATATTTTGTCTTACAACATCCGCAGGCAGTTTTTTTACTGAATCAAACACACAGCCCAGTTCTATTTTCCTCTTGAAACGCATGTCCTACATCTGTTTTCTAATCTCTACCTATAGTTTTACTAGTTCATATACATGTATCATTATATTGAAAACACATAAAATTCCCTTTTCATATTTACATCCTTATTTTTGTTGTTTTTTCCCACCCAACGCTGATTTTTTCACCACTGGTTTTCCCTCAAACCAACTCGATTGTCCCACGTCTTATTTGCTTACAAAAACAAAACAATTTTTTTGGCAAATCAATAAGTTCTTAAAAAATGTTTATCATTTCGGGATTACAACAGTTTGGACTCCACCGAAATATGCAAAATAAGGTTGAACTTTTTGACCGTGGTCCTAGGCAGAAAATGGGCTGTAATAAATTACTTAAGAATTAGCAAATGGGCTACAAATTATAAAAAATAGCAAATGGGCTGCAAATTGTAAAAAATAGCAAATGGGCTTTATGTTGTCTGCCACAGATTTGGAGGCTGACTTGTGGGCCTACTAAGTTCATGCGTACACAAGGTTTCTTAAAAAAGAAACTTAGTCAACAATCGACTCTACCAGCGTCAGACCGTTAGATGTCAATCTAACGGCAATCATGCTTCTTCGCCTCGATCTTCCCGCCCCAAATTACCAAACCAAAGGCTGCCTGCACGCGCCTTTGCCCCGCCTCCCGTGGCCGGCATTGCTGCCGGGTAGGCCTCATGGCCCCATCATACTCGCATCCCTGGCCTGTCTATCCCTCTACTCACCCAAACCTCCTATTATTTTCCGGTGATGGTAGCCGAACCAGTCAACCCTCGTACTCTCCATCGCGTGGGCAGCCACTACCGTGTCTTCGCCGGCTCCCTATCGTTCCCTTTGTATGCCTCGCCGTCGTCCACCGCCCTTGTGCTCTCGGCGCGGCGTGGTCAACGATGTCCATCCAATGGCTATAGTGCTTCTTCAACCTCTGGTCTTCTTGCCCCAGCCGCCCAAAGCAGCGCCGGTCGTGCCGCATGCTCCTGCCTCCCGTGGCTGGCTGTGCTACCGCGGAGGCCTCACCGTCCCCATACTACTCCCACCGCTGGCCAGGCCATCCCTCCACTCACCCACTCCCCCTGTTATTCTACGGCGACGACAGCCTCACACCGCAGCCAAACTAGTGAACCTTCGTACTCCTCTCGCAGGCATCCACCGCGCCTCTTCCCGCCCGTTGTCCCTTCCTAGGCCTTGCCATCGCCCACCGCCTCGGTGCTCTCGGCGCGGTGTGGTCAATGTGGTCAACGATCGACTTCCATCGAAGAGTATCAGACGTGGAGAAGCCGACACCTGGGTCCACGGCAGCCGCAAGGAAGTGCCTCCTTATTACGCCAAAATAATTATTCCTCCACCGACAGCGAGGACCCACCGGTCGGGCCACCAAGATTTCGCTGAAAAACGCTTCGATCGTTAGACTCACCGGACAGGCCACCGTATTTCACGAAAAAAACGTTTGCCCCTGACTACTGGGACCCATCGGACGGACCACCGCATTTCGCGAAAAAAAAATGTTCCCCCCGCTGTCAGCTCGGACCCACCGGAAGTGCCTCCTTATTACGCACAGAAAAATGAATACCCCCTTGCTAGCTAGGACCCACAATGGTGGGAGGTTGACTTGTGGGCCTACTAAGTTGACGGGGACAGAGGGTTTTGTCAACTTAGTCAATATGAACGATTCTAGCTCCAGTGACCGTACGATGTCCATCCAACGGCCGTCGTGCTTCTTCAATCTCTGCTCTTCCTGCTCCAAATACCAAACAAGCGCCAAGGGACTGCTCTGCTTCCTCCTCCTAGCGGCCGGTCAGCCACCAAGCAGCCTCACCACCCCACCATACTCCCATCGCTGGCTTAGCCATCCCTCTACTCACCCACACGGCCACACCTGCTGTTATTCTCCGGCGAGGGCAAACGAACCAGTAAACCCTCGTACAGTCATACTCCCCTTCGTGTGGGAAACAACTGCCGAGTCTTCCCTGCCTCCGTGTCGTTCCCTTCCTAGGCCTCGCTGTCGTCCACCACCCTAGTGCTCTCGGCGCCGCGTGGTCAACGTGGTCAAGGAACGGCTTCCATCGGACGTGGACTGTATGTGGAGAGCTGACAGCTGTGTCCACGGCCGCAGCAAGGAAGTGCATCCTTATTACGCGCAAAATAATTATTCCTCCACCTGACATCTAGGACCCACCGGAAGGGCCTCTGTATTTCGCGAAAAAAACGTGCCCCCAGCTGACATGTCGGACACACCAGCTATCTTCGCACGCAAGGAAGTGCCGCCTTATTACGCACAAAAAAAATGAATACTCCCCCTGCCAACTGGAACCCAACATAGTGGGAGGCTGACTTGTGGGCCTACCAAGTTGATGGGGACGGAGGGCTTTGTCAACTTAGTCAATATGAACGATTCTAGCTCCTGTTACCGTACGATGTTCATCCAACGGCCGTAGTGCTTCTTCAACCTCTGGTCTTCTTGCTCCAGCCGCCCAAACCAGCGCCGGTCGTGTCGCGTGCTCCTACCTCCCGTGGCCGGCTGTGATGCCGCGGAGGCCTCACCGCCCCTACTACTCCCACCGCTGTCCAGGCCATCCCTCTACTCACCCACACCCCATGTTATTCTGTGGCGATAGCAGCCTCACACCGCAGCCGAACCAGTGAATCCTCGTACTCCTCTTCGCGTGGGCATCCACTGCTGCGTCTTTCCCGGCTCCGAGTCCTCCCCTTCCTAGGCCTCGCCGTCGTCCACCACCGTGGTGCTCTCGGTGCGGCGTGGTCAAGGTGGTCAAGGAACAACTTCCATCGGACATGGACTGTACGTGGAGAGGCTGACAGCTGGGTCCACGGCCGCCGCAAGGAAGTGCCTCCTTATTACGCGCAAAATAATGATTCCTCCACCTGATAGCAGGGACCCACCGGACGGGCCATCGTATTTCATGAAGAAACGATTCGCCCCCCTGACTGCTGGGACCCACCAGCTACATCTTCGCACGCAACGAAGTGCATCTGGGCAAAAAAAATTGATTCGCCCCCTGACTGCTGGGACCCACCAGCTACATCTTCGCACACAAGGAAGTGCCTTATAGTCGGGACCCACCTGGTCGAAGCGTATGTAGTGTTGTCATTCTGGTCGCGAACGTGTACGTACATACTGGTCGATGTAGAGGCGCGTACGTGTCGTAGATGTAGAGGCGCGCACGTGTCGTAGTAGAGGCGCGCACATAGCATGTACACGTACGTACAGCGGCGAGGGAGCAAGAAAGAAAATACGGCCACGTACGTACATACGGGCAGGGTCTCGAATGCCTACTCACACATACGTACATGGCTAGGTCGGAACGGAGAAACAACGTCGTCGTCGTGTTCATGGGGAGGCAACGGAATGCTTCGTGTTCATCGGGAGGCAACGGAACGCGTGGGAGCCAACCGGCTGGGTCGGAACGGAATGTGTGGTCGTGTTCATCGGGAGGGCTTGGACGGAACAGACGATGGAAACGAGGCCTGGCGTACCGCACAACGAAGGAAATGGCCTTGTGTTCGACCGGCCACGTTCGAAATGGGGTCCTATTGATCGGGAGGGGTGTGGCGTACCACAAAACGGAGGAAACGGACCTCCTACAGTCGAAACGGGGGTCCTCTTGATCGGAGGGGTGTGGCATACCGCAAAACGGACGAAACGGACCTCCTACGGTCGAAGCGGGGGTCCTGTTGATCGGGAGGGGTGTGGCGTACCGCAAAACGGACAAAACCGACTTGTGTTGGAGCGCTACGGTCGAAATGGGGGCCCTGTTCATCAGAGGGTGTGGCGCATCGCAAAACGGACTCCACGGATACCGCTCATCTCCACTGCCGACCTCCTCCACCTCCACGGGCTACCGCCGACCTCCTCCACCTCCACGGGCTCCTCGCTCATCCAGCCTCCACCGCGCGCTTACTCCACCGCCATCGCTCAACCACCCTCCACGGGCACCCTCCACCGCCTACTATTCATCCATCCCTCCGCACCACGGGTCCTATTCAACCACCCCTTCACCGCTTCATCGCTCATCCAGCCCTCCACACCATGGGTTCCTCGCTCATCCAGAGGCAACGCCACCGCCATCGCTCATCCACTTCGCAACGCCATCGCTCATCCCAGGGCAGATCGATTGGCTTCGCTTAGCGGCTATAGCGGCGAATCGCGATCGTTCGCTTAACGAGAATCGATCGATCGCTCAGTTCAAGAACGCGTAGCCTACAAAGGTAATCGCCGGGTTCGGGCGAGCCCAACGCCTCGCTTCGGGTTCGCTTGAGCCAACGCCGACACACGCTGCAGCACTCAGACGAGAGAAACACGATCCTCTCCCACCGTGAATCGCAACTCCCCAAATTTTCCTCCCTCGCTTCTACCACGGTTTTTCCGTCATGGAAGGCCCAAAGAATGTCATGCAGCTGCGTCTCCGCCCGCCCAGACAAAAAGCCCATTTTCTCGTCATGATTTTTGTCATAGAAGTAGGAGCCCACCACATCTATGATGATACCGGGTTTTGTCACAATTATCGTCATAGAAGTGTCATATGTATGACAGAAAATATTTTCGTTCGGCCCAAAATGTCACGGATGTGTCTTTTTTTGTAGTGTGGGGCGGCGCAGGATCAGCCACGGGCGATGGACCTGCCTCGACGGACAGATAACCCGCCACAGTATGTAGCAACACCGTCGGGTCACTTTTCCATCCCCTTGGATAATATGATTGTGGCAGCGTCACGTTTGGGTGGCTATTCCAATGGAGGGTGATTCATTAGCAGCGATTGATACTCGACGAGCCAGGGATCTTCTTCAAACCACTGTTGTTCAGCAACAGGCTTATTACTACAGCCGAGACAGAATACATTCAACCCCCCGTCTGAGCAAGAGTTATAGTAGGCACAAAGACGAGTCGGCCGTGTCAAGCAGCGCGCGGCATCGTGATGTGCCTCGAGGGGCTAATCCGGCGAACGGTGGTCGAAATGCTCAGGACGTGGTGGATAATGGCAGAGCGCGAAGGGAGGCCGCTTTAGCGGCACAGTACGCGGGTCATCATCAACCCGCCCCGGTTCAGCCCGTGGCGTCAGTAGAACAAGGGACCGGGCTTGTCTTCAGCTCCTGGGGAGTACCGTGTCTCATCTCTGCTATCCGGAATGTGCGGTTGCCCAAAGATTTCAAAGGTTCGCGCAAGGTGCCTAAATATACCGCTGATCATCCCCCCGAGGCGTGGGTGGAGAGTTATGAGATGGCAATGGAAATGCTAGATGTGGATGAAGTGGCATGTGCAAAATACTTCACCATGATGCTAGAAGGAACGGCTCGCACCTGGCTGAAGAGCCTGCCTGCTAACTCGGTTAATTCATGGGATGAGTTGAAGGCCAAGTTCATAGCAAACTTCAAGGATACATGCAAACAACCTATGTCCATTGTGCATCTAGACGCCTGTGTCCAAGGAGAGAACGAGTCAACGACTCATTGGATGCGCCGGGTTTCAGAAGTTTTGCATTCGTCGGACCGCATCAATGCTGACACGGAGATCGTAACATTGGAGCGTAATTGCCGGTTTAAGTCATTAAAAATGAAGTTGGGACGACTCAAGCGCCACTACAATGATATGGGAACACTTATGGCGGCTCTGGTTAAGTATGTTGATTCTAATAATACCAAAGACCCTGATTCTGATGAAGAGAAACAGGAGAAGGGAAAGAAGAATGTCGGTTCAAAAGGACAGCATAATCAGGCGGGCCAAGGAAACAATGGTAAGCGTAAAGTGGACAATTCTGATTTTATGGCTAACACCAATGTGCAGGGTAATATGCAGCATCGTAAGGGTAAACCGCCCCGGCGCGGTGGAGGAATGAATCTGGAACGCCTGTTAAACCAGCCCTGCCCAAAGCACGGGACAAAGGAGGCTCCGACCATACACCTTTGGAAGGATTGCCACATCATGAGGGAGTTCAAAAATTCTGATCTTTTTCTGTATGATCGGGGTCCATCTGGTGGTTCCGGTCCAGGATTCCATCGGTCGGGTTACGGTGGTGGCGGTTCAAGCTCAGGGTTTCAGAATAATCAGGGCAATCAGAAAAACTAGGGTGGTAACCATCAACAGGGTAATTAGGGGAATCAACAGCAGTTGGGTTATCAGAGCAACCCAAAGCAGTTAAACGGTGGACAGTATCATGTCTTTACTACTAGCTTGTGCAAGCGCGATCAGAAGCTCCATAAAAGGGCAGTGAACTCTGTTGAACCGGCGGTGCCCCGTTATCTACGTTGGTCTGAGCAGCCTATTGTCTGGAGCAGGGAGGATCACCCACCCCGGATTGACAATCCGGTTCACCTAGCTTTGGTGGTTGCACCTCAGGTGGGAGGTTATAAGTTTACCAAGGTACTCATGGATGGAGGGAGCAGTATCAATATCTTCTACTATGAAACCTTCCAGCGTATGGGGTTGACAGATAAGAATCTTAGACCGTCAAACACTGTTTTTCACGGAGTGGTGCCTGGTAAATCGGCTTACCCAGTTGGTAATATAGCTCTGGAAGTGGTTTTTGGAGATGATCATGATTCAAGGTCCGAGACGCTGACCTTTGAAGTGGTCAAAATCAGAAGTTCGTACCATGCTTTATTCGGGCGGCCTGTTTATGCTAAATTCATGGCAAGGCCGTGTTATGTTTATCTGCAGCTCAATATGCCGGGTCACAAAGGGACCATTACGGTTCATGGCAGCCGTAAGATTGCTCGGGAGTGTGAGGAAGGTGATGCGGCATATGCTGAACCGGTTTCTGCAACGGAGGAGTTAGAGTTCTATAAGGACAATGTTGATCCGGCAGACATGACTTCCTTGAAGAAGCCCTCTACAGAACATGATCCGACCCTGAAGTTCAAACTGGCTAATGAAACTAAACTTGTTGATTTCGTTCCTGGCGATTCATCTAAGCAGTTTAGTATCAGCACAAATTTGGATCCAAAATAGGAAAGCGCGCTCATCGAGTTCATCCGTGAGAACCGGGACATTTTTGCATGGAAGCCTTCTGACATGCCAGGTGTACCGAGGGAACTCGCTGAGCACACTCTCAATATTGATCCCAAGTTTAAACCGGTCAAACCGTTCCTTCGCCGCTTCAACGAGGGACGACGCAAGGCCATTGGAGAAGAGGTAGCCTGGTTGTTGGCTGCTGGTTTTATCATTGAAGTATTTCACCCAAAGTGGTTGGCTAATCCGGTGCTGGTACTTAAGAAAAACGACACCTGGCGTATGTGTGTGGATTACACAAATTTGAACAAAGCTTGCCCAGCTGATCATTTCGCCCTCCCTCATATTGATCAAATCATTAATGCTACAGCGGGTTGTGAGCGTTTGAGTTTTTTGGATGCTTATTCCGGTTATCATCATATCAAGATGGCAGGTAAGGACCAGGAGAAGACAACTTTCATTACTCCCTTTGGAGCCTTCTGCTATGTGTCTATGCCCTTTGGGCTCAAGAGTGCCCAGGCGACTTATCAGCGTTGTGTGCAGAATTGTCTTCATACTCAGACTGGGCGCAACGTTCATGCTTATTTAGATGACATTGTGGTAAAATCCAGGAAGAAGGAGACATTGATAGAGGACCTCAAGGAAACCTTTAACAATCTTCGGGTTTATAAAATGATGCTCAATCCGGACAAGTGTGTTTTTGGTGTTCCGGCAGGCAAGCTCTTAGGCTTTCTGGTGTCTAACAGAGGCATTGAGGCTAATCCGAAAAAGATCAAGACAATTACATCCTTGGTGTATCAATGATGTTCAGCGACTGGCGGGTCGTATTGCGGCTTTGAGCCAGCTTATCAGCCGTTTGGGAGAGAAGGCAATTCCTCTGTATTAGATGTTGAAGAAAACAGACAATTTTGTCTGGAGTGACGCGGCTAATGCGGCGTTTGAGGACTTAAAGCGGCAGTTAGTTGAACCTCCAGTTCTTGATGCTCCGGTTGATAAGGAGCCACTGTTGTTATATGTGGCTGCTAATGCCCGGGCTGTCAGTATCGCCATTGTGGTGGAGCGCAAGGAGGCTGGGAAGGAATATCCAGTTCAAAGGCCGGTTTACTATATCAGCGAAGTGCTCATTGAGTCAAAGCAAAGATATATGCATTTGCAGAAGCTGGTGTATGGGGTGTTTATGGCAAGTCGGCTTAAACAAGATTTTCAAGGTCACCCATCACAAAGGTCGGCTTCGCTCCTTTGGGGGATATAATCCGAATAGGAGGTAATCGTTGGGGAACGAGTAATTTCAAAAATTCCTACGCACCCGCAAGATCATGGTGATGACATAGCAACGAGGGGAGAGTGTTGTCCACGCACTGTGAGACCGTGAAGCGAAACGTTAGCACAATGCGGTTGATGTAGTCGTACGTGTTCACGATCCGACCGATCTAGGCACCGAACGTACGGCACCTCCGAGTTCAGCACACGTTCAGCTCGATGACAATCCTCGGCCCGATCTAGCAAAGCTTCGATGAGTTCCACAAGACGACGGCGTGGTGACGATGATGATGCTCTATCAAGCAGGGTTTCGCTTAAGCTCCGCGATGATATGACCGAGGTGGAATATGGTGGAGGGGGCACCGACACGGCTAAGGAACGATCCGTAGATCAACTTGTGTGTCCTAGGGTGCCCCCGCCTCGATATAAAGGAGCAAGGGGAGGCCGGCCGCCCTAGAGGGCGTGCAGAGAGGAGTCCTCCTCTTAGTATTTAGTAGGACTCCCCCTTTCCTACTCCTACTAAGAGGGGGAAAGGAAGGGGGAGAGGGAGAAGGAAAGAGGGAGGCGCCCCCCCTCCTAGCCCAATTCGTACCAGAGGGAGAGGGGGCGCGTGGCCCACCCTAGCCGCCCCTCTCTCTTTCCACTAAGGCCCATGTGGCCCATTAACTCTCCCGGGGTTCCGTAACCTCCCAAGACTCGTTTTCTCCGAAAATGTCCGAACACTTCCGTGTCCGAATATAGTCGCCCAATATATCAATATTTATGTCTCGACCATTTCGAGACTCTCGTCATGTCCGTGATCACATCCGGACTCAACAAACTTCGTACATCAAAACTTATAAACTCATAATAAAACTGCCATCGTAACGTTGCGTGGACCCTACGGGTTCGAGAACTATGTAGACATGACCTAGAACTATTCTCGGTCAATAACCAATAGCGGAACCTGGATGCCCATATTGGTTCCTACATATTCTATGAAGATCTTTATCGGTCAAACCGCATAACAACATACGTTGTTCCCTTTGTCATCGGTATGTTACTTGCCCGAGATTCGATCGTCGGTATCCAATACCTAGTTCAATCTTGTTACCGGCAAGTCTCTTTACTCGTTACGTAATGCATCATCTCGTAACCAACTCATTGGTCACATTGCTTGCAAGGCTTATATTGATGTGCATTACCGAGAGGGCCCAGAGATACCTCTCCGACAATCGGAGTGACAAAACCTAATCTCAAAATACGCCAACTCAACATGTACCTTCGGAGACACCTGTAGTACTCCTTTATAATCACCCAGCTTACATTGTGACGCTTTGGTAGCACCCAAAGTGTTCCTCCGTAAACGGAGTTGCATAATCTCATAGTTACAGTGAACATGTATAAGTCATGAAGAAAGCAATAGCAATATACTAAACGATCAAGTGCTAGGCTAACGGAATGGGTCATGTCAATCACATCATTCTTCTAATGATGTGATCCCATTAATCAAATGACAACACATGTCTATGGTTTAGGAAACATAACCATCCTTGATTAATGAGCTAGTCAAGTAGAGGCATACTAGTGACTATATGTTTGTCTATGTATTCACACATGTATCATGTTTCCGGTTAATACAATTCTAGCATGAATAATAAACATTTATCATGATATGAGGAAATAAATAATAACTTTATTATTGCCTCTAGGGCATATTTCCTTCAGTCTCCCACTTGCACTAGAGTCAATAATCTAGATTACATAGTAATGATTCTAACACCCATGGAGTCTTGGTGTTGATCATGTTTTGCTCGTGAGAGAGGCTTAGTCAACGGGTCTGCAACATTCAGATCCGTATGTATCTTGCAAATCTCTATGTCTCCCACTTGGACTTGGTCCCGAATGGAATTGAAGCGTCTCTTGATGTGCTTGGTCCTCTTGTGAAATCTAGATCACTTTGCCAAGGCAATTGGACCAGTATTGTCACAGAAGATCTTCATTGGTCCCGATGCACTAGGTATGACACCTAGATCGGAAATGAACTCCTTCATCCAGACTCCTTCATTTGTTGCTTCCGAAGCAGCTATGTACTCCGCTTCACATGTAGATCCCGCCACGATGCTTTGTCTCGAACTGCACCAACTTACAGCTCCACCGTTTATTAAAAACACGTATCCGGTTTGCAATTTAGAATCGTCCGGATCAGTGTCAAAGCTTGCATCAACGTAACCATTTACGACTAGCTCTTTGTCACCTCCATATACGAGAAACATATCCTTAGTCCTTTTCGTATTTCAGATGTTCTTGACCGCTGTCCAAAGGATCCACTCGATTACTTTGGTACCTTCCTCGCCAAGCTTATTGCTAAGCATACGCCAGTCTGGTACACAAGATTGCATACATAATAGAGCCTATGGCTGAAGCATAGGAACATCTTTCGCTTTTCTCTATCTTCTCGCGTGGTCGGGCATTGAGTCCGACTCAACTTCACACCTTGAAGCACGGACAAGAACCCTTTCTTTGCCTCGATCCATTTTGAACTTTTTCAAAATTTTATCAAGGTATGTGCTTTGTGAAAGTCCTATTAAGCGCCTTGATCTATCTCTATAAATCTTGATGCCCAATATGTAAGCAGCTTCACCGAGGTCTTTCATTGAAAAACTTTTATTCAAGTATCCCTTTATGCTATCCAGAAATTCTATATCATTTCCAATTAATAATATGTCATCTACATATAATATCGAAATGCTACAGAGCTCCCACTCACTTTCTTGTATATACAAGCTTCTCCAAAAGTCTCAGATAAACCATATGCTTTGATCACACTATCAAAGCGCTTATTCCAACTCCGAGATGCTTGCACCAGTCCATAAATGGATCGCTGGAGCTTGCACACTTTGTTAGCACTTTTTGGATCAACAAAACCTTCCGGCTGCATCATATACAACTCTTCTTCCAGAAATCCATTCAAGAAAGCAGTTTTGACATCCATTTGCCAAATTTCATAATCATGAAATGCAGCAATAGCTAACATGATTCGACAGATTTAAGCATCCCTACGGGTGAGAAAGTCTCATCGAGTCAACCCCTTGAACTTGTCAAAACCTTTCGCAACAAGTCGAGCTTTATAGACAGTTACATTACCATCAGCGTCAGCCTTCTTCTTAAAGATCCATTTATTCTCAATGGCTTGCCGATCATCGGTCAAGTCAACCAAAGTCCATACTTTGTTCTCATACATGGATCCCATCTCGATTTCATGGCCTCTAGCCATTTTATGAATCTGGGCTCATCATCGCTTCCTCATAGTTCGTGAGGTTCATCATGGTCAAGTAACATGACTCTGCAATAGGATTACCGAGGAGTCCTCGACTAGGGGTGTCCGGACAGCCGGACTATCAATATCCGCCGGACTCCTGCATCACGAAGATAGAAGATTGAAGACTCCTGCTCGTGTCCTGATGGTACTTTCCTTGGCGTGGAAGGCAAGTTTGGCGATACGGATATGTAGATCTCCTACCATTGTAACCGACTGTAATCCCTAGCCTCTCCGGTGTCTATATAACCGAGGGCCTTAGTCCGTGAGGACACAACATACATCTCAACAATCATACCATAGGCTAGCTTCTAGGTTTAGCCTCCTTGATCTCGTGGTAGATCTACTCTTGTACTACCCATATCATCAATATTAATCAAGCAGACATAGGGTTTTACCTCCATCGAGAGGGCCTGAACTCTGGTAAAACATTGTGTCCTCGCCTCCTGTTACCATCCGCCTAGACGCACAGCCGGGACCCCTACCCGAGATCCGCCGGTTTTGACACCGACATTGGTGCTTTCATTGAGAGTTCCTCCGTGTCGCCACCGATAGGCTCGATGGCATCTTCAACCATCAACGCTGTCCAGTGGTGAGACTTTTCTCCCGGACAGATCTTCAGATTCGGGCGGCTTTTGCACCGCGGCCAATTCTCTTGGCCATCCGAGCAGATCGAAGCTACGCCCGGCCGTCAGTCAGATTTGAAGCTTGAACTTCACGGCCGATGACCGCGGAGATTTGATCTTCGACGGACTCGAGCCACGACCAGCGCCACCAGACTGCGGACGACGGGCATGATCTAGCTCGCCACGGACAAGGCTTTTGAGGTCAGATTCAAACCCGCCCGGCTACTAGCCCGAGCCGATTGCCCATGACGGGGCGGTGGATAGCGCCACTGGGGCTTCAACATCTACGACGATGGAGCCAAATACCAATCTCGCCCCTCACGAACTCGTGATCCCGAGACGCCAGATTCTCGCCGGACTCGAGCCTCCCGCGCCGCCAATTAAACCGGATTGGGCGCCGTTATGGAATTCACCGTCATGACATCTTTCAAGACTCGCTTTTGGCGATATCCTGAAATCTCTGAAGCATCTCTCGCTATCAGAGAATCTCGCGAACTATGGCCAGGCGGTTGGAGTTCGGACGACGAAGAAATTCAAAGCCCACCCACCTCCCACTTTGTAGCCACTGCCGAGGATCTAACCGACATGCTTAGACTACGACTTCGATGACATCGACGCTATGGACGATGACGCCGAGACGATCAGACCCAACGCCCACGTGGCAATCGGAAGGCCACCTCGCCATATGACGCCTACATGGTGGATACCCCAAAAGAAGGGATGGCGAAAAAGCAGCGGAGGAAGATTCTCTAAAGAAGAAGCCAAACGCCGACGCAACGGCGCGCCGCTCTAAATCCCGCCACAACAAGAATGGAGATTCCGCGCAGAGATAATAACACCGGAGAGTGCCAAGACGATCCTCCTACAAGACTCAAAGACAGAGGACAAGCAAGCCCTCGCGATGTATGGCAAACGAAGGGGTTGAGGATGATAACTATATGCCTCCTCCAAGACGGCGAGCCTCAACGATGATGAATTCGCCATACCCGAGGATCCTGTCAACAAGAGCGCTTCAGCGCAGCTCATAGCCACGGCAAATAGCCTAAAGAAAAAGCAAGAATAGCTTCAAGCTGATCAAGATCTGCTAGCCAATGGATGGACCGAGGTCCTCGCGTCAAGAGTATAAACTCGAACTCCCTCCAAAAGTTACCTAAGACGCAAGCTGCTCCCCGATTAGAGGAGGAAGCATACATACCTTTATCACCAGCAAGACGACATGGCCGATCGACCACCCCGCTGGTCGCGACAGAGAGGCATTCGCACCCCAGCCAAGACCGTACTCGACATCGATCCAAGAGTACGGCCAAAAGGAACGCTACGGACTTGCGAGACATCTTGGAGGACAAAGAAGACAATCCAGATCCATCTATGGATCACGTACGCCCTACGACCCACGACGAATACCGCCGCGCGGACATAACGCCGCCGGGCCGAACATAGCGACATAGCGCCCCTCGAGCTGCGCCGCGATATTGCTCAATACAGGGCGCCAGACACCGTTATGCTTCATCGATGAAGTAATGGATCATCGATCCCGAAGGGTTCAAACCCGTGAATATCGAATCTTACGATGGCACAACAGACCCAGCGCGTGTGGATCAAGATTATGTTCTCCACATTCATATGGCCCGCGCGCGGCATCTCCACGCCATCAAATATCTCCCACTGCTTAAAGGACCAGCTCGGCATTGGCTTAACAGCCTGCCCGCAGAGTCGATTGGTGTTGGGAAGACCGAGGCCGCTCCTTGATAACTTTCAAGGTACATACGCATGCGACCACCGACGCCGATGACATAAGCCACATTATTCAGCAGCTGACGAATCGCCGCATAATTCGACACGGTTCTTGACAAAGAAAAATCAAATCGCCGACCGTCCGGATGCGGAGGCCCTTGCAGCCTTCAAACATAACATCCGGACGAATGGCTAGCCCGGCACCGGGCAGGAGAAGCCGAAATCCATGGCAGCCCTCACATCGTTAATGACCCGCTTCGCTGGAGAGGATAGCTGGCTAGCCCACAAAGAACAATCTCCGCAAAAATTCGGCAGTCCGGACACTAAGGACAATCACGGCAGGTCACGCCGAATCAAAACAAACGCCGTGTTAACGGCGACGACAAAGAGGATACGGCAGTCAATGCCAGATTCCGAGGCTCCAAACCCGGTCAACGGAAAAAGCCATTTAAAAGAACAACTCCGGGCCCGTCCAATCTGGACAGAATACTCGACCTCTCATGCCAGATACATGGCACCCCCGAAAAGCCAGCTAATCACACCAATAGAGATTGTTGGGTGTTCAAGCAGGCTGGCAAGTTAATTGCCGAACACAATGACAAGGGGCTAAATAGCGACGAGGAGGAAGAGACCCGGCCACCGAACAGCAGAGGACAGAAGGGTTTCCCCCCACAAGTGCGGACGGTGAATATGATTTACGCGACCCATGTACCCAAGAGGGAGAGGAAGCGCGACTACGGACGCCTATGCGATGGAGCCATCGCCCAAGTTCAATCCATGGTCCTCCCGTCCGATCACTTTCGACGACGAGACCATCCGACCAGCATACGCCATGGCGGATTCGCCACATTGGTCCTAGACCCAATCGCCGATGGATTTCACCTCACAAGAGTCCTGATGGACGGCGGCAAGAGCCTCGAACCTGCTTTACCAGACACAAGGCGTAAAATGGGCATAGACCCATCCAGATCAAACCTACCAAGACAACCTTTAAAGGTGTCATCCCAGAGTGGAAGCTAACCGACAGTTCCGCCACACCGAAGTGGTCTTGGATCCCCTGATAATTTCGAAGCGAAGAGTTAATCTTCGATATAGTCCTGTTCAGAAGCGGCTATCATGCCCCGCTCGGACGAACCACGCTTGCAAAGTTCAACGCGTGCCGCATTATGCATACCTAAAGCTCAAGATGCCGACCCGCGGAGTCATTACGGTCAATGGGAATACGGAACGCCCTCCGAACGGAGGAACATACAATGCTCTCGGCGGAAGTACAGAGCAGCCTTCACGGCAATTCTCTAGTCCGCAATTAAAAAGCCGGATGCATCAAAGCGCGCCGGGCAACACTAACTAAGACCACCTGGCGCGATCGAGCATCGCCAGAGTAATGCGGCCCCCACCCTCGCCTCACAGATGATCACAAGAATAACACTCGCAGACATCATTACACTTTGGAGATACCATGGGCGCGGGGGGGCTTAACCACAAGGATTAAAGAGTGCGGCTCGACCACACCAGGGGCTCGTGCTAAGCGCCTGCTGGTTTTATTTCTTATCTTTTCTTTTTTTATATACAGACTCCACTAAATGAAGCCTGTCTGACGGCAAACTTGCCAACTCACGAGGCAATAGTCAGGATCAAAGAAGGCTGCGCATTTAACACTCGTGTGGTCTCCATTACGAGCACTAAATTCGATTACATACACCAAGTCTCGCAGCTTATCCTCGAGGGGACATGTCAAATTAGTCCAAATCCTTGCTTATCAAGACTATTTGTATCACCGCTTTATTAGCGCATCTCCTTTCATAAATAACGAGCACTTCCTTTTTGCAAGTTCATTACATTTTCATTGCAATTGCATTATCTTTTATAAATGTTCATTATATGACATCTTGCACCAGATACTTTGGTACGGCCAATACACCAGGGCTTCGCTCCCCAGATTATGGTGTGATTAAGTCCGAACACTTTCATAAGTGCGGCACCCAACTTATAGCATTATATAAATCAGCTCGAATCATGTCTTGGGTCAATAGTTGGGTTTGCCCGGCCCCATGTTTTGGTACCTTACGCCCGCTCACCGGCTAAGGTAGCACTGGAGAACCATCGCGATTGCGCCCGGTTGAGCCGGGTTAACGCCTCGATGGAGAAAGCTAAACTGACTAGCATGATAAGGCGAGAGACGGTCGCTGTTCGAGAGGTCTTTTCGGTCCCTAAAGACTCATGCCGCTTGAGCGAAGTTCGGATGATGTCCGACGAATGCGTGATAGCGCCCGGATTCGGTCTTCCGAATACCAGGGCTTCACTAAATTTAAAATTATAGAATTCTATGGCTAAGTGAGAGTGTTCAAGCATTATAAGTCCGTCGCTTTGTTCGTCGTGTTCAGCGCCTCCTAGATGGACCCAAAGATGGGAACAAGAGTGCTCAAGTTTATCATCGAACACCCCAAAGACTGTGGCTTGGGGGTGAAGCCAACGACTTGCCATCTCTCGATTTCACAAACGGCCGCATGTAAGGTAATATTTTAAATTCAACAAAGTGTTGCTCATGGCACATACAAACGAAGTTTCCAGCGCCGACAGGATAAACACACAATGAGTTCACTCAAGGATTACATTAAGGGGCACTCATCCGCAATATCGCTGGCTCCTTCAGACAACTTTATAATATCGCCCGTCAGACGGTGCTCCTTGCCGGCGGCGGCGGATCCGTGAGAAGCTTCTCGCATCCAGCTTGCCCCATTGCACCTTTATGCGGCAAGGGCCCGACGAGCGCCTTCAATGCAAAGCGGATCGCTTGATCACATCCAGCCTGGGGCATGCATCCACTAGCCGCCAGACTAGGCCAAAGTAGCTGCCGGGCATGGCTCGCCCAGCCACACCGGACCGTGGAGGCCCTTCATGGCCTCCTCGGCTACCTTAGGAGTTCGACCACTGCTTCACCGGTCGCTTGGGGGCATCGGATGGCTGGCCTCAACAGATCGAGACCGTAAGACCTTCTCCGCTGAGCTCCTCCTCGCCACGATAGAATGCAACGGCATCGACGTACTACGCGCAGATCCGCAAATGCCCCGAGAGCTCCGATTCGGGTAAGTATCCGTAATTTACATTAACATGCTTGCTCGCATGAAAAACGCCTTACCCGCCGCTATCTTCTTCATGTCCTCTATTTCCATATGGGCCTTCGGGCCTCGGCCTTGGCGGATTCGGCCCTATCGAGAGCCGAGGCAAGCTCGGACTCGAGTCTTGAGTCACGCTCCAAACTCTCATGTTTTTTCATGAGAGCCCGGAGCTCTTGCCGAACTTCCGCCACCAGCGCCACTTGCTTTTCTCGCCAGTCCGCTCAGGGTCAGATTATGCTCGCCACGGACACACAGCATCCTTCGTGGCTGCCACTTCGTTAGTGGCCCTGCATTACATATATTATCCTTGTTAATCTTGTTTGCAACCAAAACCCTTTTCTCAGAAGGTACCTATTTAAAGTGGTGTTATTCACCTTCTTTTCCTTGAGCTGCCTTTTGGCATGGCCGAGCTCTTGCTCCGACCGCCAAGATCTTTCTTCAGCGCCTCGACCTCCGCCAAGCACGCGGCAGAGGTCAACAACGCAGCCTGCAAACCCATATCGACATATTTTTAACAACCTCACAGATATCTTGTTAGATCCTTAGTCCGGCTTTTCTTTCCAACACCGACTAAGCATCGAAACTACCGTCTATGCGGTATTATATTACTTAATTTTAACCTTCTTACCTCAAAGCCTGTTAGAAGGCTGTTGCGAGCTTGGCCAGCCCGCCCTTGGCGAAGCCGACCTTTCAATCACCGCACTCATGAGAGTGCGGTGTTCTTCGATGGAGGCGCTTTGAGCGCCTCAGCGGTTATCCGTGCCTCCGGTTGACGGAGGCCGCCGGCGTCCACGGTCCTGCCCTCGCTCGAGGGGGGCTGCTTGTCAGACTCTAGAACCGCTACGGGTTCCGGAGTAGAATCCGGCACAAAGTCCGGGGTGCTGCCTGACGGCGCCTCCGGAGCCTCCTCCTGGCGCGTCCCCCTGTGGGATTCCGCCTCGTCGTCCTCGGCGCGTGGGGTAGAGGCAGTCGGGATGGAATTTACATCCGATGGCGCCAACGACCGCTCATCGAAGTCGGGAAAGTCGCCGACGGCGGACTAAAGGAACAATGCGGCATTAGAAGGACACTACGTGACATACAATATACGGCATATGAATGATCCGGATACTTACGATCCTGCCGGACGCCGGGCCCTTGGAGGCCACTCGTCCTCGCCAACGTTGATGTTGGCAAAGCTGTCCGGGGATAGTTCTCCCCTCTTGACCCTTCGGCCGCCCGGTTGGGGAGGCCTTCCTCTCCTCTCTCCTCCTCCGGAGAGTACTCCTCCTCCTCCTCCTCGCCTTGAGGAGGAGTCCTCGCCGTCATCGTCGACGCTCGATTGTGGGAACTCTTGCGAGTCCCCGCGGCCACCTTCTTGGCCTTCTTCTCCGGCACCACGTACGGTGCCGGAACCAGCAGCCTCGCTAAGCGGGCATCCACTGGTTCTTCTGGCATGGGAGCCGGGCTGATGAGCAGCTGGGCCTTTTCCATCCAATCCTATCAAAGGAAGAGGTAGATTAAAAACCTCGCTAGAGTCAATGTCACATCCCTAGTTCTGGTCTGACCTATGCTATCTTCCATGTGTGCATCATGTTTAAATTCAAATGAAATTTGAATTGGGGAATTTTCAAAAGCCTCAGAAAAACCTCTAAAAATAACCAACATTTAAATCTCATCAAGTGAGTCCAAGAAAATGTTCCTAATATTCTGTAAAAATATTGGCATGAGGTAAATGCAAACCAATATTTTTGGAGTAGTCAAACATTTATTTTGGACCTTTGAATTAATTCAATAACTATTTGCATTGGATATATATTATATATATATAATTAATATATGTCCAATAATTCGAACATTTTATGTGGTTTGGTATATTTTAGTTCTAGCCACATAATTATTCTCAGGATTTTATAAAGTGGTTTAGTATTTTTACTAAACCAAAACAAAACAGAACAAAATAGAAAACAATAAATAAAACAGAGAGAGAAACTACCTGGACTTACCCGTGCAGCCCAGCCAGCTGGCCGGCCCAGCCAGCAGGCGGCCCAGCCCGCCTCCCTCCTCTGTCGTCTTCGTCCTCGACAGAGGGGAGGGTGGCCCGGCCTTGCAAGGCCACCGCGCCACGCCACCTCTCTCCCTGCTTGCCTGCCCTTCCCTCCTCGCTCGATGCCCCGGACGACGCCACGCACCCCCCCGGTCCCCGCTCACTCTCTCCCCGAGCCCCTCTCCTCCTCTGCTCCTCACAAGAACCACCGAACGCAGCTGCCGCCGCCGATCGCCGCAGCCGTGGCCACCGCCACCCCACGCCTCCCGACACGCCCACGAGCTCCGCCTCGCCTCTCTTCATCCTCACCTGCACGAAAGGCGCCGGAAGCCCTGCCGCCCTCGCATCGTCTTTTTCAACCTCGCCACCGGAGATCGCCGCCGTCGATTCGCCGTCACCCGTGCGCCTCGAGCTCGCCGATGACCCCACCCGATGCACCGTGAGCTCCTCTCCATTTTCCCCGCCCCTTTCTCTAGCGTGTCCCTAGCTTCGTTCCCCACTGTGGCGAAATGCGCCGCCGCTGCGCGCGCGGTGACGCCCGGTGACCATTCGTTCCGGCGGCGCCAAAGATGTTCACCACCGCGTAGGGTCTTCCTAATGCCACGCCGTGCTCGCTTATGCGCCAGAAGCGCTTAACCCGAAGCGGGGCGAACTCCGCCGCCGCTGCACCGCCACTGCCGCTGCCTCCGCCACCCCAGTGCCCGCCACCACCACCACTAGATGCGCGAGAGCAAGGGCTCTTCAATCGAGCCCAAGCACGCCCAACCGTGGCTCAGGCTGCATTTCGGATCGCGCCGCTGCCTGGCCTCGCCAAGGCCATGTCGCCGGTGGGTTTGACCCATTTGACCTGTGGCCCTTCCCGGTCAAACCTAGATTAGGAATTAATTTAATACTAATTTAGTTAACTAAACTAGACATCGACATGCGGGCCCGCCTGCTAAATAATCTAGTTTAGGTTTAAATTAATTAGTTTAAACTAGGTTAGTATAGTTAGTCACCGACCAGGGACCCCATCGTCAGTTTGACCTGCTTAGGCGCTGCTGACCTGCCGACGCCATGATGATGTCAGTCGACGCAATTAATAATTTTCTCGATTTAAAATAAATCCAGAAATTTCGTAAAATGATTTAAACTTCAAAAATTCATAGTAATTCAACCGTAACTCCAAATTAAATAAATTATATATGAAAAATTATCAGAAAAATTCAAGGAATCCATCTGTACCATTGTCATGCATGTTAGAACAACTTATAGCTGCTGTTTAGCACAAATCAATTAAAGGGCATTTAAATAATCACATATGGAGTTTGAATTTGAATCTTGTATTCAAACCAACTTCATTTAATCTGTTGCTAGTTGCATTAGCTCAAAACACATTCATATTGCCATGCCATGATCATGCATCATATTGTAGCATTGCATTGATTGTGTTCTTTCTCGCCATCGTGTTTGTCCCTCTCGATAGACGTGATACCGATGATGTGATCGCTGACACCGATGAAGACTCAATGTTATCTTCGAAGTGCTGTGCAAGCAAAACCCCTTGTTCATTCCGACATAATCCCATTCTCTCGCCTCGCTCTCTTTTATCGCATTAGGACAACAACGAATCATTTGTTACTTGTCATGTAGCTGAACCCCTTATCCATTGCATGACTGTCATTCCACAAGAATAGATGAAACCCACTAGCATGAGTAGGAGTTGTTTGAGCCTGTTGTGCCTACTCATACATGCTTGTTTGTCATGCCTGCTATGCTTAGAGTTGAGTCGGGTCTGATCCATCGAGGATGAATCGAGGTGTGTGAACATGACCCACTGTGTGTGAGCTAAGTGTGTGAACACGATTTGGTAAAGGTAGCGGTGAGAGGCCATGTAGGAGTACATGGTGGGTTGTCTCATTGCGCCGCCCTCGGGAACTGAGTTCGTGTTTGTGATCCATGATTCAGCTACTACCACGCATTGGGCCCAAACCAATGGACCCTCTCGGCTTCTTAATCACCCTTGTCCTCTGTCCAGAGTTGCAAGTAGTTTCGTGTTTGTAGTATGCTTGGAGGCCGTCGCAGCTGACCGTAGGGGTGGGCTGTGATGCGGTAGGCACGTGGCCGGATAAACCGGCGCCTGCTTGGTGTCTCGGGAACCCTGCTCACATCGCTTGGGGCTGTGAGCGAAACTTCGCCGAACTCCTCATAGATGGAACCCAAATAGGCGATAAACCCGGACTAGGGACTTGAGTGTTTAGGTAGGCCGTGGCCGACACCCACGCTGGGCTTCCGCTGAAGGTTGCCGAGTACATGTCGTAAACGGCGATAAGTGGTGAGAGCGTGTGAAGAAGTACACCCTGCAGGTTAACATCATCTATTCAATAGCCGTGTCCATGAAAAGGACTTCGGGTTGCCTATAACAGTTCATAGACAAGTGAAAGTGGATACTCTAAAATACGCAAGATAGTGTGAGTGCTATGGATAGCGTTCTCGTGGGGAGACGGAGCGGATCCATAGTGGTGTATTGATATGGTGAATATGTGGACTCGTAGCGCCACCTCAAAAGAGTTACTTGCAATGTAGTTTAGGATAGCCACCGAGTCAAAGCTGGCTTGTCAGTTAAACTCCACCATCCCTTTATTGATAATGATGCATATGTAGTTAGTTCTCGATGTAAGTCTTGTTTGGGTACATTTGTACTCACGCTTGCCTATTTTATGTTTTTGCAGAGACTTCAGCCTCGCTAGTAGTTCCACGTGGACTTCGACGCTTAGTTGGTTACCTCAGCTACGATCTTGTGCCCTCGGCAGATCTCGGTAGACAACGGGCTTCTCAGCCTTTTTTCATTTATAGATGTCTCGTACTCGCATATATTAGCTTCCGCTTGTGTTTGATTTGTATGTTTCAATGTTGGGTCATGAGACCCATGATTGTAATATCTCGCCTCTGAGCCTAATGAATAATACTTGAGTCGAGAGTCATGTTGTGATGCCATGTTGTATTTGCACATATCGAGCATATTGTGTGTATGTTATTGAAATGCTTGGTATGTGTGGGATCCGACTATCTAGTTGTTTATCTTTAGTAGCCTCTCTTACGGAAATGTCTCCTAGTGTTTCCACTGAGCCATGGTAGCTTGCTACCGCTCCGAACACTTAGGCTGGCCGCATGTGTCCTTCTTCGCTCTCGTCTGTCCCTTCGGGAAATGTCACGCTGGGTACCGGAGTCCTGTTAGCCCGCCACAGCCCGGTTCACGGAGTCCTGCTAGCCAGTGCTACAGCCCGAACTTACTCGCCGATGACCGACACGCTCGATGTCGGGTCATGGATGCTGTCCTCGTAAGTCTGTGCCACTTTGGGTTTACGACTAGCCATGTCAGCCCGGCTCTCTTTCATATGGATGCTAGCGACACTATCATATACGCAGCCAAAAGGCGAAACGGTCCCGGCTAAGGTATGGCGACACCCGTTGGGATACCGTGCGTGAGGCCGCAAGGTGATATGATGTGTTACAGGCTAGATCGATGTGACATTGAGTCGGGGTCCTGACAGCTTTGGTATCAGAGCTTGATCGCTCAGAGGATTACCAAGCCAAACTGGTCAAGTTGTGTCTAGAAATGCTTTAGTTATATGTAGGGGAATTGATTGTGGGTTGGAACGTAAGGCTCTTTTACTCCTTATACCTCATGGCCTTCTGATCTGAGTCATCCTCTTCTCTTCTACGGGGATTAAGAACTAGGCCTTCTCATCTATCTATCAGGATGACGTGTTACTAACCCATGGACTTGTGAGATTGTTGGTTTTACGCCCCAGCTCAGTTTACTACTTCCGTATGTTCATAACTGTTGGTCTCGAAACCTTGATATTGTGCTTCGGAGTGGCTATGCCATCATTTTTGTAGCATGTCTCCAATCTTTTGATCATTTACAGCCGTTATGCTGTCCGAGTCATCCCAGGTTTCTAAACAATCTGATGCACTTGCAAATCCTCTCCTTCTGGTCTTGATGTTCCTTTGGGCCAGGTTAATCACACTAATTGCTGAGTTGAGGTATTCTAATGCCTCGACATATATGTTGGAATTATTATTATGACCCTAGGTGTCTTAGGGGATCATCTAGTAATCTAGCTATGTTATGTGTTCCCCGTGTGATCATTCTGGCCAACATTCTCGAAGCATTCCGTGATGCCATTTAGTTCGTAGGTATTCTACTCCTGGGTTTTGAACCCGAGATTCACCCTACTTATTTCATGTTGATAGCGTTTGCTAGTTCCTTTAGGATGTTAGTAACCTTTGCGATAGTCCTCGAGGTCCGTGGTATTTCCTTCTTCCAAATACCATGAACTACTTATGGCAGCAGTTCCTCGTTGAACCAAAAGATCACAACAAAAGTGCTCTCGATGAATTATCGATTCTATGTTGCGACTCTGCCAGTTCCACCTTTCTGCATGGGTTATCCGGAAGAAAAGTTGAGCTTCGCTCGACATACTAATCTATGCATCCACAACTCAGAAAATCATATGTTCCTTTGAGTTGTTCTCTTTAGTTGCATTCTGACCCTCGTCTATCACTTGATAGTCAAGAGTAGTTGTGCACTCGAGTTCATCGATGCTTGTTACTCTTGTGATCCGTCAAGCCATTCTATTCCAGAATGACTAGGAGAAACAAACTCCAGTACCTTGTCCATTTCTAGGATTGGGTCAAAGCAGTTGTACCCCGCAGATCAAATTGCTAATCTAGCTTTTGCTCTGCTCTACCTTGGAGTATTACCATCTTTATGTCAAGAATGTCATGGGAATTGCACACCATCCTATGAACTCTTGATACAGTGATACTTCTTGGCATCATTATTCATTCCTCGGTTTCCATGTTATTGTAACCGGAATGCCGACAAGTGAATCGTGATGCGTGAAATCTATACTGCTAGCAACTCCGTTGCTTGGTGGTTAAATGGACGATAACCTCATTCTTTGCGTGTTGGTTCTTGAATCATCATTCTAAGACTGATTGTGCTACCTAGTCCTTGTTCTCGTGCACTCTTCGATTGATGAGTTAGGATTTTGTTAAGTCCTCGCCATTTGATCATATCGCCTTGCCCTGAAAAGCAAGATTGTTCTCGAGCTTAGTAACATATCGGTGGCTCGTGATTCTCCGATTGTCTTCTGGAGGTATCACCGTGATGTCACCGACCGCTATGTTAAGTTCGTGATCAAGTTGGTTTATTCTTGTAAACCACCCTTTCTCCAAGAATCTGTGTTGGATACCCTGAGCTAGTTGGCTAAGCTAAACAACAACTTGGAGAGTTGGAAGATAAAAGCTTGTCCGACTTAGCTCAAGATAAGGGATATCTCTTTGTGTGTGTTTGATGAAGAAAGGTAATATCTTCATTGATTGGTCCTCGTGATCAGTTGTTGGACTTGTTATCTTGTCAAAATTTTGATTTGAGTATGGGCTATCCTCAAATCAAGTCAGAACCAACGATGTTCGTAATGTTGTCTTACTCGTGGATTTTTCCTCGAGCATACACCATTATATCCTTGGGTCTGACCAATACTATCACCTTGTTCACATAGTTATGGAATTCCATGTCCATGGGAATCTGGATGAATTGTTGTTGAGCTCATCGACAACATCCTTGTCTTCTCCATAGTCTTGCTGAACATTAAGCTAGTGTTGGAAACTTTTAAAAGCATTTGTTCATGCTAGCTCATGAAGCATATGTCCGGATGAAAGAAGTGACCACCTCTAATTCATGTGCATTTGATGCAAGTTGCCGTCGTGAATTCGAGAAAGTCAATGTTGCCTCCTCTGGAACCATCCCAAGTCAGTCATGCATGTGCAGAGTATGCTATGGTTTGACAGGCTCGCTACCTCCATTCTATTTGTGTCCCTAGCACACCAAGCCACTGATTGATTTGTTCAAGGAGAAGAAGTTCCTTCGTAAGCTCGAGACTTATGCAAGGGCTTCGATATCCTCGATGATGGTTTCCCTCCTGAACTCGCTAGTGTTTTATTATAAGACTACTATGTGGTCATGCTTGTCTTGGACGGCGTGCTCACAGGTTTGTAGCAGAACCAGCTCATGTTTTGGAGCTTGCTATCGTAGTTCATTCCTCGAGAATCTCGCAACGTCGTCTCGCCGATTTGTGTTGCAAACTTTCATTTTACTTTCTAGACTTAATGAGTCTGAATAATCGACATCAACCAGATCTCAATCTCGGCGCAGATATGATGGTTGGAACGCTTTCGCAAGATTTATAATATTGGTCTCTCAGAACCTGGTAAAATGGATGTCGTGGCCAACACACCCAGCCGAAGACCTATTATTGTAGTATCTTGATTAAAGAAGTTGGCCACCTCCCCATAAGGACTTCGTAGGATTTACTCCCTATTTGTGTGCCTTATGATTTCTGTGCTCCCGACGTCCGATCTTTTACTTGATGTTCTAGATATCATACCATATCTATGAATGGGATACGCTGGTACATCAAGGAGAACATTAGAAGCGGAGTGCTAAATGTCTCTCGGTCGATCATCCAGATTTTGTTCCCTTGGTCTCGCTAAGGTGAAATCTGAGAAAGTGTTATCTTCCTTTGCATCTGCATTGTCCATCGCTATTCATCATGGTAGTATGTTGTGTTGTCAGCACCCTTGACCGGATGTTGGAAAAACCTTGATGAATAGGGAAATGCTCAAGTTCTTGAGAGCACGCACAAGCATTAGGTGCAATCGTAATTACTAACCGGGATTGCTCTCAATTCCCTCGGTTATGTTATAACCTTTCAAACAGTAGACTCACTCTCTACCGTTGAGCTCCTCCCTAGCTACTAAAATCATTCTTTGTGTTGTTTTCAACAAGGTAATCCACATCATCCATTCCGGCCCGAGAATGTCATTCTCTCGGACCCCTTCAACTGATCGACTATGAATTGCCTTAGGCTGGTATAAAGAGTTTCAATGATCTTTGAATCAAATGTAATTCTTTTTGCCACTTAAGAGGATATTTCTCCAAGTCACCTCTCCCAAGGTGCCCCGTTATGGGATCATAGTACTTGTTCCCTCGCTACTCTGAAACCTCGTCAAATTATGTCTTCTGTCCTTCTTGAAGCATGTCTTGCCTCTCAGCTCCAGAGGTGTTTCCACGTCTCATTCTGTGAGTTGATTTTGCGATCCTTGAGATGATCCTAAGTTGCTCGAACCTCAAGAAGATCGATTCCTCCAAGATCCTTCCCTTCTTCTCATTGTCATGTTGGTAAGAGTTCCTGAGACAAGACTTCGAGTCAATGACGGTGATCGAATCAATGTTTTATGAAGGGCAACTGGATCGTGAAGATTGTGCTAGTTTGTGTTCCCCTTCACCTTACCCTCACGCTTGAATCTCGGGGCGAGATTCTTGTTTAGTGGGGTGAGTTGTCACATCCCTAGTTCTGGTCCGACCTATGCTATCTTCCATGTGTGCATCATGTTTAAATTCAAATGAAATTTGAATTGGGGAATTTTCAAAAGCCTCTAAAAACCTCTAAAAATAACCAACATTTAAATCTCATCAAGTGAGTCCAAGAAAATGTTCCTAATATTCTGTAAAAATATTGGCATGAGGTAAATGCAAACCAATATTTTTGGAGTATCAAACATTTATTTTGGACCTTTGAATTAATTCAATAACTATTTGCATTGGATATATATTATATATATATAATTAATATATGTCCAATAATTCTCGAACATTTTATGTGGTTTGGTATATTTTAGTTCTAGCCACATAATTATTCTCAGATTTTATAAAGTGGTTTAGTATTTTTACTAAACCAAAACAAAACAGAACAAAATAGAAAACAATAAATAAAAGCAGAGAGAAACTACTGGACTTACCTGCAGCCCAGCCACCGGCGGCCCAGCCAAAGAAGGCCCAGCCTCCCTCCCTCCTCTGCTGTCTTCGCCCTCGACAGAGGGGGGGAGGTGGCCTTGCCACCACCGCCCACGCCACCTCTCTCCCTGCTTGCCTTCCCTCCTCGCTCGATGCCCCGGACGACGCCACGCACCCCCGGTCCCGCCACTCTCTCCCGAGCCCTCTCCTCCTCCGCTCCCTCAAGAACCACCGAACGCAGCTGCCGCCGCCGATCGCCGCAGCCGTGGCCACCGCCACCCCACGCCCCCGACACGCCCACGAGCTCCGCCGCCTCTCTTCATCCTCACCTGCACGAAGGCGCCGGAAGCCTGCCTTCCCTCGCATCGTCTTCTTCAACCTCGCCACCGAGATCGCCGCCGATTCGCCGTCACCCGTCGCGCCCGAAGCTCGCCGATGACCCCACCCGATGCACCGTGAGCTCTTCCATTTTCCCCGCCCCTTTCCTAGCGTGTCCCTAGCTTCGTTCCCCACCGTGGCGAAATGCGCCGCGCCGCTGCGCTGTCGCCGGTGACGCCCGGTGACCATCTCGTTCCGGCGGCGCCAAAGATGTTCACCACCGCCGTAGGGTCTTCCTAATGCCACGCCGTGCTCGCTTATGCGCCAGAAGCGCTTAACCCGAAGCGGGCTCGAACTCCGCCGCCGCTGCACTGCTGCGCCGCGTCGCCTCCGCCACCCCAGCCCGCCACCACCACCACTAGATGCGCGAGAGCAAGGGCTCTTCAACGAGCCCAAGCACGCCCAACCGTGGCTCAGGCTGCATTTCGGATCGCGCCATTGTCTCGGGCCTCGCCACCATGTCGCCGGTGGGTTTGACCCATTTGACCCTGTGGGCCCCTTCCCTGGTCAAACCTAGATTAGGAATTAATTTAATACTAATTTAGTTAACTAAACTAGACACTGACATGCGGGCCCCGCCCGGCTAAATAATCTAGTTTAGGTTTAAATTAATTAGTTTAAACTAGGTTAGTATAGTTAGTCACTGACCAGTGGACCCCACTCGTCAGTTTGACCTGCTTAGGCGCTGTTGACCTGCCGACGCCATGATGATGTCAGTCGACGCAATTAATAATTTTCGGATTTAAAATAAATCCAGAAATTTCGTAAAATGATTTAAACTTCAAAATTCATAGTAATTCAACCGTAACTCCAAATTAAATAAATTATATATGAAAAATTATCAGAAAAATTCAAGGAATCCATCTGTACCATTGTCATGCATGTTAGAACAACTTATAGCTGCTGTTTAGCACAAATCAATTAAAGGGCATTTAAATAATCACATATGGAGTTTGAATTTGAATCTTGTATTCAAACCAACTTCATTTAATCTGTGCTAGTTGCATTAGCTCAAAACACATTCATATTGCCATGCCATGATCATGCATCATATTGTAGCATTGCATTGATTGTGTTCTTTCTCGCCATCGTGTTTGTCCCTCTCGATAGACGTGATACCGATGATGTGATCGCTGACATCGATGAAGACTCAATGTTATCTTCGAAGTGCCGTGCAAGCAAAACCCCTTGTTCATTCCGATATAATCCCATTCTCTCGCCTGCTCTCTTTTATCGCATTAGGACAACAACGAATCATTTGTTACTTGTCATGTAGCTGAACCCCTTATCCATTGCATGACCTGTCATTCCACAAGAATAGATGAAACCCACTAGCATGAGTAGGAGTTGTTTGAGCCCTGTTGTGCCTACTCATACATGCTTGTTTGTCATGCCTGCCATCGCTTAGAGTTGAGTCGGGTCTCGATCCATCGAGGATGAATCGAGGTGTGTGAACATGACCTCATCGTGTGTGAGCTAAGTGTGTGAACACGATTTGGTAAAGGTAGCGGTGAGAGGCCATGTAGGAGTACATGGTGGGTTGTCTCATTGCGGCCGCCCTCGTGAACTGAGTTCTGTGTTTGTGATCCATGATTCAGCTACTACCACGCATTGGGCCCAAACCAATGGACCCTCTCGGCTTCTTAATCACCCTTGTCCTCTGTCCGGGAGTTGCAAGTAGTTTCGTGTTTGTAGTATCTTTGGAGGCCGTCTGCGCGCCGACCGTAGGGGTGGGCTGTGATGCGGTAGGCACGTGGTCGGTAAACCGGCGCCTGCTTGGTGTCTCGGGAACCCTGCTCACATCGCTTGGGGCTGTGAGCGAAACTTGCCGAACTCCTCATAGATGGAACCCAAATAGGCGATAAACCCGACTAGGGACTTGAGTGTTTAGGTAGGCGTGGCCGACACCCACGCTGGGCTTCCGCTGAAGGTTGCCGAGTACATGTCGTAAACGGCGATAAGTGGTGAGAGCGTGTGAAGAAGTACACCCTGCAGGTTAACATCATCTATTCAATAGCCGTGTCCGCATGAAAAGGACTTCGGGTTGCCTATAACAGTTCATAGACAAGTGAAAGTGGATACTCTAAAATACGCAAGATAAGTGTGAGTGCTATGGATAGCGTTCTCGTAGGGAGACGGAGCGGATCCATAGTGGTGTATTGATATGGTGAATATGTGGACTCGTGTGCCACCTCAAAAGAGTTACTTGCAATGTAGTTTAGGATAGCCACCGAGTCAAAGCTGGCTTGTCATTGTTAAACTCCACCATCCCCTTTATTGATAATGATGCATATGTAGTTAGTTCTGATGTAAGTCTTGCTGGGTACATTTGTACTCACGTTTGCCTATTTTATGTTTTTGCAGAGAGACTTCAGTCTCGCTAGTAGTTCCACGTGGACTTCGACGTTTAGTTGGTTACCTCAGCTACGATCTTGTGCCCTCGGCAGGATCTGGTAGACAGTCAGGCTTCTCAGCCTTTTTCATTTATAGATGTCTGTACTCAGACATATTAGCTTCCGCTTGTGTTTGATTTGTATGCTCTGAATGTTGGGTCATGAGACCCATGATTGTAATATCTCGCTCCTCGGAGCCTAATGAATAATACTTGAGTCGTAGAGTCATGTTGTGATGCCATGTTGTATTTGCACATATCGAGCATATTGTGTGTATGTTATTGAAATGCTTGGTATGTGTGGGATCTGACTATCTAGTTGTTTATCTTTAGTAGCCTCTCTTACCGGGAAATGTCTCCTAGTGTTTCCACCGAGCCATGGTAGCTTGCTACCGCTCCGAACACTTAGGCTGGCCGGCATGTGTCCTTCTTCGCTCTCGTGTCTCGTCCTTCGGGAAATGTCACGCGTTGGGTACCGGAGTCCTGTTAGCCCGCTACAGCCCGGTTTATCGAGTCTGCTAGCCAGTGCTACAGCCCGAACTTACTCGCTGATGACCGACACGCTCGATGTCGGGTCATGGATGCTGTCCTCGTAAGTCTGTGCCACTTTGGGTTTACGACTAGCCATGTCAGCCCGGGCTCTCTTTCATATGGATGCTAGCGACACTATCATATACGTGTGCCAAAAGGCGTAAACGGTCCCGGGCTAAGGTATGGCGACACCCGTTGGGATACCGTGCGTGAGGCCGCAAGGTGATATGATGTGTTACAGGCTAGATCGATGTGACATTGAGTCGGGGTCCTGACAGTCAATCTAGCTACTATAAGTGTCCCGTAATGGGGTCGAATCACTTACCTCGTCGATCGGAGATCGCAAGCTGAATCCGCGGTCTTCGACGCGGATCACGAGGTTGGCGCCCTTGAACAGCACCCTCCAGCGCCAGACGTTGTGTCAAGAGCGCGCTTAACATCTGGTGCTGTTCGGATTAAACTCCCACAGATTAAATGCCCGTTCTTGGCATGGGAGAATCCGCCGGAGGAGCATGACCTGGACCACGTCGACGAGCCGGAGCCTATTGCTCACCAGCTTCTTCATGCAGGCTCGAAGTCCCGTCACCTCCACCGGATCACCCCACTGCAAGCCCTTCTCTTTCCAGGAAGTGAGCTGCGTGGGGATTCCAGATCTAAATTCGGGGGCCGCCGCCCATGTAGGCTTGCGCGGCTCGGTGATGTAGAACCACCCCGACTGCCACCCCTTGACGGAGTGCACGAAGGTCCCTTCCAGCCAAGGATGTTGGGCAGCTTGCCCAACATGGCGCCTCCGCATTCCGCTTGCGTCCCCTTCACAATCTTCGGCTTGACGTTGAAGGTCTTGAGCCACAGGCCGAAGTGGGGCCGGATGCAGAGAAAGGCCTCGCACACGACGATAAACGCCGAGATGTTGAGGACAAAGTTTGGCGCCAGATCGTGGAAATCCAGGCCGTAGTAAAACATGAGCCCCCGGACGAATGGATGGAGCGGAAAGCCCAGTCCGTGGAGGAAGTGGGGAAGGAAGACGACCCTCTCATGAGGCCCTGGGGTGGGGATGAGCTGCCCTGCGTCGGGCAGCCGATGCGCGATGTCGCTGGAAAGGTATCCGGCGTCGCGCAGCTTGGTGATGTCCTCCTCCTTAGCGGTGGAGGCCATCCATTTGCCTCCCCCTCCGGACATATTCGAAGAGGGGTTGAGGTGAGATGCGCGAGCTTGGGCATTGGAGCTTGAATTCGCAGGGATGGATAAGCAAAGGAGGAAGAAGGCGTAGGTGAGAAGGTAAATCCTTATCCCTTATATATAGGCGGACAAAACTATGCATCCCTCACCGGCCTGGTAAAACTCGCTTATCTCCCAAGCGCCACCATCAATGGCGCGGTTGGGTTACCCACGCACGTATTGATGAGAATCCCGGAATAAGGGGAACACGATCTCGCTCGACAGACGCGTGCCAAGAAACCGCTTCGCTAAACGTGTCAAGTGGTACAATGAATTTAAACAAAGGCTTGGTGCGGTGTGATGTCACGCCGCATAATACGTCAAAGAGATTGGATCAAGATATATGTTTTATTCTCTCTACGTTTGGAATGTGGAAATTATTTTGCAGAGCCGGACACTATCCTGGTGTTCATTATCTTCTCCGGATTATTCAAGGAGGAACCCGCCTTGCAATGCCGAACATTATGCACGCCGGACTCATCGTCATTGAAGACTGGTTTCAGGGCTACCGAGGAGTCCAGACTAGGGGTGTCCGGACAGCGGACTATCAATATCCGCCGGACTCCTGCACTACGAAGATAGAAGATTGAAGACTCCGCTCGTGTCCGGAAGGTACTTTCCTTGGCGTGGAAGGAAAGTTTGGCGATACGGATATGTAGATCTCCTACCATTGTAACCGACTGTAACCCTAGCCTCTCCGGTGTCTATATAAACCGGAGGGCCTTAGTCCGAGGGACACAACATACACCTCAACAATCATACCATAGGCTAGCTTCTAGGGTTTAGCCTCCTTGATCTCGTGGTAGATCTACTCTTGTACTACCCATATCATCAATATTAATCAAGCAGACGTGGGGTTTTACCTCCATCGAGAGGGCCTGAACTGGGTAAAAACATTGTGTCCTCGTCTCCTGTTACCATCCGCCTAGACGCACAGTTCGGGACCCCCTACCCGAGATCCGCCGGTTTTGACACCGACAATTACCGTACCACTCTGGTGCGGATCTTACTCTGGTAGACCTACGAGGTTCAGTAGAAACTTGATCTGAAGTTTCATGATCAATATCATTAGCTTCCTCACTAATTGGTGTAGTTGTCACAGGAACTGGTTCTTGTGATGAACTACTTTCCAATAAGGGAGCAGGTACAGTTACCTCATCAAGTTCTACTTTCCTCCCACTCACTTCTTTCGAGAGAAACTCCTTCTCTAGAAAGGATCCGATTTTAGCAACGAAAATCTTGCCCTCAGATCTGTGATAGAAGGTGTACCCAATAGTCTCTTTAGGGTATCCTATGAAGACACATTTCTCCGATTTGGGTTCGAGCATATCTAGTTGAAGTTTCTTCACATAAGCATCGCAGCCCCAAACTTTAAGAAACAACAACTTTGGTTTCTTGCCAAACCACAGTTCATAAGGCGTCATCTCAACGGATTTTGATGGTGCCCTATTTAACATGAATGCGGCCGTCTCTAAAGCATAACCCCAAAACGATAGCGGTAAATCAGTAAGAGACATCATAGATCGCACCATATCTAGTAAAGTACGATTACGACGTTCGGACACACCATTTCGTTGTGGTGTTCCGGGTGGCGTGAGTTGCGAAACTATTCCGCATTGTTTCAAGTGTAGTCCAAACTCGTAACTCAAATATTCTCCTCCACGATCAGATCGTAGAAACTTTGTTTTCTTGTTACGATGATTTTCCACTTCACTCTGAATTCTTTGAACTTTTCAAATGTTTCAGACTTGTGTTTCATTAAGTAGATATACCCATATCTGCTCAAATCATCTGTGAAGGTGAGAAAATAACGATACCCGCCGCGAGCCTCAACATTCATTGGACCACAAACATCAGTATGTATGATTTCCAACAAATCAGTTGCTCGCTCCATAGTTCCGGAGAACGGCGTTTTACTCATCTTGCCCATGAGGCACGGTTCGCAAGTACCAAGTGATTCATAATCAAGTGATTCCAAAAGCCCATCAGTATGGAGTTTCTTCATGCGCTTTACACCGATATGACCTAAACGGCAGTGCCACAAATAAGTTGCACTATTGTTATCAATTCTGCATCTTTTGGTTTCAACACTATGAATATGTGTATCACTACTATCGAGATTCAATAAAAATAGTCCACTCTTCAAGGGTGCATGACCATAAAAGATATTACTCATATAAATAGAACAACCATTATTCTCTGGTTTAAATGAATAACCGTCTCGCATCAAACAAGATCCAGATATAATGTTCATGCTCAACGCTGGCACCAAATAACAATTATTTAGGTCTAAAACTAATCCCGATGGTAGATGTAGAGGTAGCGTGCAATCGCGATCACATCGACTTTGGAACCATTTCCCACACGCATCATCACCTCGTCCTTAGCCAATCTTCGCTAATCCGTAGTCCTGCTTGAGTTGCAAATATTAGCAATGTAACCAAGATCAAATACCTGTGTACTATCTGCGAGCATTAGTAAGGTACACATCAATAACATGTATATCACATATACCTTTGTTCACTTTGCCATCCTTCTTATCCGCCAAATACTTGGGGCAATTCCGCTTCTAGTGTCGATCGCTTGCGGTAGAAGCACTCGATTTCAGTGCTTAGGTCCAGACTTGGGTTTCTTCTCTTGAGCAGCAACTTGTTTGTTGTTCTTCTTGAAGTTCCCATTCTTCTTCCCTTTGCCCTTTTCTTGAAACTAGTGGTTTTGTTAACCATCAACACTTGATGCTCCTTCTTGATTTCTACCTCCATGCTTTTAGCATTGCGAAGAGCTCGAAATAGTCTTGTCCATCCCTTGCATATTATAGTTCATCACGAAGCTCTTGTAGCTTGGTGGCGTGATTGAAGAATTTCATCGATGACACTATCATCGTGAAGATTAACTCCCGCTTGAATCAAGTGATTATTATACCCGCACATTTTGAGTATGTGTTCACCGACAAAACTATTCTCCTCCATCTTGCAGCTATAGAACTTATTGGAGACTTCATATCTCTCAATTCGGGCATTTGCTTGAAATATTAACTTCAACTCTGGAACATCTCATATGCTCCATGAAGTTCAAAACGCCGTTGAAGACCCGGTTCTAAGCCGTAAAGCATGGCACATCGAACTATCGAGTAGTCATCGCCTTTGCTCGCCAGACGTTCTTAACGCCGTTAGTTGCATCAGCGAGAGGGCTCGGCACCCAGCGGTGCTTCCAGGCGTAATTCTTCCGTGCAGCAATGAGGATAATCCTCGGTTACGGACCCGATCCGTGTAATTGCTACCATCATCTTTCAACTTTGCTTTCTCAAGGAACGCATTAAAATTCAACGGAACAACAAAGACGAGCCATCTATCTACAACAAACATAGACAAGCAAAATACTATCAGGTACTAAGTTCATGATAAATTTAAGTTCAATTAATCATATTACTTAAGAACTCCCACTTAGACAGACATCTCTCTAGTCATCTAAGTGATCACGTGATCCAAATCAACTAAACCATGTCCGATCATCACGTGAGATGGAGTAGTTTCAATGGTGAACATCACTATGTTGATCATATCTACTATATGATTCACATTCGACCTTTCGGTCTCCATGTTCCGAGGCCATATCTGTATATGCTAGGCTCGTCAAGTTTAACCCGAGAATTCCGCGTGTGCAACTGTTTTGCACCCGTTGTATTTGAACGTAGAGCCTATCACACCCGATCATCACGTGGTGTCTCAGCACGAAGAACTTTCGCAACGGTGCATACTCAGGGAGAACACTTCTTTATAATTAGTGAGAGATCATCTTAAAATGCTACCGTCAATCAAAGCAAGATAAGATGCATAAAGGATAAACATCACATGCAATCAATATAAGTGATATGATATGGCCATCATCATCTTGTGCTTGTGATCTCCATCTTCGAAGCACCGTCGTGATAACAATCGTCACCGGCGTGACACCTTGATCTCCATCGTAGCATCGTTGTCGTTACGCCATCTATTGCTTCTACGACTATCGCTACCGCTTAGTGATAAAGTAAAGCAATTACAGGGCATTTGCATTTCATACAATAAAGCGACAACCATATGGCTCCTGCCAGTTGCCGATAACTTCGGTTACAAAACATGATCATCTCATACAATAAAATATAGCATCATGTCTTGACCATATCACATCACAACATGCCCTGCAAAAACAAGTTAGACGTCCTCTACTTTGTTGTTGCAAATTTTACGTGGCTGCTACGGGCTTAGCAAGAACCGTTCTTACCTATGCATCAAAACCACAACGATAGTTCGTCAAGTTAGTGATGTTTTAACCTTCGCAAGGACCGGGCGTAGCCACACTCGATTCAGCTAAAGTGAGAGAGACAGACACCCGCCAGCCACCTTTAAGCACGAGTGCTCGTAACGGTGAAACCAGTCTCGCGTAAGCGTACGCGTAATGTCGGTCTGGGCTGCTTCATCTCACAATACCGCCGAATGAAAGTATGACATGCTGGTAAGCAGTATGACTTGTATCACCCACAACTCACTTGTGTTCTACTCGTGCATATGACATCTACGCATAAAACCTGGCTCGGATGCCACTGTTGGGGAACGTAGTAATTTCAAAAAAATTCCTACGCACACGCAAGATCATGGTGATGACATAGCAATGAGAGGGGAGAGTGTTGTCCACGTACCCTCGTAGACCGTAAGCGGAAGCATTAGCACAACGCGGTTGATGTAGTCGTACGTCTTCACGATCCGACCGATGCAAGCACCGAACGTACGGCACCTCCGAGTTCAGCACACGTTCAGCTCGATGACAATCCCCGGGCTCCGATCCAGCAAAGCTTTGGGGATGAGTTCCGTCAGCACGACGGTGTGGTGACGATGGTGATGCTCTACCAGCGCAGGGCTTCGCCTAAGCTCCGCGATGATACGACCGAGGTGGAATATGGTGGAGGGGGGCACCGCACACGGCTAAGGAATGATCCGTAGATCAACTTGTGTGTCCTAGGGTGCGCCCCCCTCCTCGTATATAAAGGAGCAAGGGGGAGGCCGGCCGCCCTAGAGGGCGCTGCCAGAGGAGGAGTCCTCCTCCTAGTAGGAGTGGGACTCCCACTTTCCTACTCCTACTAGGAGGGGGAAAGGAAGGGGGAGAGGGAGAAGGAAAGAGGGGGGCGCCCCCCCTCCTAGTCCAATTGCACAGAGGGAGAGGGGGCGCGCCCACCCCGGCCGCCTCTCTTTCCACTAAGGCCCATGTGGCCCATTAACTCTCCCGGGGTCCGGTAACCCTCCAAGACTCCGATTTTCTCCGAAAACGTCCTAACACTTCCGTGTCCGAATATAGTCGTCCAATATATCAATCTTTATGTCTCGACCATTTCGAGACTCCTCGTCATGTCCGTGATCACATCCGGGACTCGGAACAAACTTTGGTACATCAAAACTTATAAACTCATAATAAAACTATCATCGTAACGTTAAGCGTGCGGACCCTACGGGTTCGAGAACTATGTAGACATGACCTAGAACTATTCTCGGTCAATAACCAATAGCGGAACCTGGATGCCCATATTGGTTCCTACATATTCTATGAAGATCTTTATCGGTCAAACAGCATAACAACATACGTTGTTCCCTTTGTCATCGGTATGTTACTTGCCCGAGATTCGATCGTCGGTATCCAATACCTAGTTCAATCTCGTTACCGGCAAGTCTCTTTACTCGTTAAGTAATGCATCATCTCGTAACCAACTCATTGGTCACATTGCTTGCAAGGCTTATAGTGATGTGCATTACCGAGACGGCCCAGAGATACCTCTCCGACAATCGGAGTGACAAAACCTAATCTCGAAATACGCCAACTCAACATGTACCTTCAGAGACACCTGTAGTACTCCTTTATAATCACCCAGTTACGTTGTGACGTTTGGTAGCACCCAAAGTGTTCCTCCGGTAAACGGGAGTTGCATAATCTCATATTTACAGGAACATGTATAAGTCATGAAGAAAGCAATAGCAATATACTAAACGATCAAGTGCTAGGCTAACGGAATGGGTCATGTCAATCACATCATTCTTCTAATGATGTGATCCCATTAATCAAATGACAACACATGTCTATGGTTTAGGAAACATACTATATGTATCATGTAGAGGCATACTAGTGACTATATGTTTGTCTATGTATTCACACATGTATCATGTTTCCGGTTAATACAATTCTAGCATGAATAATAAACATTTATCATGATATGAGGAAATAAATAATAACTTTATTATTGCCTCTAGGGCATATTTCCTTCAGCAACTGGCCGGGTTGCTAAGTGGGCTATCAAACTTGGGCCACACGCTTTGAAGTATATGCCTCACACAGCCATCAAGTCCAGGCTCTTGTGGATTTCATCAATGACTGGACCGAGTTGCAGGCACCAGAAGACAAACCGGACAGTACATACTGGACTATTCACTTTGACGGGTCCAGGCAACTGGAGGGCTCGGGGGCTGGAGTTGTCCTTACTTCCCCTCGAGGTGATAAATTTCATTATGTTCTTCGCTTAATGTTCCCTTGTACTAACCATGCAGCTGAGTATGAAGCTTTACTCCATGGTCTTCGAGTGGCTAAGGAGATGAACTTAAGTCATGTACGATGCTTTGGAGACTCAGACTTGGTAGCCCAGCAAGTTTCAGGTACTTGGGATTCCAAGCTTCCACTCATGGCGGCTTACCGACGAGAGGTGGATATTGTGGCTGGTCACTTTAAGGGTTATCAAGTGGTGCACATTGATCAGCACAAAAATGAAGCAGCCGATGCTTTAAGCCGGCTGGGGTCTCAGCGTAAACCGGTGCCACCCAATACCTTTTTGGATGTCTTGCATAACCCGTGAGTTCAACTACCTACAAAGGAGGACCTCTCTATTCCTGATCCGGAGGCATAGTTGGTGGCCGCTTTACATATCATTCCGGATTGGACGGTTCCATACTTGGCATATATGAACCGGGGCGAGCTACCAGATGATGAAATTTTTGCCAGACAGATAGTCCGACGGTCCAAGTCCATGGTTGTTCACAATGGCGAGTTACACCACTGCAGTGTTTCTGGTGCATTCCAGCGCTGTGTTTCTCCTGAAAAAGGCCGTGAGATTTTACGTGAGATCCACGAAGGAGACTGTGGTCATCACGCCGGTTCAAAATCCTTGGTTGCCAAAGCTTTTCTTCATGGCTTCTATTGGTTGACGACTCACACTGATGCTGAAGACTTGGTCAGACGGCTGTCAGAAATTCTCAAGGCGAGCTCACATTCCGGCTCAGGAGCTACGGATGATTCCTATCACCTGGCCGTTTGCAACTTGGGGGCTTGACTTGGTAGGGCCTTTCAAACGACCAAAAGATAAGAAGACCCACCTGTTGGTGGCGGTTGACAAGTTCACTAAATGGGTTGAAGCGGAGCTAGTAAGCAAGTGTGATGCAGCCACGGTGGTTCAGTTCATCAAAAAGGTGATCTTCTGTTTCGGTTTTCCACATAGCATTATCACAGATAATGGTACGAACCTATCCAAAGGCGAGATGGAGGATTTTTGTCAACGAGAGCACATCCAGCTTGATGTAGCATCTGTGGCTCATCCCCAATCCAATGGTCAAGCTGAGCGAGCTAACCAGGAAATTCTAAAGGGTATAAAGCCCCGGCTTATGGTCCCTTTGAAGCGGACGCCGGGTTGCTGGGTGGAAGAACTACCATCTGTGTTATGGAGCATAAACACCACCCCAAACCGGTCTACAGGTTATACGCCTTTCTTCATGGTTTACGGAGTAGAGGCGGTACTCCCTAGTGATATTCGTCATGACTCACCTCGAGTTGCCAATTATGTTGAAGCGGACAATGAGCAAGCATGTCAAGAAGCACTTGACCTGTTAGATGAGAAGCGAGATATGGCTTTGGCTCGTTCGGCGGTTTACCAGCAAGACCTGTGGCGTTATCACAGCCGCCGGGTTAAAACAAGAACCTTTCAAGAAGGCGACTTAGTGCTCCAGCTCATCCAGGATCAGACCGATATGCACAAGTTATCCCCCCCTTAGGAAGGGCCGTTTGTGGTCAGCAAGAATCTGCACAACGGATCATACTACCTCATTGACATTCGAGAAGACTCATGCACTTCTGAGGAGGAGACCCGGCGGCCGTGGAACATAGCTCTCCTTCAGCCTTACTACACTTGAGTTATAGGCTCTTCTTATGTACATATTATGAAAATGTATATATTATGATCAATATAATAAACCGGCATCCTTGCTACAAGCAGGGCCTCTGCCTTTTTTCCAATATTTCTTGGTTACAAGGGGGCTTCTTCTTCCAGAGCGATGACCCGTTTTGTCCATTCAACCGGCTATTACGCCATCATACAGCTTGGAAGCTTCACACCCAAGGGGCCAAAGAGAGATCTGTTGCTATAAGCACGACTCAACATAGGCACCCATTGAGCATAGCTCACAAAGTTACTTGGGGGCTCTTTGTGTAAAGTAACAAAGAGGTTGAAAGGACCCTTGTAATCGGGTATCGACCCACGGCTTGGAAGCCTGGTGTATTCACCTAAAACCCCGGGTTAACCTGCCTTCATCAAGTAAGCCACTCCTATCCAGGTAATCCTAGCATGACCCGTCGAACGTTTGACAGTTACTCTCATTGAGACCCTGAACTTGTCAAAGTTGAAACGATGATTGGTTAGTTGGAGGCCCATCTTAAAGGGCTTTGCCAAATGGTTTAACTCAGCGGCCTGGCAGCCAACGAAAAGCCTCGAATTTGGGCCTGGCAGTCCTCGAAAAGCCTCGACTACAAGTTTTTCTTTGCTTTGCTTTTTACAAGTTTTTGATCAACTTTTCAAGCAAACCGGCGCGACCCGGCCAGACTATATGTCTTCATCTCAACCCGGTGTTTCTTAACCCGGTGTGGCTTACTGTTATCATCTGTTAAAGTATATAATCAATGGTGAACCGGCATCTTTCAATCCGGTCGGGCTTTGACTACATGTCGCCCGTATGATCTTCCGGTGTTCATCACAACCCGGTTTTACTTCATACATATCAGCACTGCATGGTGGAAGTTGGGTATTCACCCTTACTACAAATAAGTTGGTAAACCAACAGCATAATTTCATATCACATATCTTTTTATGCAGACACAGGGATTGCATAATATTATGAAGGTATATATGCCAGCACTGAAATTCTCATGGCGGATCAAATCATATCTCAGTGCACGATGGCAGCAGATCAAAGTATTTCAACTAGCCTATTACAAGGCGCTTTAAAGCCCAAAATAAGGGATTGTTCTTTACATAGAACACAGTTTATGAAACATCAACCCGATTGCCGGATCAAGACTCATCACCATGTTGACGTGAAGTTGATGGATCATCTGGCGCCGGTTCAGCCTCCTCCTCCCCATCCAGTGGTTGGAAGTCAACGGTGGTCCAGTCAATCCGGGTTAAAGCTTGAAAGACAGCCTCTTCACTTATAAGTTTGGACGGATCAACGTCAGGGCGTAACTGTGCTTACGGATTGGCGGGATAAGATTTTGCACTTCCTTCACGGTAGTGTCAATCCGTTGGTTGTTGGCATCATAGAAGGACCGGTGAACAGTCAAGTTAGCTTCTTCCGCCATTTGACTTGCCAGAGGATGCATCTCCTTTGTCAGGACTTTGAGGGCTTCGTTATCAAATTCTGCCCCGTTTTCTTGTTCACCAGGAAAGCCCTTGGCAATATCAACCAGATCCAGGTCAGCTATCCATGCTTTGGCTCGGCTAAGTGCCAACAAAGCGCCAGCCCTGGCAGCGGATCGCTACATCTCTTCTATCTGCGCCGGCGTCATGGATAACCTTGCTAGAGTGTCCTTGATCAATGTTGGGGCCGGTTTGTTGTATGAAACCGCACAGATAACCCGTTGAGCACCAGTATACGGTTGCTCTATCAAAGTATATGCTGCCTTCAGCTTCATCCGCATGTCAGAGCCCAGGTGAGCAATACGGCCACCTACAACGGTTTAAGATTTTGATGTTAAACCGGCAAATTTCAAAGATGGTCATTCATGAAATCTTGGCAAGAGTACTTACCAAATATTTCATAGGTCATGGCATTCACTTGGCGCCTCAACCCAGTCAGCTCTTCCGCCACCGGTTTAAGAGCTGACTCGGCGTCTTCAGCCCGCTTCAGCAATGCAGTCTTTTCAGTCTCCCAGTTGGCACGACACTCTTGAAACTGTCCTGCAGTTGTTCCATGGCTGTTAAAGCGCCTTTCAGCTCCTCTTTGGCTTTGGAAGTCTCTAATTGCTGGGACTTTATATTCTCTTCAAGATCGGCAATTTTGGAGTCTTTGTTGTTTATATTGGTCTGCAAAAGGTTAGATGGTGAGGATATTCTTTTTCAAAGTCCCAAGCATATAACTGGTTATACACTTGGCACTTGGGGGCTAATGCGGATTGCTTCTTTACTACTGATTGATTGAAGTCCCAAGGATCAATACAAGAATTAATCTTGGCACTTGGGGGCTAATGTGTATTTGATCACAAAATACACAGGCAAGGGAATTAACATAATGCAGTCTGGAACATCAAAGTCCCGGTTTGTCTTCAAGATACAAACCGGCCCTTGGGGGCTACAATGGAGATATAAAGAACAAGCAAGATTAAAGTGTTTGGAAAGTTACCTCATAGCGCTCCTTCATCATGTTCACCAAACTGGCCTCATAATCTCGGCTTGTGTACAGGCGGTTCAGGAATCCGGAATGAAGCTCCTCGGCAGAAAGGTTGGCATAACTGGACAAATCTGTTTTCCCTTTCCCCTTGCCCATAGCAGCAAATTCCTCCTTGGCGGTATGCTTCGATAAGGCAACCGGATTGCCTGGGGCGGTATAAGCAGTGCCGGTGATAATAACATCATCGCCACCTTTTGACGGGCTCGGTGGATTGACAATATCTCTGGCTGGGCTCGGCAGATTAGCAGTTGGGCTTGGCGGATTAGCAGCTGGACTCAGCGGATCAGCAGCTGGACTTGGAGGTGTAGCATGTGGGCTTGATGGACCAACATGTGTGGCCGGATCAGCTTCCGGTGGATTAGCATCAGTGGCTGGATCTTGTGGGGCAGAGTCATCCATAACAACCTCAGTGTCTCTACCAGCGTCTTCTGGGGTCTTCTCCGGTTCAACTTCATCAGTGCGTCGACTGGTCCTGGCTTTCTTGCTCAACCGGCCCTTGGCACTATAATATCAAAACAGAAGATTAGTATGGTAAACCGATGCACGAAGGAAAAAGTTAAAGGGCAGCATACTTACCCAGGGACGGTTTTAAGGGGAGGCAGCTGAGTGGTTGATGAACCGCCAGATGAGGAGTTGGAGGACACCTGATAATTCAAATCAGACGGATTAAGTGGGATCCGGAAGCAACCCGCCAAGGGACAAGGCTTATTAAAAGAGGAAGAGACCTCTGGACGACGCTTCCGGGGTGGAGTGTCTGCTAAACCGGAGGAAGTGACCTGCTGACCACTGTGCCAGGTTGTGCGACGACCTTCTTGTTGTTGTGTCTTCAAAGAAAATTGTGGATCCAAATGAGCAAGAGGGTGAGAGCGTTTTACTTTCCGAACTGCACGGCGAAATTTTTGAACCGGCACATGATCTGAACCGGAGGAAAGGGAGATTACCTCAACATGATCAGCACGACTGGCTTCCGCGTCATCCTGACAACAGTCATTGTTAATAAGGTGTACAAAACATAAGCCAAGGGAGTCAAGTTCTACCTCTTTGTCTGATTCTTCAATATCTTCGGGAGGATCAGCAGATTCGTCGGTCTTCTTCTTGGCTGCTCTCTTTATAACTTTGCTCTTGGCACGAGGATCCCTTGCTGATTTGTCTAAAGCTTTCCTTTTCCAAAAGGAGCTATTGGCCTATAAAATTAAAAAAAGGTTTATTAGAACAATGTTAAAGCGGAAGCGGATCAAGAAAGCACAAGGTTAAAATCTTTACCGCTGGCGGTTTGTTGCAGGAATAAAAAGGGGCTAGCCCAGTTTGGCTGCATGCAGCAATCGGTTCATCTAGCATCTTCTTCACAGATTCTGTGACTTCATCATCAGTCATTTCTATCTCATTAAACCATTCAGGATCCTTGGCATTGCCAGTATATTCGTGCATCAGTCTGAAGCGGCGGCTTAAAGGAAGGACATGCCATGCAACCCAGCAGCGAACAGGGTCAACACCAGTCAAACCGTTGGCTAGGAGAGCCCGGAGCTTGGCAAGTTGAGGTGCGTAAGCCTGTCGCTCCTTGGCGGTGAGCCGTTGAGGCAGTGGATGGCCATTGCTAAGCCGGTGAGCGTAGTAACCCGGCAAAGGATTTTCTCCAACAGGGGCAGTGTTCTTACAATAGAACCAAGTTAGATTCCAGTCTTTCGGATGGTTGTGATGTTTGGCGTGAGGAAAATCAACTTCTTTTCTCTTCTGAATCGACACACCACCAAGTTCAGTATTAGGGCCGCCAGAGAACTCAGTTCGGCGGTTTAAGTGGAAGAAATCCCGGAAGAGCTCAACAGTTGGTTCCTCTTGAAGCTAAACTTTGCAGAACACTTGGAAGTTGCATATGTTGGACACAGAATTTGGTCCAATGTCCTGAGGATGGAGTTGAAAACTAGCAAGGACATCCCGGAAGAACTTTGATCTGGGAGGCTGAATCCCCGGTCTAAGTACTGCATAAATACAATCACTTCTCCGTCTTGAGGTTCAGGAGGGCACTCAGGGCCAGGGTCTCGCCAATGAAGGACATTCTTTGAGGCTAAAGCGCCAGTTACAACGTATCCATTGATTTGAGTCTCTGTGATCCGGGAAGGAGCCCAGTTGCAAGCTGAGAATTGCTTAGTCATTTTGGAGGATAAACTGTAAAAGAATGCAGAGGCCAGTTTAAGATTCAATGTTGAGGTGCTTTAAACCGGTGTTAAACCGGGAAATTCAAAAAGGACAAATTTGAAAGTTGAACCAGATACTGCTATCCAAGTCAGAATGGCGGTTTAAGTGAGGGCTAATGGTATCCGGCGGATTACTAACTACTGAAGGTTAAACCGCCCTAAGCGTAAGAGGCGAGTTGAAATCTACTAGGTGTTTACAGAAACAGGTTTCACAATATGACAGTATAATTTTGGATCTACCGTGGTTTAATAAAGAAAATTTTCTGAGTCCTACAATGGCGCTAAGAGGAACGGAGAAGGTCCAAATGGAGTTTATCTAGGAACAGCAAGATGCTGTGGTGCGGCAGACTAAAGTTATGGATCTAGCCACAAAAGAAAACTAGCAGGCATATCTAGATTCAGTATAGAAGCTAAGTGAAAGACGGAGAAGCACTGATGAACACGGATAAACTTGAAGCCCTAATGGAGATCTAGGGTTACGGGAAGGAAGACTTACCAAGGCCACGCAGCAGCGGAGGAGTATCGCAGGAGCTCTGGTATGAACAGGGTGATGCAGCGGCCTAGTTGGTGCAGGTTCGAGGATCGACGGCGGCGGCGGCGGCACTCGAGTTCTTCGGGACGCGAGGAGGAAGACGAGAGGCAAGGGGAGGAAATGGAAAGACCCCCTGAGGGAGTCCTGGATTAGGGGGTGTCCGGATGACCGGACTATAGCCTTTGGCCGGACTCCTGGACTATGAAGATACAAGATTGAAGACTTCGTCCTGTGTCCGGATGGGACTTTCCTTGGCGTGGAAGGCAAGCTTGGCGATACGGATATGTGGATCTCCTACCATTGTAACCGACTCTGTGTAACCCTAACCCTCTTCGGTGCCTATATAAACCGGAGGGTTTTAGTCCGTGGGGACGTAATAACAATCATACCATAGGCTAGCTTCTAGGGTTTAGCCTCTCGATCTCGTGGTAGATCTACTCTTGTACTACCCATATCATCAATATTAATCAAGCGGGAGTAGGGTTTTACCTCCATCGAGAGGGCCCAACACAGGTAAAAACATCGTGTCCCTTGTCTCCTGTTACCATCCGCCTAGGCGCATGTTAGGGACCCCCTACCCAAGATCCGCCGGTTTTGACACCCACATTGGTGATTTCATTGAGAGTTCCTCTGTGTCGTCATCTTTAGGCCCGATGTTTCCTTCGATCATCAACAAAGATGCGGTCCAGATTGAGACTTTTCTCCCCGGACAGATCTTCGTATTTGGCGGCTTTGCTGCATGGGCCAATTAAGCAGCCATCTGGAGCAGATTGAAAGCTACGCCCCTGGCCATCAGGTCAGATTTGGAAGTTTGAACTATACGACTGACGTCCGCGAAGACTTGATCTTTGACGGGTTCGAGCCACAGCCAAGCACGCCGCATTGTCACGATGGGCATGATTTAGCTCTGCCGCTGAACAATGCCCTGGGGGCCGCGCCAGTGCCCGCTCTGACCCTTAGTTCGGAGCCGATTGCGCCGATCGAGGACGGGTGGCTAGACTCCGCCGAACACCAACCCTGTCCTTTGCGAAGCTCATGACTCCAAGGTGCCAGACTCCTCTCCAGACTCCAAACCTTCCGTGCCCCTGCCAATCGAATACGATTGGGCGCCGATCATGGAGTTCACCACCGCGGACATCTTTCAGCACTCGCCCTTTGGCGACATCCTGAATTCACTAAAGTCTCTCTCTTTATCAGGAGAGCCCTGGTCGGACTATGGTCAGCAAGGTTGGGATGCGGACGACGAAGAAATTCGACTGCCACCCACCACCCACTTCGTAGCCACTGTCGAAAGTTTAAACGACGTGCTCGACTTCGACTCCGAAGACATCGGTACGGACGATGATGTAGGAGACAAACATGAACCAGTACATATAGGGCACTAGACAGCCACCTCATCTCACGATGTATACATGGTGGACACACCTAAAGGAAGCGACGATGAGGAACAATGGGACGCCACGATGGATCATTCCCTCGAAAAGCAGTCAAAATGGCAACATAAGCGCCGCTCAAAGTCCCGCCTCGACAAAGACAGCAGCCATACAGACCCGGCCATAGAGCAGGGCGAACTGGTGGACGACGAACATGCTATCAAGCAACCGTCCGAACAGGGCAACCTGGATAAACAATCCATCCCCGGCGAAGATAATAGTCCGGACGATCTCACGCCGGACAAGTTGCTGGAGCAGAAGAACCTCCACAAAAGGCTCGTCGCCACTGTGCGTAGCCTGAAAAAGCAGAAGCAGAAGCTCAAAACAGCGGAAGATGCGCTCAGAATCAGATGGAGCAAAGCACTCAACACATGAGACAAATCGGGCGATAGTCGCCAACAAAGAGCTACCCGGCGAAAACTATCGCCCGAATTTGATGAGGAGGCCGAGAGCCCCGCAATCAAAGAACAATGAGACCACCCGGTCGGATAGACGACCCCATGGCAAACATACTGCGGCAAACGATTATCGCACACAAGCCGCACGCGATCCGCTGCGGATTCAAGATCAAAAAGATGGCCCAGTTAGATCTATCTACGGGCCAAGAAAGCAAGCTCTAGTAAGCAATGCAACACATCAAGTATCCAAATATTACGGTACACCTAAATATAGGGGTGCCGCATACCCCCTATGTTTGACCGATGAGGTTCTGGATTATGAATTTCCAGCGGGATTCAAACCTGTAAACATAGAGGCATATGACGGAACAACAGACCCTGGAGTCTGGATCGAGGATTACATCCTCCACATACACATGGCTAGAGGAGATGACCTCCACGCCATAAAATACTTACCCCTCAAGCTCAAAGGGCCAGCCCGGCATTGGCTCAAAAGCCTCCCCGAAAACACCATTGGAAGTTGGGAAGAGCTCGAGGACGCTTTTCGGGCAAATTTTCAAGGGACCTATGTCCGACCTCTGGATGTAGACGATTTAAGTCACATAACTCAACAACCCGGAGAGTCAGCCCGAAAATTCTGGAATAGATTCCTTACTAAAAAGAACCAAATAGTCGACTGTCCGGACGCTGAAGCCTTAGCAGCTTTCAAACACAACGTCCGAGACGAATGGCTCGCCAGACACCTCGGCCAAGAAAAGCCAAGAACAATGGCTGCATTAACAAGCCTCATGACCCGCTTTTGCGCGGGAGAGGATAGCTGGCTGGCAAGATGCAGTACCAGCGACCCAAGTACATCCGAAGTCAGGAATGGAAACGGGAAACCGCGACGTAGCAAGAAATAGCGTCGGACAAAGGGAAACAGCCCGAAGAGCACGGCAGTTAACGCCGGATTCAAAAGCTCGCGGCAGAATCATAAAAAACTGCCCCGTAAGGATAACAAGGACGAGCATCTAACTTAAACAAAATCTTGGACAAGATATGCCAAATCCACAGTACTCCCGGGAAGCCTGCAAACCATACCCACAGAGATTGTTGGGTCTTCAAGCAGTCCGGCAAACTCAACGCCGAACACAAGGGGCTCGAGAGACCAAGTGAGGACGATGACGAACCCCACAAGCAGAGCACCGAAAAACAAAATAATTTCCCACAAGAAGTCAAAACAGTAAACTCACTTTACGTGACAAAAGGGAAAAACAGAATGGCGCCCATAGAGATACGCGCCATACGGCCTATCGAGAGAGTCCCGCCACCGGTTGTTAAAACCAATCACCTTCGACCATCGAGATTACTCTAGAAGTATCCGAATGCAGGATGGACTGCCTTGATATTAGATCCGATAATCAACAGACTCCAATTTACACAAGTCCTAATGGACGGCGGCAGTGATCTAAACCTGCTATATCAGGACACAATCCGCAAAATGGGGATAGACCCAACCAAAATTCGCCATAGCAACACTTCCTTTCAAGGGGTAATGCCAGGCCCATATGCCCATTGCACGGGCTCTCTACTACTAGAAGTTGCGTTCGGCTCACCCGACAACTTCCGCCGCGAAAAGTTAACCTTCCATCTCACCCCATTTGCAAGTAGCTACCAAGCACTACTGGGACGCGAAGCTTTTGCCCGCTTTAACGCAATACCACATCATGCATCCCTCACACTTAAAATGCCCGGTCCGCGAGGCATCATCTCCTTAAAGGGAAATATCGAGTGTTCCTCGAGAGCGGAAGATTGTGTGACTGCCTTGACAGCCACACACTAAACCGACTTCACTAATCAAAGCACCTAAACAGGTCGTTCAGACCCCGGACACGGTTAGGCGAGTCCGGCGTAAACATACAAGGGCTTACTAGCCGCATACCCCCCCCCAAGGGGCTCCGCGCATGTACAACAATAGACAATAAAGCTCAATTTTATCCATTGTTTGAATCGTACTTTGTTTATTTAATATAACGTACATTCTTGCATGATCTTTTTCAACTAAGTTCCTCTCTTTTACAGATGAACGCAGTGCTACACCCGTCCAGGATATGGCACAATGGAGGCATAGGCGCAGACGTGCGGTAGGGACCCGTGACAAGGATTCTTTTCAGATTAAGACCCTGCGTAAACCTTTTTACTGTCTCTTGTTGATACACATCCCCTGGTTTCTTGCTATAACCGAGGAGGAGGCTGGCGTTTTGGCATGGGCCACGCCAGAGTTTTGCGCGTACCTGGACACCAGGGGCTTATTACCAAGGGCGTTGTTCGGCCCGTTTTCATAAAGACCGAATACCTTAGGGAGTGTTCGGCGTCTCGAGTTAGGCCTTATATGCATCAGCTCCGAATCATGTCTTTGGTCAAATGCTGGGTTTGCCCAGCTCCTGTGTTTCACTGCCTTACGTTCCGCTCTATCGGCTAAGGCAGCACCAGGAGAACTACTGCGATTATGCCCCGGTTCAGCCAAAGAGCACCTCGATGAAAGCCAAAACCGATCGTCATGATATAGCGTGAGACTGGTCAACCACTCGATGACCCACCGGAATCTTTAGGATTCCTCCACCTTGACGAAGGGTCGTTTCCCGGTCAGGCAGTTACGCGCCCCAAATTCGGGTGAGCGCGGTGCCCCTAGGGACTATATAGTAGCCCCACTATCAAACCACTAGTGTAGAACCGGGCAATAGCACCGGGTCGTAAGGCCCTTTAGTGTCGGTTCAATAACCGGCACTAAATTGTGGTCACTAAAGCCCCCCCCCTTTAGTACCGGTTCAGCACGAACCGGTGCTAAAGGGCAACCACGCTGCACGAGCCAGCTCGGGGCTCGAGTTTTAGTACCGGTTGGTAAGACCAACCGGTACTATAAGGTTTGGGGGGGTTTTAGTTTTATGATTTTGTTTTCATTTAATTTTGTGTTTCCATTTTAATTCTTTTTCGTTTGCTGGTATTTTATGATACTACACATTGTACACGTTATATATATATATATATATATATATATATATATATATATATATATACCTACTATTAAAGGGAATAGGCATTCTTAGTTTGGTTCCGCTTTGTTTCGTCCCGTTTTAACTGTTTTTACGTACGCTACTTTTTAATTGGAAACTGAGAAACAAATCTTTTTTTACCTGATCCACCGTATGGTCGATCCTGCCTAAAAAACATAGGCCAAGTCAAATTGGGCCTGCTTCAAAAAGTTGATCAAAGGATTTGCTGCCCCATTAAATAGTACCATCTCGCCATTTTATACATAATTTTACAGATTTATATATATATATACACGAGTTGTGTTGAAGACAAACAAGGCGCCTCAAGAATAAGAACTAAAAGGATGAAATGTGTGCGTCTCATTCATCTAGTGGGCATAAAACGAAGGAGAAATTAATACCTAGGAATTAAATATCTAAAGAGGTGGCATAGATTTCTGCAAGACAAATAGCAATGACACAGGCGTTTGGACTAATAATGCAATGAAATAATACTTGGCAAGAGGGCACAACAGGAGAGTGGATTTGAAAGAGGTGAGAGGGGCTAAAACACACTTAGCAAGATTTCTTCATGACTCAGTGCGAATTCCAAAAATTGCACCAACTTCGAAATAATGCCTTGGTATGTAGGATTTGAAAATTAGGCCTTTTAAATAACATAGCAGTCATACAAAAATCATACAAAAAAATATCATACGTGATGGTTTTTAATATACGACTTATATGCATTTATGGTAGCGTGCGTCTCACTGCCGCTGTTGGGTAGCATCATTCGGATATTGTTATGCCACATTGTTGTGATGGACATGTTAACTATCTCTCCCATTGCAAGGCACGGGCATATGTGCTAGTATATATATATATATATATATATATATATATATATATATATATATATATATAATTTCTAGTAGAACCAATCATGCATATATATATCATCAATGTCTCACAAACCACCATATTAATTAATTCACACATACACACATGTATAGCTATATACAATTTCTCCTACATATGCATGTTGCCTTGAGCCAAGTGGCATTAGCCTAATTGATGCCTTGAACACGATGACAATTGGAAGTGGTTTCATGGGGGCGTAGCGTAGTAATAAAATTCTCCTTCGGTTTATGACCTGGTCGAGCAAAATCCCGCTATTTCCTCTTGAAGTGCTTCTACGCGCTCCGTTTCTAGGAGCTTCTCCCGCACCTCTTTGAACTGTTAAGAAGGAGATCAATATGCATGTGTATTAGTTGTGTGACTAGATATCGATAATGGTGTAAAAATTGTGAATAGTGTTCTGACAAGCGTACCCATTCCTGTCTTTAAGATCTGCTCCTTTCGGACGCCATCATGCGAATGGTCTCGCAAACACAGAATGCACACAGATCAGTCCCCTGCGCCTACTTCAGGGCCTTTACGAGAATGGAATTTGATTAGATAATAATTAATCAAGCATGATAATTAAAGAGATGGCAGCTAGCTAGCTAGCTAGTACTACTTAATTACTTACCTTGGGTCGAAACCATTTAAGCTTTTTTTTCCATTACGCCTTCCGTGACGCCGATGAACCTTGCCCAAGCCCCTGCCCGCCGACAAAGAAAATGAATAAAGGGGTTATTAAATAGTTCATATCATGAAATGACGAACTAAATAGGTCGAGATATATAGTTAATAATGATTGAAATTACCTGTGACTATCCCAAACAAGATGTTATAGTTAGTTTTTTCTCGAGAGTAGTGAGTCCATTACTTCAACCTGTTCGGCGTCAACTTTAATGATACACAAGACCAGTGAAATCTGCATGCACACAAGTTTGCATGTCTTAATTAAGCGGGCATATGTAAGCAAAAACATGTAGCTAGCTAGTAGGCAAAACCAGAGAATTTGTAGTACAAGACAGTGTGACTCACTGGAAGTTGTAAGGAAGTAGTATATCTTCATTGTATTTCAGGCGCTTCAAGAACTCTAGCATGTTGTCCTCTACGTTCTTTTGCGGACGTGGATTTATCTTCCATGTGTATTCATTAACGGTGTTTGGGTCAATGAACCCAATGCCAAAGCGTCCACCTTTTATCATTTCATACATCTTCATCCTGCATAATACCACAGAAAAGAATATAGTGAGGATAATTACAGGTAATGATTGATCAAAAGGATCACTACAGCTAGCTTGAGACTTAAATTACGAGAAAGAAATCACTTACGAGACAATAGCAATCGACGATAGATTTGTCGAGTGCGTCTTGATTGTATAACTGAAACAGTTCAGTATACTCAACGGACACAGCTTTCTCATGGAAGTAATGCTCCTCCTTGACATTCAACATGAGGGACAATCGATCTGAAATCTTGGTAATGTTCATGTACTATTGGTGCAATTCATACATTCTCGTTGGGAGGTTCTTGACCTTGTCTGGCTCGACCAAAGGTTGGCCCCGAACATATTTCCGTTTTATTTCATCCTCTCTAAGCAAAGGCATGGGCTCGATCTCGAGGAGTTGTCCAACAGTGATGTTGAGAACTTCAGCCTGCATTATATGCTCCTCCGTTATTACCACATTTCCCACCTCGGGGCGTGCCTCGTTTGCCCACAATAATATTGGGCCACGTCTTTATCACGTGTTGTTGGCACAACAAGCGAGGGGATCGATTGCGCCGCCTGTTCTCCCAGCTGGGGAATGGTTTTCCCGCATTTTTTGACAGCTGCTTCTTGTTTGCTCGATCCCGATGTAGACGTGCTCGCCTCCCTTTGTAGACGTGCTCCATTTAACTTCCTGATGTGGCGCTCATAGTCTATGTCAACAGGCTTGGGAGCTGGTGGTTGAGCCATACGAATGAAGTGGTCAATCGTTTCCTCAGGCACTTTCTCCCTTGGCGGCGGTGGCGGTTTCGGTGCAAAATGGGCTTCCACCTCGGCCTTTGATATGGCTGCGATTTCCTCCTCGGACCTGTCATAAGACCTCTGCGGAAGAGGCGTGAGGCTTGGACCATATTTATATCGCTCGCCTCCGCATTGTGCCGTGTACTACCTCGACTCGTGCCGCTATGCACCATAGCTGCGGGTGTCTCTTCTGCGATTCTTGGCGGCGGAGGCGGCCGACGGGCTGAGTTGGACGAGGAGGAGTGGCCCGAGGTTGTGCCGGACTTGGAGGAGGAGGGCGTCGGCGCTATGGCGGACTTGGAGGAGGAGGAGGGCTCGACACTTTGCGGACTTGGAGGCGGAGTGGCTCGACACTTTGCGGACTTGGTGGACTTGCGGGAGCGGAGTCTCGCGACTCGGTGGCGGACTTGACGAGGAGTCGGCCGACGCGTGTCGGTGGCCTTGAAGATGATGCAACTGAGGGAGTCTGGACTAGGGGTGTCCGGATAGCGGACTATCATCATCGGCTAGACTCCAAGACTATGAAGATACAAGATTGAAGACTTCGTCCCGTGTCCGGATGGGACTTTCCTTGGCGTGGAAGGCAAGCTTGGCGTCTGGATATGTAGATCTCCTACCATTGTAACCGACTACTGTGTAACCCTAGCCCTCTCTGGTGTCTATATAAACCGGAGGGTTTTAGTCCGTAGGACGAACAACCATTACAACAATCATACCATAGGCTAGCTTCTAGGGTTTAGCCTCCTTGATCTCGTGGTAGATCCACTCTTGTACTACACATATCATCAATATCAATCAAGCAGGAGTAGGGTTTTACCTCCATCGAGAGGGCCCGAACCTGGGTAAAAACATCATGTCCCTTGTCTCCTGCTACCATCCGCCTAGACGCACAGTTCGGGACCCCCTACCAGAGATCCGCTGGTTTTGACACCGACATTGGTGCTTTCATTGAGAGTTCCTCTGTGTCGTCACCGATAGGCTTGATCGCTTCTTCAATCAACAACAACGCAGTCCAGGGTGAGAATTTTCTCCCCGGACAGATCTTCGTGTTCGGCGGCTTTGCACTGCGGGCCAATTCACTTGGCCGTCTAGAGCAGATCGAAAGCTACGCCCCTGGCCATCAGGTCAGGTTTGGAAGCCTAAACTTCACGGCTGACATCCGCGGAGACTTGATCTTCGATGGATTCGAGCCACAGCCAAGCGTGCCGCACTGTCACGATGGGAATGACTTAGCTCTGCCGCCGGACAGTACCCTAGAGGCCGCACACGGGTCCGCTCTGACCCATAGTTCGGAGCCGACCGCGCAGATCGAGGACAGGTGGGTGGACACCGCCTCGGGGGCTGCAACTTCTACGGTGATGGAGCCGAATACCGACCTTGTCCTTTGCAAAGCTCGTGACTCCGTGTCACGCCCAATATGCGACCCTATCCAAAAGGAACTCGAAGGTCCCACCAAGGATAGACCCGCATATTGGAACGCTTTTGCAAGGTGGATATCATTACATCAACATTACCTAATAGTGGGGATACAATTAATACATACAATGCCACATGAATACAACAATACATCATCCAAAAGATCAACATCCGACTAAGGATGAAACACAAATAGAGACTCAAACGACATCCACCCTGCTAGCCCAGGCTGCCGACCTGGAACCTATCCCCTGATCGAAGAAGAAGCAGAAGAAGAACTCAACGCAAGCAAGCATCGCTCTCGCGTCATGATCATCGCATAACCTGTACCTGCAACTGTTGTTGTAGTAATCTGTGAGCCACGAGGACTCAGCAATCCCATTACCATGGGTATCAAGACTAGCAAAGCTTAATGGGAAAGGAAGGGGTAAAGTGGCGAGGTTGCAGCAGCGTCTAAGCATATATGGTGGCTAGCATACGCAAATGAGAGCGAGAAGAGAAACAATGGAACGGCCGTCAACTAGTAATGATCAAGAGGTGATCCTGAACACCTACTTACGTCAATCATAACACAGAACCCGTGTTCACTTCCCGGACTCCGCTGAGAAGAGACCATCACGGCTACACACGCGGTTGATGCGTTTTAATTCGGATCTGGTGTCAAGTTATCTCAACCGGACATTAACAAATTCCCATCTGCCACATAACCGCGGGCACGGCTCTCGAAAGTTCAAAACCCTGCAGGGGTGTCCCAACTTAGCCCATGATAAGCTCTCGCGATCAATGAAGGATATTCCTTCGCCCAGGAAGACCCGATCAGTCTCGGAATCCTGGTTTACAAGACATTTCGACAATGGTAAAACAAGACCAGCAAAGCCGCCCGATGCGCCGACAATCCCGATAGGAGCTGCACATATCTCGTTCTCAGGGCAACACCGGATAAGTCAAGCTACGAGTAAAACCAGACCTCGAGTTGCCACGAGGTGGCCCCGCAGGCTACTCGGTTCGGACCAACACTTAGACAAGCACTGGCCCGGGGGGGCTAAAATAAAGATGACCCTCGGGTTGGCCGACCCAAGGGAAGGGTATAGGTGGTGGTGAGGCAAATGGTAAAACCAAGGTTGGGCCTTGCTGGACAAGTTTTATTCAAAGCGAACTGTCACGGGGGGTCCCATAAATCACCCGACCACGTTAGGAACGCAAAATCCGGGAACATAACACCGGTATGACGGAAACTAGGGCGGCAAGAGTGGAACAAAACACCAGGCATAAGGCCGAGCCTTCCACCCTTTACCAAATATATAGATGCATTAATAATATAAGAGATATTGTGATATCCCAACATAACCCTGTCCACCATGGAGAAATCTTCAACTTCACCAGCAACTAGCAACGCTATAAGAGGGGCTGAGCAAAGCGGTAACATAGCCAAACAACGTTTTGCATAGGAAAGGTGTCAAAGGTTAGAGGTTCATGGCAATTTGGGATGGCTTGAAGAGCAAATGATAGGTAACGCAGCATAGCGATAGAATGAAGCAACTAGCATAGCAATGATAGTAGTGAGATCCAGGGTAGCGGTCATATTGCCTGAAATCCCGGTAGGAAGAAGAACGAGTCCATGAAGAAGATGAACGGGCGAAGACGAACCACACGTAGACGAACGCATCCTCACGATCGCAATGAAACGGGAACTATCGAGAAGAAGCACACAACAAGGTAAACACACCACACATAGACAAGAGATGATGCACAACAAGCATGATGCATGACAAGGCTACATGAAGCTACTCATGGCAAGAGATGATGCAAACAAGAACAACACATCAAGGCAAGTTGAAATGAGGCCGGAAACAACATATAACAATTCCGGTAAGTCCTCATATGCAAATTTCGAAATTGGTCCAGAACTGAATAAACATTATGTTCAAGTTTTTAAACTGCAGGTTAAGATGCACCAAGATGATCTACACGAAATTCTAGTCAAGTTACATATAAAGTTCATTAGCTTCGGAGCTACGACCTAGAAGATATGAGCAAAACAAGTTAAACATGGCATTGATGCAAAATGCACCCAAACATCAAGCAAACACACCAAAACAAGGATGCAACATGATAATATGAAGCTACATGCAAAATCAAGCAAGTTCCATATAGAGCACACTCGAAACGGAGCCACGGTGCAACACACACACACTATACAAGTCATAGCAACAATCTGTCCATAACAGCAACTAGGCATATTGCAAGCATCAAACCAACAAGCTACAGAACCCCAACATAATAACAAAAGGCATGGGCATGAAGTACAGGTAAAGCATAACAAAACATGAACACTGAGCTATCTCCAAAAACAACTAGAACATGCTCAAAAGGACATGGTAAGATTGCAAATAATAACAGTTTCAGACTTTGCCAAAATAACATCAGGTTGCAATGTTTAGAGCTATCAAACAACATGTTACAGGAACTTATCATGGCAAACAAAGGCATGGCATGATACTACTAAAAGCATAGATCAAAAGACCCTTACTGACCATGAGCCAAAAAGGCATAGAAAATATGATGGCACCCATGTAAACATGGCAAGTTATATTACAGATTCAAACATGGCAGGAACAACAATAAGTAGGCATGTTGGTGAGCTTGAACCACTCACTACAGAGCAATACATGGCATGGCAAGGCAACCAATAGTAAGAAGACATGTTTGTGAAGTTAAGCATGGCAAGAGCAAGGTCATAGGGTGCATGGAACACTAGCAAAACACATGGGAACTAGTGAACTTAATGTTAACAGGCTGATAGCAACATTATCAAGCCACTTTGGAGCAAGATTACAACAAGCTACAGTAGGCTATAAATGCAACCAAGGGCATGGATGGTTAGAGGATGCCATGTAGATCAAAACATGTTTATAGAACATCTCCAGATTACGCATAGAATGATTAGTAGAAGCATGTTAACATAGCAACAAAATATAACAGAATCTGCCTAGCAAAACAGCAACAGCAAGTGCCCTACTTAACAAGCTCAATGCACTCAGCACACAACTCACAAAAATTCATGGTTGGCACCCCTGGAAAGATAGCATGGCATAGATCAACATACATGTAGACATCAACCTCATAGGATGCACACATCAATCATGGCAAAAATGACAAATGAGCAAGTTATAACAGTTTCAGCAGATTAACAGCAACATGCACTCTTCCAACAGCATTTCGGGCATCAAGATGAGCCTAAATGAAAATGATGCAATGGAATGAAATGAAGTACACGTCGAGACGAACAATTTGACATATTACACACATGAAATGGAGCTACGGATGCAGAGATATAGAATGACGAACATGGCATGATTATGACAAAAATCTGGGACTTAGGCATTTCGGGGCAACCTTCGGGATCCAGATCTGGATCTGAGCGGCGCTGGTCCCGAGGTGGGCTGGGCTCGCCGGAGGATGGCCGGAGGAGAAGGGGCCGGCGGGGTTGAGGGGGAGGCCGTCCGGAGGAGAAGCGGGCGGCGGCGCTCGGAAGGGCAGCGGCGGCGGCGAATCATGGCCTGGTTGGCGGGCGCTGGCTGGCGGCGCGCTTCCGGCGACGACGGAGCTGGCCTTGGGGCGGCGGCGGCTGGCGGCGGCCGAAGCGCCGCGGGCGGCGGCGGCGTGGCTGCGGCAACCGGGCCTATCTGGTGGAGGCTCGGCGGCGTGGCGGAGGCCTTGGGGCGCGAGCGGACGCTCGGGCCAGGCGCGCTCAGGCGGGCGGTCGTGGCTCCGGCCAGGCGGCGGGCGCGTGGCTGGGCAGCGTCTTGCGGGCGCAGAGCGGGCGTGGCGGTTCTGCTGGGACGGGCGGACATGTCCGGCCAGTTGACGTGTCCGTCGGCGGGAAGAGGAAGAAGGCTAGGGTTTGGACGAAAATTTCGGGGAGAGGGGCCTATTTATAGGTAGAGGGAGCTAGGAGAGTCCAAATGGGGTGCGGTTTTCGCCCACACGATCGTGATTGAACGACCGAGAGCATGGAGGGGAGTTAGGTGGGTTTTGGGCCACTTTGGAGGGGGTGTTGGGCTGCAAACAAAGAGGGCTTTTGCGGTTACCCGGTTAACCGTTGGAGTACCAAACGACCTCCAAATGGCACGAAACTTGACAGGCGGTCTACCGGTGCTATACCAAGGCCACTTGGCAAACCTCGGGCCATTCCGAGAAAGTTTAATACCCGCTCACAACAGAAGACAAAAGGGGAACGCCGGATGACATAGGAGTGCCGGATTGCAAAACGAACAACGGGGAAAATGCTCGGATGCATGAAACGAACACGTATGCAAAATGAAATGCACATGATGACATGATAAAATGCAACACGCCAGCAAATGACATGGCAAAGACGGTGAATAACTGGCAGGCACCTGGCGCATCGAATCCGGGGCGTTACAACACTCCTCCACTAACAAGAGATCTCGTCCCGAGATCTTAGGTCTGAGACGGAAGGGAAAAGGGGATGAGGTGAAACAAGAACTCAAGAGAAGAAGCAAAGAATCGAGAGCACTCGAGAAGAAGAGAGGAACGACGAGAAAGACGAGAATCAAAAGCTCACGGAATCAGATAGACTATGAAATCACTCATGTTAGAACGAGATAAGAAACGAATAAGACTGAAAGGATTTAGGTAGCACTCCGGCTGAACAAGGAAAGAATAGAACATGAGCTTGAGAGGATGGAATGATACTTGGAACTCTTGAACAATGAATTAAATCATGAAGAATGTCATGAAGAACTCCAGTAAACAAAAGGATGATGAGATAGAAATGAAGGACGAAAAGAATAAGATTAAGCATTCGATGATTTAGATGGAGGTTCCGACGAAATGACCGAGGAAATATGAACTCCGGAAAAGAAAAAGATGAAACACTTGAACGAAACACCGAGATAATTGGGTAACGGTAGCTGAATAGGACGAAGAATTCTTCTGGAACGATGGCCTCCGGTGAAAAGAAACAGAAATCAACTCCTGAAATACTCCGGATGGATGAAAGAATTACACAGCTGGAAACAATTAGATAGGATAACATGCCGCCCGATGCGCCGACAATCCCGATAGGAGCTGCACATATCTCGTTCTCAGGGCAACACCGGATAAGTCAAGCTACGAGTAAAACCAGACCTCGAGTTGCCACGAGGTGGCCCCGCAGGCTGCTCGGTTCGGACCAACACTTAGACAAGCACTGGCCCGGGGGGGCTAAAATAAAGATGACCCTCGGGTTGGCCGACCCAAGGGAAGGGTATAGGTGGTGGTGAGGGAAATGGTAAAACCAAGGTTGGGCCTTGATGTACAAGTTTTATTCAAAGCGAACTGTCAGGGGGGTCCCATAAATCACCCGACCGCGTTAGGAACGCAAAATCCGGGAACATAACACCTGTATGACGGAAACTAGGGCGGCAAGAGTGGAACAAAACACCAGGCATAAGGCCGAGCCTTCCACCCTTTACCAAATATATAGATGCATTAATAATATAAGAGATATTGTGATATCCCAACATAACCCTGTCCACCATGGAGAAATCTTCAACTTCACCTGCAACTAGCAACGCTATAAGAGGGGCTGAGCAAAGCGGTAACATAGCCAAACAACGGTTTGCATAGGAAAGGTGTCAAAGGTTAGAGGTTCATGGCAATTTGGGATGGCTTGAAGAGCAAATGATAGGTAACGCAGCATAGCGATAGAACGAAGCAACTAGCATAGCAATGATAGTAGTGAGATCCAGGGTAGCGGTCATCTTGCCTGAAATCCCGCTAGGAAGAAGAACGAGTCCATGAAGAAGATGAACGGGCGAAGACGAACCACACGTAGACGAACGCATCCTCACGATCGCAATGAAATGGGAACTATCGAGAAGAAGCACACAACAAGGTAAACACAACACACATAGACAAGACATGATGCACAACAAGCATGATACATGACAAGGCTACATGAAGCTACTCATGGCAAGAGATGATGCAAACAAGAACAACACATCAAGGCAAGTTTAAATGAGGCCGGAAACAACATATAACAATTCCGGTAAGTCCTCATATGCAAATTTCGAAATTGGTCCAGAACTGAATAAACATTATGTTCAAGTTGTTAAACAGCAGGTTAAGATGCACCAAGATGATCTACACGAAATTCTAGTCAAGCTACATATAAAGTTCATTAGCTTCGGAGCTACGGCCTAGAAGATATGAGCAAAACAAGTTAAACATGGCATTGATGCAAAATGCACCCAAACATCAAGCAAACACACCAAAACAAGGATGCAACATGATAATATGAAGCTACATGCAAAATCAAGCAAGTTTCATATAGAGCACACTCGAAACGGAGCCACGGTGCAACACACGCACACTATACAAGTCATAGCAACAATCTGTCCATAACAGCAGCTAGGCATATTGCAAGCATCAAAACAACGAGCTACAGCACCCCAACATAATAACAAAAGGCATGGGCATGAAGTACAGGTAAAGCATAACAAAATATGAACACTGAGCTATCTCCAGAAACAACTAGAACATGCTCAAAAGGACATGGTAAGATTGCAAATAATAACAGTTTCAGACTTTGCCGAAATAACAACAGGTTGCAATGTTTAGAGCTATCAAACAACATGTTACAGGAACTTATCATGGCAAACAAAGGCATGGCATGATACTACTAAAAGCATAGATCAAAAGACCCTTACTGACCATGAGCCAAAAAGGAATAGAAAATATGATGGCACTCATGTAAACATGGCAAGTTATATTACAGATTCAAACATGGCAGGAACAACAATAAGTAGGCATGTTGGTGAGCTTGAACCACTCACTACAGAGCAATACATGGCATGGCAAGGCAGCCAACAGTAAGAAGACATGTTTGTGAAGTTAAGTATGGCAAGAGCAAGGTCATCGGGTGCATGGAACACTAGCAAAACTCATGGGAACTAGTGAACTTAATGTTAACAGGCTGATAGCAACATTATCAAGCCACTTTGGAGCAAGATTACAACAAGCTACAGTAGTCTATAAATGCAACCAAGGGCATGGATGGTTAGAGGATGCCATGTAGATCAAAACAAGTTTATAGAACATCTCCAGATTATGCATAGAATGATTAGTAGAAGCATGTTAACATAGCAACAAAATATAACAGAATCTGCCTAGAAAAACAGCAACAGCAAGTGCCCTACTTAACAAGCTCAATGCACTCAGCACGCAACTCACAAAAATACATGGTTGGCACCCCTGGAAAGATAGCATGGCATATATCAACATACATGTAGACATCAACCTCATAGGATGCACACATCAATCATGGCAAAAATGACAAATGAGCAAGTTATAACAGTTTCAAAGAGATTAACAAAGAACATGCACTCTTCCAACAGCATTTCGGGCATCAATATGAGCTCAAATGAAAATGATGCAATGGAATGAAATGAAGTACTCGTCGAGACGAACAATTTGACATATTACATGCATGAAACGGAGCTACGGATGCAGAGATATAGCATGACGAACATGGCATGATTATGACAAAAATCTGGGACAGGCATTTCGGGGCAACCTTCGGGATCCAGATCTGGATCTGAGCGGCGCGGGTCCCGAGGTGGGCTGGGCTCGCCGGAGGATGGCCGGAGGAGAAGGGGCAGCGGGTTGAGGGGGCGGCCGGCCGAGGAGAAGCGGGCGGCGGCGCTGGAAGGGCCGGGCGGCGGCGCCAATCAGCGCGTCAGCGGTGTGCGCGCCAACGCAAGGCGGAGGCGCTTCCGGCGACAACGGGCTGACGCGGGCGGCGGGCGGCTAAGCGGCGGCCGAAGCGCCGCGGGGCAGCGGCGGCGGCAGGCCGACCTGGCTCTTGGCGGAGGAGGCTCGGTGGCGCGGATCGGGAGGCGCGGGCGCGGGGCGCGAACGCTTCGTGCCGGCGCGGCTTCGGCGGGCTGGCTGTGGGCTCCATGGGCTAGCTAAGCGGGCGCGGTGGCTGGGCCACGTGGCGGCGCAGGAGTGGGCGTGGGCGGCGGCGCGGGGACGGGCGGACATGTCCGGCCCGGTTCGGACGTGTCTGTCGGCGGGAGGAGGAAGAAGGCTAGGGTTTGGACGAAAATTTCGGGGAGAGGGGCCTATTTATAGGTAGAGGGAGCTAGGAGAGTCCAAATGGGGTGCGGTTTTCGCCCACACAATCGTGATCGAACGACCGAGAGAATGGAGGGGAGTTAGATGGGTTTTGGTCCACTTTGGAGGGGGTGTTGGGCTGCAAACAAAGAGGGCTTTTGTGGTTACCCGGTTAACCGTTGGAGTACCAAACGACCTCCAAACGGCAGGAAACTTGACAGGCGGTCTACCGGTGCTATACCAAGGCCGCTTGGCAAACCTCGGCCCATTCCGAGAAAGTTTAATACCCGCTCACAACAGAAGACAAAAGGGGAACGCCGGATGACATAGGAGTGCGGATTACTGTGAGCAGGGAAAATGCTCGGATGCATGAAACGAACACGTATGCAAAATGAAATGCACATGATGACATGATAAAATGCAACACGCAAGAAAATGACATGGCAAAGACGGTGAATAACTGGCAGGCACCTGGCACATCGAATCTGGGGCGTTATACTTCGAGGTGCCGGACTCCGAACCTCCTGCGCCCCCGCCAACCGAATCCGACTGGGCGCCGATCATGGAGTTCACCGCTACGGACATCTTTCAGCACTCACCCTTTGGCGACATCCTGAACTCGATAAAGTATCTCTCGTTATGAGGAGAACCCTGGCTGGACTGCGGTCAGGATGGTTGGGATGCGGACGACGAAGAAATTCAAAACCCACCCACCACCCACTTTGTAGCCACTGTTGACGATCTAACCGACATGCTAGACTACGACTCCGAAGACATCAACAGTCTGGATGACGATGCCGGAGACGATCAAGAACCAGCGCCTACAGGGCACTGGAAGACCACCTCGTCATACGACATATACATGATGGACACCCCAAAGGATGGGGACGGCGAAGAAGCAGCGGAGGCAGATTCCTCTAAGAAACAGCCCAAGCACCGACGCGTCGTGGCGCCGCTCTAAATCCCGCCACACAGCAAGAATGGAGATTACGGAACCGGAGATAATAACACCCGAGAGTGCGAAGACAACCCCTCAAAGAAGATTCAACACAGGAGAGGGGGGAAGCCAGCCCTCAAGAGAGAGCGGCGGAACAAGGAGGATGAAAATTACATGCTTCCCTCCGGAGACGAGGCAAGCCTCAATGACGACGAATTTGTCGTGCCCGAGGATCCCGTCGAACAAGAGCGTTTCAAACGCAGGCTAATGGCCACGGCGAACAGCCTAAAGAAAAAGCAGCAATAGCTTCGAGCTGATCAAGATCTGCTGGCCGGCCGGATGGACCGAGGTCCTCGCGGCAAGAGTATGAACTCGAGCGCCCTCCAAAAGCTACCCAAAACGCAAGTTGCTCCCCGACTAGAGGAGGAAGCATACAAACCTTCATCACCAGCAAGCGCATATCGGCGGACCGACCACCTCGTGGCCGTGATGAGAGGCATCTAGGCCCTCTGCCGAACCGCACCGCCTTTGCTCAGCGCGCCGCCCGCCGGGAATGCGCGGACTTGCGGGATATATTGGAGGACAAGGCAAGACAATCCAGATCTATCTACGGATCACGTGGGCGCCCATGACCCAAGATGACTCTTGTCGCGCGGATCTGACAACTCCGGCCGAGCCGAACCAGGCGAGACAAAGCTCTCTTGAGCTACGTCGTGATATTGCTCAATATAGGCGCCGCACACCCACTATGCTTCACGACGAAGTAATGGATCATCAAATCCTCGAAGGATTTAAACCCGTGAACATTGAATCCTACGATGGCACAACAGACCCCGCGGTTTGGATCGAAGATTATCTCCTTCATATCCATATGGACCGCGGTGACGATCTCCACGCCATCAAGTATCTCCCACTCAAGCTTAAAGGACCAGCTCGGCATTGCCTTAACAGCTTGCCAGCAGAATCAATTGGGTGTTGGGAGGACCTGGAAGCCGCATTCCTCGACAACTTCCAGGGCACATATGTGCGACCACCAGACGCCGATGACCTAAGCCACATAATTCAGCAGCTAGACGAATCGGCCAGACAATTCTGGACACGGTTCCTCACAAAGAAAAATCAAATCGTCGATTGTCCGGATGCATAGGCCCTCGCAGCCTTCAAACATAACATCCGCGACGAGTGGCTGGCACGACTCCTAGGACAAGAAAAGCCGAAATCCATGGCACCCTCACATCACTCATGACCCGCTTCTGTGCGGGAGAGGACAGCTGGCTAGCTTGCAGTAACAACCTCAGCAAAAATTCTGGCAGTCCGGACAGCAAGGACCGCAACGGCAGGTCGCGTCGCAACAAAAACAAACGCCGCGTTAGCGGCGATAACACCGAGGATCTGGCGGTCAATGCGGATTCAGAGCTCTAAACCGGTCGTGGAAAAAGCCATTCAAAAGAACTACTCCGGTCCTTCCAATTTGGACCGAATACTCGACCGCTCTTGCGGATACATGGCACCCCGACAAGCCAGCTAACTACACCAACAGGATTGTTGGGTATTCAAGCGAGCAGCAAGTTAATTGCGAAAACAATGACAAGGGGCTGCATAGCGATGGCGAGGAGGAGACCCGCCACCGAACGATGAGAGGATGAAGGGTTTCCCCACAAGTGCGGACGGTAAACATGATATCGCAGCCCATATACCCAAGAGGGAGCAGAAGCGTGCACTTAGGGACGTATATGCGATGGAGCCAGTCGCCCCGAAGTTCAATCCATGGTCCTCTTGCCCGATCACTTTCAATCGAAGGGACCACCCCACCAGTATCCGCCATGGAGGATTCACCACATTGGTTCTAGACCCAATCGTCGATGGATTTCACCTCACTAGAGTCCTGATGGACGGCGGCGGCAACTGAACTGCTTTATCGATATAGTCGCAAGATGGGCATAGACCCATCAAGGATTAAACCTACAAAGACAACCTTCAAAGGCGTCATACCGGTGTTGAGGCCAATTGTACAGGCTCAGTCACACTGGAAGTGGTCTTTGGATCCCCGGATAATTTCTGAAGCCAGGAGTTAATCTTCGACATAGTCCCGTACCGTAGTGGCTATCACGCTCTGCTCGGACGAACCGCGTTCACAAAGTTCAACGCGGTGCCGCATTATGCATACCTTAAGCTCAAGATGCCAGGCCCTCGTGGAGTCATCACGGTCAACGGAAATACTGAGCGCTCCCTCTGAACGGAGGAACACACAGCGGCTCTGGTGGTAGAAGTACAGAGCAGCCTTTCAGAGCAATTTTCGAGTCCAGCCGTTAAACGACCGGACATGGCCAAACGCGCCCGGAGTAACATCAATCAAGACCACATGGCACGTTCCGAGCACGCGTAGCAATGCTGCCCCAACCCCAGCCCTTGCATGATTTCAAGACCAGCTCTTCGCGTACATCATTACACTCTGGAGATACCATGGGCATAGGGAGGGCACGACACCACGACAGGCCAGTGCGGCTTAACCACACGGGGGCTCCCAAGTGTGTCGCTCTTTTATTTTCCTTTTTTCCTTTTCTATTTATCCACGGGACTCCGTTCACGGAGACCTGTCCGTGGTGAACTGCCGAACTCACGATGCAACAGCCGGGGAAGGACAAAGGCTCGACAAACACTCGGTGGTCTCCATTATGAGCATTAAATTTGTTAAATACACTAGTCCGCAGCCTACCCTGGAGAGGACATGTTTAAATAGTCCAATCCCTTGCTTACCGCACTATTTGTATCGTTACGCACTCATGGCGAAATTCCTTGAATAAACAATGCATCACTTCTAAACTTATAATTGCATTCCTTTTCTTTATATATATATATATATATATATATATATATATATATATATATATATATATATATATATATGTTCCTTTATGACATCTTGCATCCGTACAATGTGGTACGGCCGAATACACCAGGGGCTTATGTTCCCCGCACTATGGTGTGATAAGTCCGAACACTTTCACAAGTGCGGCACCCCGAACTTATAGCATTATATGCATCGGCTCTGAATCATGTCTTGGGTCAATAGTTGGGTTTGCCTGCTCCCATGTTTTGGTACATTACGTTCCGTTCTATCGCTTAAGGTAGCCTGGAGAACCACTGCGATTGCGCCCGATTGAGCTGGGCGAGCGCCTCAGTGGAGAAAGCTAAAACTGACCTTCATGATAAGGCGAGAGCTGGTCGCTGTTCGAGAGGTCTTTTCGAGTCCCTAAAGACTTATGCCGCTTAGAGCGAGGAACCGGCTATGTCCGGCCCAGCGTGGATAGCGCCCAATTCGGTCTTCGAACACTAGGGGCTTCACGAAATTTAAAATTATAGAATTCTATGGCTAAGTGAGAGTCTTCAAGCATTATAAGTCTGGTTGCCTTATTCATTGTGTTGGCGCCTCCTAGATGGACCCAAAATGGGAACAAGAGCGCTCAAGTTTATCCCAACACCCCAAACTTTCGTGGCATGGGGGCTGAAGCCGACGACTTGCCATCTCTCGATTTGATAAATAGCCGCACGAAGGTAATATTTTAAATTAATAAGCGTTGCTTAGCGCATATGAACGAGTTTTCAGCGCACGAGGATAACACATTCGAGTCTACTCAAAATTACATCTTTGGGGCATTCATCCGCAATCTTGCGGGCACCCTTGAGACACTCTTATAGTACATTTGGTGTACGATACTCCTTGCCCGCCGTGCGCGTCCGTGATAAGCCTCTCGGCATCCAGCCTGCCCGGTGCACCTTTGCGCGGGCAAGGGCCAGACAGGCACCTTCAATGCGGCGGGCGTTTGATGACTTCCACCGAGGGCACGCATCCACCAGCCGCCGCCTGAGGCGAAGTAGCTCCAGGCATGGCCTCTTCAAGCCACACCCGGACTATGAGGCCCTTCATGGCCTGCTTTCGGCTACCTTGTGGAGCTCGACCAGGTGCTTCATTGGTCGCTAAAAGCACGGATGTCGGCCTCGACATCTTGAGACGAAGACCTTCTCCGTTGAGCTCCCTCCTCGGCCCGGTAGAATCGGCGACATCGGACACGCTGCGAGGCAGATCTGCAAGCGCCTAGGAGAGCTCGAATTCGGGTAAGTAACGGGTAATTCACATTCACATGCTTGCTTTGCATGAAAAAGCCTTACCGCCGCTATTTTCTTCACCGCCTCAATCTCCTGGAGGGCCTTATGGGCCTCGGCCTTAGCGGCTTTGGCACTTTCAAGAGCCGAGGCAAGCTCGGACTCTCGAGTCTTCGAGTCGCGCTCCAAACTCTCATGCTTTTCCATGAGAGCCTGGAGCTCTTGCCGCACCTCCGCCACCCGCGCCTCCTACTTCTCTCGCTCCGCTCGTTCCACGGCCGCATTATGTTCGGCCGCGGACACGGCCTCCTTCAGGGTCGCCACCTCGTTCGTGGCCCCTGTAGTACCCACGTTATCCTTGTTATTTCTATTGCAACCAAAATCCTTTTCTGTAAGGTACAAATTTAATGCGGTGTTACTCACCTTCTTTGTCTTCGAGCTGCTTCTTGGCAAGGCCGAGCTTGTTCTCGGACCGCTCGAGGTTCTGCTTCAAAGCATCGACCTCCGCAGTCAGTGCGGCAGAGGTCAGAACCGCAGCCTGCAAACCCATATTGACATAATTTTTAGAACTCCTGCGTATATCTTTTTTAGATCCTCAGTCCGGTTTTTCTTTCCGAACACCGAACCGAGCATCAGGGGCTACTGTCTATGCGGTATTACATTACATATTTTAAAACTTCTTACCTCAAAGCCTGTTAGAAGGCTCTGCAAGCTTCGGTCAGCCCGCTCTTGGCGAAGCTGAACCTTGAATCACCGCACTCATAATAGTGCGGTGTTCTTCCTCGATGGAAGCACCGTTGGCGCCTCCAACAAGTTGTTGGCGCCTCGGTTGGGCGGAGGCTACGGTGTCACGGTCTTGCCCTTCTTCTGAAGGGCGCTGCGGACTCGGAACCACTGCGGGTTCGGCATGGAGTCGGCGCAAAAGTCTGGAGGCTGCCTTGTGGCACCTCCGAGCCTCCTCTGATGGGTCCCTCACAGGATCCCACCTCGGCGTCCTCGGCATCGCGAGGTGGAAGCGGTCGGAATGGAATCTACATCCGGCGGAGCCAAGGACCCGCTTGATGAAGCGGGAAGATCATCCTCGGCGGACTACGGGTAGTGTGCGGCATTAGAAGGACACTACGTGGCACAAAGAGAAATTATAAATCATTGAGAATCCGGATACTCACGATCTTGCCGGAGGCTTGGCCCTTGAGGGCCACCCTTCGTCGCCAACGTTGGCATTGGCGGAGCTGTCCGGAGGAAGGGTCCTCCCCCTCTTGGACCCTTCTGCCTCCCCTGTTGGGGAAGCCTTCCTCTTCCTCTCTCCCCCCTCCTAGGCAGAGTCCTCTTTCTCCTCCTCGTCTTCGGGGGAGGAGTCCGCCTTGGAGCCATCGGACGATGAGTCTGATACCACCTGGCGACGGGAACTCCTTCGGGTTCCCGTGGCCTTCTTTTTGTCCTTCTTCTCTGGCACCACATAAAGTGTCGGGAGTAGCAGCCCGTTAAGCAGTATCCGCTGGGTCTTGGGGAGGGCCGACGATTAACTTGTCGCACGTCCTCTGCCAGATCTGTTAAAGGCATTGGGAATTTCAGATCCCTCAATAGAGTCAAACTATGAAAGAAATAAATGTCCCATAAAGGATAACATATCTTACCACACCGGCGGGCGTTTAAATGCTGAATCCGCGATCTTGATGCGTGGATGCGAGGCTTCTCCCCTTGAACAGCACCCTCCGAGCAACCGTGCGTTGTGTCGAAGAGCCCGCCGAGGGTCGGTGTTGTGCGGATCAAACTCCCACAGATTGAAGGCCCGTTGTTGGCGGGGAGAATCCGGTGACGAGCATGACTCGGATCACGTTGACAAGCTTGAGCTTCTTGTTCACGAGTGCAGAGCGGGGCTCGAGTCGGTCGGCTCCTCCGAACTGCCCCATAGCAAGCCCTTCTCTTTCCGGGAGGTGAGCTGCATGGGGTACGAGAATCGAACTCGGGGCGCTTCCCATTTATGGTCACGCGGCTCGGTGATGTAGAACCACCCCGATTGCCACCCTTTGATGGTTTCCACGAAGGCGCCCTCGAGCCAGAGGACGTTGGGCATTTTGCCCACCATGGCACCTCCACACTCCACTTGGACGCCCTTCACTACCTTCGGCTTGATATTGAAGGTTTTTAGCCACAAGCCGAAGTGGGGCTGGATGCAGAGAAAGGCCTCGCACACGACGATAAACGCCGAGATGTTGAGGATGAAGTTTGGCGCCCGGTCGTGGAAGTCGGGCCGTAGTAGTACATGAGCCCCGGATGAAGGGATGAAGTGGGAAGCCCGATCCGCGGAGGAAGTGGGGAAGTAATATGACCCTCTCATGGGGCACTGGGGTGGGGATGAGCTGCCTTGTCGGGCGGCCGGTCTTGCGATGTCGCTGGATAGGTATCCGGCGCCCGCGCAGATTTTCGATGTGCCCCTCCGTAGCGGAGGAGACCATCCACTTGCCTCCCGCTCCGGACATGGCTGGAGAAGGTTGAGGCGAGATGTCTGAACAGGCGCCGGAGCTCGAGTCTTGTGAGATGGATAAGCAAAGGAGGAAGAAGGCGTGGGTAAAAAGGTGGATCCTTATCCCTTATATATGGGCGGACGAAGACTATGTGTCCCCACCGCCTGGTAAAACTCGCTTATCTCCCAAGCGCCACCATCAATGGCGCGGTTGGGTTACTACGTCCGTATTGATGGGAATCCCGAATAAGGGAACACGATCTACTGCTCGATAAGGCGTGCCAAGAAACCGCCGCTAAACGCTACCGAGGTGGTATAATAAAAAGCGATTCAAGTAAAGGCTTGGTGGTGGTATGACGTCATGCCACAAAATCGTCGCCAGATTGAACTTGTGTACATATTACTCTCTCACGGTGGAGCGTGGAATTTATTTTGCGAGCGGACACTATCTGGCGTTCACAATCTTCCATGAATTATTCGGAGGAGGAACCCGCCTTGCAATGCGAACAATATGCCGCCGGACTCATCGTCATTGAAGCCTGGTTCAGGGGCTCTTGAGGAGTCTGGACTAGGGGTGTCCGGATAGCCGGACTATCATCATCGGCCGGACTCCAAGACTATGAAGAAACAAGATTGAAGACTTCGTCACGTGTCCGGATGGGACTTTCCTTGGTGTGGAAGGCAAGCTTGGCGATACGGATATGTAGATCTCCTACCATTGTAACCGACTCTGTGTAACCCTAGCCCTCTCCGGTGTCTATATAAACCGGAGGGTTTTAGTCCGTAGGACGAACAACCATTACAACAATCATACCATAGGCTAGCTTCTAGGGTTTAGCCTCCTTGATCTCGTGGTAGATCCACTCTTGTACTACCCATATCATCAATATAAATCAAGCAGGAGTAGGGTTTTACCTCCATCGAGAGGGCCCGAACCTGGGTAAAAACATCGTGTCCCTTGTCTCCTGTTACCATCCGCCTAGACGCACAGTTCGGGACCCCCTACCCGAGATCCGCCGGTTTTGACACCGACACAATCCTTTTTCCATAGGATGATACGATGTTTGGCCTCTCCGAGAAAGCGCTCGCCGTCACCTCCAGGAATGTCAAGTTGTAGCTCCGAATATGGTGGGTCCACCACCTCATCAACCAAGACACGAGCATAGCCCGCTGGAATCGGGTTGCAATGGAAGGTTGCCTCGGGGGGATTTGTAAAAGCAACGCCATCCACCACCTTCATGGATATGTTCTTCATTTTGACGTGTAGCTCGCAGCTAGTGTTCTCCGTGATGTCATCCACGGGGTATCTACCCAGCATTGCATCGTGCGGGACGGAACCCACGCTGCTTCTCGGCATGGATGGGCCGGTGCTATCAATGCTGGATCATCCGCTAGCTGCTGCATTCTTTGAGACCCCTTTGCTTGGGTAAGTGAGTCAATCTGCTCCTGCTGCCGCTGGAATTTGACCGCCAATTCCGCTTGACTTTCTTCTAGGCCTTGAAGGCGTTCATAGTCCCGCTTCCTCTGCTCCTCCTCCATCTTCCTCTTCTTCTCCTCCATAATCTTCTTTCTCGCCTTGGTTCTCACGTAGTCGGTGTTCCATTCTGAAACCCTCATACCACGGAATAGCGCCCTTGCCTCGTGTTCTTCCAGTGTTCAGATTTCCCGAGACGCCAGCGTAAGCTCGTCGTTCTCTCTGTTGGGCTGGAACACCCCGATTGTGCCTCTTCTATTGCAACAAGTATCGCATCGTCGGCTCCTTGAGACTTGCCCTCGTCGAAACATTGCACATCTCCGGGTCCAACTCCCCCATGCGCATAGAACCAAGTCCCGACCACAGGGGCAGCTCTTAATAACCGGAGTGACACCTGCATCCTCCATCTCTTTCTCGGACTTATCCCACTTAGGCATTGCCACCGCGCAGCCACCGCCCCACTTATGGAACTTATCCTTTTTTCGGCATTCTTCTTGTTTATTCTCGACCGTTCCTTAGCTAATTCCGAATCCTTTAATTTCACGAAATCGTCCCAATGAGCATGTTGGTTCTCTAGTGTTCCCTTGAATACTGGAGTCTTCCTTCCTCGCTTGACGTACTTGTTCCATTCACGATTCTTGTGGTTCTTGAATGCAACCGCCATCTTTCTAAGAGCAGCGTCCTTGACTTTCTGCACATCTGCTTTTGTGAAATGATCTGCTAGGGTGAAATGTTCCATGAGAGTATCCCAAAGCAGATCATTTTGATTCTTGTTGACAAAAGTAACATCTGGACGTGGCTTTGCTGGCTCTCTCCATTCTTGAAGTTTGATCGGGAGTTGGTCCTTCACAAGAACTCCGCACTGACGAACGAACTTGTCCGCAATCTTCTTAGGCGCTAATGGTTCGCCAATGGGGCTGCATGCCTCGATATTGTACTTTACGCCTGCTTCAACTTTTGTTCGGCCTCGTTTAGTCATTTTGCACGAAGATTTGCTCGATCCGGATGGCTGAAAGAACAAAGATCGATTCGTTAATATATCTTCAAGTCATTTAAAACATGTGATGCTCACCAGATGCCTCGCTATATAAATATATATACCTCGCCGGTCTTTGTTGTTTCAGGATCAACATGTTCTTCGTCATCATCATAGTCGTAGTTCATGACTTCATCAATTCGGTCGTCGCGATCGAATATCATATCACCCTCTCCGTGTTGTTTAGAAATTGAGCCGTCATAATCTTCTTCATTCGATCATCATCGGCCCGCGTATCATATCGAACATGGTGCATTCTCCTCTCTGTCGGTATTATCTGCCATAGCTTTTATTTAACTAATCCAAAAGAAATATAAAACAATTTAGTATTCAAATTACATCGTCTCGAATAATAGATATAATCTCGAATACATCGTCTAGAATAATAGATATTTTCTCGAATACATCGTCTCGAATAATATATAATATTGAATAGTGCATCACTGGCTAGGTAGCTAATAAAGATCGAATACTACAGAAGAATCTAGGACACTCGCGGTTCCTGCGGCGCGGGCGGTGGACACCCAAAGAGAAGGAACCCTCACAGGATCATAGCTGAAGTGAGATCCCCGAAGAAACTGCCAGGTATTGGAGAACCTGCCGCCCTCTAACGCAACCATGTAGCGATGAACGTGCTCGTCCTCCTCCCTGACACGGCGATGTACCACCTCCGGTGGGGCCGGGTCCCTTGGCACCGAAACTGGCCCACGCGAACGCCACCAAACGAGATCAGGGTCGACGACGGGACCGGGGCGGGTTCCTCATCAGCGGCGCGCCCTCGAGCAGCACCTCCGGTGCCAGCCAGTGGAGCCAGTCCGGACATGGGTCGGCTGGGCGTCGTCATGACGGGTCGACGGCGAGATGCGGGCGGGCATCGTCGAGAACAAATACTAGCTATATGCCCATAAAAAGTAACATTTTTTAATGATTGGATTTTGATAACTAAAATTTCTAACATTTCTATATAACACTAATTATGCTATCATTGCATATGTCAAAATCTATATACTATTTCATACTAATTAAGTATCTAACACTAAAAACAGAAAACACAACTTCTATACATCCATTAAAAACTGAAAAACAACATTATATAAAATAATTCCATACTAATTAAACACTAATTATATCCATCTAACATGCATTCATACATATATAATAGTGAAAAATAATAATCTAAATAATCTAAACTAATTAAACATACAAAATACGTATATACTAATATATACATGCATTAATTCATACATATGTACGTGTGTGTGTGTGTGTTCATCATGCATGCTTGTGTGTGTGTGTGTATGGGCTCGGGGGCGCCGCCATGGTAGCCACCGGGGAGAGAGGGTTAAGGGGAGAGCTCACAGCGGGCGGCAGCGACAGCGAGGCGACGGCCGGGCAGCGACAGCGGGGCAACACGACGGGACGGGACGGCAGCGCGCCGGGACGGGCCTGGCGGCGGCGGAGATGAGGGCGGCGGCGACGGGAAGCGGCGGCGACGGGGCGAAGGCGGCGATGGAGACGAGCGGCGACGGAGACGATCGAGGGCGGCGGCGGCAGCGGCGGAGACGGAAGCGGAGGAACAAACGAGAGGGAAAACGAAATTTTCGGACGTGTTGTATATATAGAGGCACCTTTAGTACGGTTGGAGCCACCAACCGGTACTAAAGGCCTGTTTTGGCCAGCCAAGCAGCGAAGCGACCCCTTTAGTACCGGGTGGTGGCACAAACCGGTACTAAAACCCCTTTAGTGCCGGTTTGTGCCACGACCGGTACTAAAGAAGTCTTATTAGCAGTGCGGTGCGCTTGCAAGTTTAGTCCCACCTTGCGGCGAAGGCGATCGACTGGTTTATAAATCCAGCCAGCGGCCCTTTCAACTCCTCTATATAGCAGGCTTACGGGCCTAACTAGGGCTGCTGCCTGTGAGCCTGCTGGCCCTTACGGGCCTGCATTCGCACACCCTAGGTCCAGCGAGGCCCACCGGGCAGCGCCCAACATTTTTTATAATTTTTTTCTTTTCTGCATTATTTTTTATTTTTTTTGCTTTATTTATTTTTGTGTTGTTTTTTGTGTATTCAGAGTTTCTTTGTGAATATTTTTGCTTTAGGTACAAAAATTACAAACTTTCTGTTAGTGCCCGTAGTTTTCAAATTTGAATAGTTTAAATTTTGAATTATTTGAAATTAGTGTGAACCACTAGTTTGTGAATAACTTAACTTTGAAAAAGGTTTTTTCAGTGATTCTTTTTTCTTATGTTTAATATTAGTGTGTTTTATCATTATATTCAATTTAGTAATGCTTAGGTTATTTAAAAATGAAATGCCTTTGTAATAGTTCAGTTTTAAATGGAAACCCCGATACTTGAAAGAGATTGTCCATTTTGTACACGAAGTGCATCCAGTTTTTGCCGTAACCCTCTCTACTTTCTTGCACATGCTATGTGTATGAAATTATGATGCCATGCCAACTTTCAACCTTTTCTAAGTTCATTTGAAATGCTTTTCAATTTTAGGGTCATTTAGCTGGAAAGAAATCAGTAAATGCATGAAACGAATTTGTTTGCACATAAAATTTCTTCGCGTTTCAAATGCCAAAACACATAACTACCCTAACTATTATAGACATTCCCTCCTGTGTGTGAAACACAAAAGAAAGTGATGATAGTGAAGCCGATCACATCCCAGATCTTTGGGTGTGAAACTTTTTCTTCGCGTGTGTCCCTTTGCGCCGTAACCATGGAAAATATTCATCATTTAACGGGATGCTCGGGTCAATATTCACTGTGAATGGAGCAATTTCATCAAACTTTTCATAATCTTCTGACTTGTCATCTTGTCATCCACTCCCACGATGTTTCTCTTCCCGAAAAGAACTATGTGCCGCTTTGGCTCATCGTGCGATGCATTCGCTTCCTTATCTTTTCTTTTTCTTGGCTTGGTAGACATGTCCTTCACATAGAAAACATGTGCCACATCATTGGCTAGGACGAATGGTTCGCTCAAGCGCATACGCAAGATTGTTGAGATCCATTGTTGTCATTCCGTCTGGGTCTTCCGTTACCCGCCTCGTGTCATATTGACCCATTTGCACGAAACAAAGGGACCTTTAAACCACGTCGATAGTCAAGTTACCATATGTCCTGTATATAACCATAATATGTTTCCTTTCCCGTCTTGGTTTCTGCATCAAAGAGGACACCACTGTTTTGGTTGGTGCTCTCTTATCTTGGGCGATCGTGTAAAATGTATTACCATTTATCTCGTACCCTTTGAAAGTCATTATATTCGAAGATGGTAACTGGGACAGCAAGTACAGGTCATCTTCAATAGAGGTGTCATGCATGGTGCGTGTTCGCAACCAGTGGCGAAACTCCTGGTTTGTTCACGTGTAATCCAGTCATCGACCGCCCGGGTGTTTGGAGCGTAGCAAATTCTTGTGTTCATCCATATACGGAGCCACCAAGGTGGAATTCTCAGAAGCGTGTAGTGTGCTTCAATGAGAATGTCCGTCCATACATATTATTTGTTCCCCTCTAGCGTGCCTTTTCCATCGATGCGCCCTTATGCCGCGATTCAGAACACCAATCGGCTTAAGGTCGAATAAAGTCAATACAAAACTCAATGACCTCCTCATTTTGATGGCCCTTGGAGATGCTTCCTTCGGCCTAGCACGGTTATGAACATATTTCTTTAAGACTCCCATGAACCTCTCAAAGGGAACATATTGTGTAGAAATACAGACCCAAAATGTTAATCTCTTCAAGATAGGTGAACTAGGGCGTGCGTCATGATGTTGAAGAAGGATGGTGGGAACCCCAACTCGAACCCGACAAGACATTGCACCAAATCATTACAGAACCTTGGTATGATTTCTGGATCGATTACCTTACGAGAGATTGCATTGAGAAATGCACATAGCTTCACAATGGCTAATCGAGCGTTTTCGGTAGAAGCCCCTCAATGCAACCGGAAGCGCTTGCGTCATAATCACGTGGCGATCATGAGACTTTAGGTTCGGAACTTTTTCTCTGCCATGTTTATTATTCCCTTTATATTCACGAAGCCGACGGTACCTTAATATCGAAAGGCATTCAAAGAAGATTTCCTTCTCTTCTTTGGTAAGAGCGTAGCTTGCATGACCTCGATGTATGTCGTCTTCTCCGTGCATCGTTGCTGGTCCTCCGTGCCTCGGTGTATCTTTTGTCTTCCCATACACGCCCAAGAAGCCAAGCAGGGTCACCCAAAGATTCTTCGTCACGTGCATCACGTCGATTGCGGAGCGGACCTCTAGGTCTTTCCAATATGGCAGGTCCCAAAATATAGATTTCTTCTTCCACATGGGTGCGCGTCCGTCAGCGTCCTTCGAAATAGGTTGTCCGCCAGGACTCTTTCCAAATATCACCTTCAAATCCTTGACCATATCATGTACATCAGCACCAGTACGGTGGCGAGGCTTCGTCCGGTGATCCGCCTCACCTTTGAAATGCTTGCCTTTCTTTCTTACGGGATGCCTGCTCGGAAGAAATCAACAATGTCCCAGGTACACATTCTTCTTACAACTATTCAAATATATACTATCGGTATCATCCAAACAGTGCGTGCATCCGCGGTATCCCTTGTTTGTCTGTCACGAAAGGTTACCGAGAGCAGGCCAATCATTGATGGTCACGAACAACAACGCCTTTAGGTCAAATTCTTCCCCATGTGATCATCCCACGCACGCACACCTGTTCCATTCCACGCTTGTAAGAGTTCTTCAACTAATGGCCTTAGGTACACATCAATGTCGTTGCCGGGTTGCTTAGGGCCTTGGATGAGCACCGCATCATAATGAACTTCCGCTTCATGCACAACCAAGGAGGAAGGTTATACAAACATAGAGTCACGTGCCAGTGCTATGGTTGCTGCTCTGCTCCCCAAAAGGATTAATGCCATTTGCGCTTAGACCAAACCATACGCTCCTTGCATCATCTGCAAACTCCTTCCCGTACTTTATTTCGATTTTTCTCCACTGCGACCCGTCAGCGGGTACTCTCAACTTTCCGCCTTTCTTACGGTCCTCTCGTGCCATCGCATCGCTTTGGCATGCTCTTTGTTTTGGAACAACGTTTCAACCGTGGTATTATAGGAGAATACCACATCACCTTGGCAGGAATCTTCTTCTTGGGGCGCTTGCCCTCGACATCACCAGCTCATCGCGGCTGATCTTATAGCGCAATGCACCACATACCGGCAAGCGCTCAAATCCTCGTACTCACCGCGGTAGAGGATGCAATCATTAGGGCATGCATGTATCTTCTGCACCTCTAACCCTAGAGGGCAGACAGCCTTCTTTGCTTCATACGTACTCTCGGGCAATTCGTTGTCCTTTGGAAGCATATCCTTTATCATTACCAACAACTTTCCAAATTCCTTGTCGATACACTATTCTCGCCTTCCATTGCAGCAATTCCATGTGGTGCCCAGCTTTTTCTTGTCACCTATGCAATTACGGTACAACAATTTTTGTGATCCTCTAACATGCGCTGCAACTTCTTCTTCTCCAAATCACTTGCGCAGTTTCTCTTTGCATCGGCAATGGCCCGACCTAGATCATCAACGGCTCATCTAATGCCTCTTCTTCAGCTTCTTCCCGCATTGCCGGCTCAGCTTCTTCTGCATTACCGGCTCAGCTTCTTCCCCATTGTTGTATCATCGTCTTCGGGAACCCATGGCGGGATAGTCTGTCGTCGTCCTCTTCTTCTTCATTGTCTTCCATCATAACCCCTCTTTCTCCGTGCTTGGTCCAAACATTATAGTGGGGCATGAAACCGGACTCAAACAGGTGGACGTGAATGGTTCTTGACGTAGAGTAATTGCAACCATTCTTACAGCCAGCACATGGACAAGGCATAAAACCATCCGCCCGCTTGTTTGCCTCAGCCGCAAGCAGAAAAGTATGGACTCCCTCAACAAACTGGGGAGAGCATCGGTCATCGTACATCCATTGTCGGCTCATCTTCATTACACAAAACCGAATAGACCAAATTAATACAAGTTCATACATAAAGTTCATACAACACTTAAATGCAACAAACAAATAACTCTCTAGCTATAGCATTTAAATGCAACAACAAATGCGATCAAGATCGCAACTAAGGTAACAATTGACCCAACAGCATAATGATATCAAGCCTCACTATCGATGGCATATTTTCTAATCTTTCTAATCTTCAAGCGCATTTTCTCCATCTTGATCTTGTGATCATCGACGACATCGGCAACATGCAACTCCAATTCCATCTTCTCCCCCTCAATTCTTTTCAATTTTTCTTTCAAGTACTCGTTTTCTCTTTCAACTAAATTTAACCTCTCGACAATAGGGTCGGTTCAATTTCCGGTTCACATACCTCCTAGATAAAAATATCTATGTCAACTTGATGGGCATAATTTGTCATAAACACGAAATGCAACAAATAGTTTTAAAAGAGAATATACCACATCCGAATCATAACAAGGACGAGGGCCGACGGGACGGATATCAAAACCATGGCACTATGTATAACAAACAACGACGGGTAAGATAATTATTATACGAGTAACTATATATCCAAATCACACAAACATCAATTTTTATATAAAATTTCATGAACAGGAGGCTCACCACAAGGTGGTGCCGCGACGGACAGTGTGAGCGATCGACGGTGGTTACGACGGAGATTGAGAGGCACTAAGTAAACCACACCTACATATGCAAACTAAGTGTTATTTTTGACCTCAAATTGCATATAAATCAAATACTAGCACATATATATATTTCCTCCCAAATTACTAAACTCACAAATTAATAACTATATAAAGCATTGCAAGAGCTAATCTAGCAATGAGAGATGAAAGGACAAAGTTGCTAACCTTTGTGATCACTTGAATGGATGGGGGCCTTCAAATCTTGACAAATTTTGGGCAAAATGTGTGATGAGCTCGAGGGGAGAAGAGGAAGAACAGAGAGGAGAGGAGAGGGGAAAGGGGGGAGAACAGAGCGAGCTGGACGAAGGGTTTATATGCAGGAGGACCTATAGTACCGGTTCGTGGCACGAACCGGTACTAAAGGTGCTGGAGGGGGCCCAGACTGACAACATCCTGCCACCACTCTCATTAGTACTGGTTCGTGGCACGAACTGGTGCTAAAGGTTAGCCACGAACCGGTACTAATGAGAGCGGCCCGGCTAGCCATTGGAACCGGCACTAATGTATACATTTGTGCTGGCTCTAATACAAACCGGCACTAATGTTCTTCACGTTTGACCCTTTTTCTACTAGTGAACTCCTATGGCTAAGTGAAAGTGGTAAAGCATTATAGTCCGGTTGCCTAGTTTGCCGCGCTACCACCTCCTTTATAGGACCAAGACATTGGATCAACTGTGAAAATGCGCCTTTTGTAAACACCCCCGCATTATATGCGTGGGGGCTGAAGCCAAAGACTGCCATCTTTCAGGTTATATACACATATACATTAACGGCCGCACAGGAGGTATTTCAATTCTTGAAGGCACAAGTATAAAAAGCTTTTATATTTCATCGAAACATTGTTTCACAATAATACATGTTATTCGAACATAATATCCTTGAGCATCTGCGTCTCTATTAAACGAGCGCCTGCAGAACTTCCTGAAAATAGTGCTCGACAGGTACTCGGCTTTCGTCCGAATCTTGGGATGCAACATCGGTGGCCTTCATCTCGGCCCAGTATGTCTTGACACGGGCAAGAGCCATCCGCGCACCCTCTATGCATGCCGACCTCCTCATTGCATTGATATGCGGCACCGCACCAAGGAACTGTTGCACCAAGCCAAAATAACTCTTCGGCTCGGGCCTCTTCGGCCACAAAAGACTCACGACATCCTTCATGGCAAGTCCGAATAACCTATTCAGCTCCGCCCATTCGGCTAAGCGATCGGTTAATGGAAGTGGGCGCTCTGGATTATGGAACTGCGACCAAAAAACCTTTTCCATTACGTGATCCTTTTGATCTTGGAAGTGTTCGGCCGCGTCCGCGGCACTTGCCGCCAAGTCTAGATAAGCATCCTCCGCACTCCACAGCTGGTCCAACAGAGCATATTTCGGATCCATGAATGTCCTCCACAGCAGAAAGGGCTTTCCAGCCGCGATATCTCCGGCCTGACGCAGCTCCTCTTTCATAGCTCTCATTGCAGAGCAAGCATCCTTGGCCTCGGCAGTGGCCTTCTTCAGGTCCTCTTGTACCGCTCGATCTTCTTTTTCAAGAAGCTTGCAGCGGTCGGCAGCATTCTTCAACTTCACGGCCATCTCGGCCATTTCCTTCTTGCTTCGGCAGTGAGCAGCCTGTTCGGCTTTTAGCTCTTCAGCCGCCTTTAAGGCAGCCACATCACTCTTTCTGGCCTGCTCCTTAGCTCGGGCGAGCTCCACCGAAGGTTCTCCATGGCAGCGGCACCATCTGCATCAAGCATACATGTTGTAAGGCACGGTCATCAAGCTCCCTTACCAGTTGTCCGCGGAGAAATTGCATACCTTGTGACTCATCAAGTCGCTTATTGACAAGCGTGATGTGGGCATCCGCCACGTCAAGTTGCCGCTTTAGTTCGGCAAATTCATCAGTCCGGCCAGCCACCGGACCCTTCGCCACCTACATAGAAGGGCGACATATTATACCTGGGATTATGATCCTCGGCGCGCTGTCATTTTTTGACAACACACCGAGCCTCAGGGGCTACTATCTACACAGGGCGCGTTTTATATGCGGAACTGTCAGAAGGTACATCATTTTGCGTACCTCAAAACATGTCAGTAAACTTCTGACAGCTTCATGCAATCCGCTCTCAGTGGATGAAATCCTTTCAATCACCGTACCCATTAACGCACGGTGATCTTCTGAGATAGACGCCCGCCCGAGAAGATCCTTCAACTCCTCCGACCGTACACCAGGTGGTGCCGGACTCGTCCGATGGCCTTTTTCGAAGGCCGGACTCATAGGGCTTTGAGGGGACATACGACTGCCTTCCGGCCCCACCGGACTCGGAGAAACCCTCTGCGACGACACCTCGGGGTCGCCCGCCTTGCAAGACGGTACGGCAGGGGAGGCGTTTCGCTCTCCATCATCTCCGAACGAAGATCCCCCGAAGATGAGCTCTACTGAGAAGGGCTGAGATCCGAACTACAAGGTAAAATTTCGGTTATCTTCATCAGAAATAGGGCAGGGATATCCTTTATTTTAAAAAGAACTCCCCTTTTTACTTACGGCTCGGTGGAGGGCTGATCCCCTTGGGGGCACAATGCGGCCGAGGCATCTCTCGGCGCAGGACCCTCTGACGAAGATTTTTTCCCCCGCTTTGAGACCATGGTCTCCGGGTCTTCAGAGGCGGTCCTCTTCTTCCCTTGGATAGAGGGATTCTCGATCCCTCCTTTCCTGACAGCCTCCTTCGCGGAGGCGGTAGCTTCCTTGTTCCCTCCTTCACCTTCTTCCGAAGGTGTAACCTCCAGCATCCTGGTTAACACGGGATCTGGCGTGGTCTCATGGAGGGGGGCTGGACACCTGATTAACTTTGCTTTCGCTATCCACTCCTGTTCAAGGGACAACTCTTTTAAAGGGCAAGTTCGTGATAAATATGGGATAGTGTGTCCGGATACAGGGCTACTTACTTGAGTATCCGGGCGCTTGCAGCTCAGACATGCGTCCTCGGACAAGTCCGGACACATCGCTTGTGATCCGAAGAAAAGCTTGTACATCTCCACGGGCGTCGCGCCCATAAAATGTTAGAGAGCTCATGGTCCCTCCGGGTTAAATTCCCACAGGCAGAGGGGGCGACGTTTGCAGGGCAGGATGCGATTTAATCAAGATGACTGCGCTACTACGACCAGTGAGTGATCTCTCTAGGAGGTCTTGAATGCGGCCCTGCAACAAGGGCACGTCCTTGGACGGCCCCCAGTCAAGTCCTTTATTGACCCATGACGCCAGCCGCGGTGGAGGACACGAGCGAAAGGCAGGTGGCGCCACCCATTTGGTGCCCCTGGGAGCTGTGATATAAAACCACTCTTGTTGCCATAGGCTGAGCTCCTCTTGAAAAGAGCCCTCGGGCCATGGAGCATCAGCATTCTTGCTTATAACAGCCCCTCCGCACTCTGCCAGTTGCCCCTTGATCATCTTCGGCTCCACTTTGAATGTCTTGAGCCACAATCCGAAGTGAGGGGTAATGCGGAGGAAGGCTTCGCATACGATAATGAACGATGAGATGTGGAGGATGCACTCCGGATCCAAGTCATGAAATTCCAGCCCATAGTAAAACATGAGCCCCCTCACGAAGGGGTCCGTCGGGAAGCCTAGCCCCCGAAGAAAGTGAGACGCTAACACTACGCTTTCGCCAGGCTTGGGAGTGGGAATAACCTACCCTTGGGCAGGCAGCCTATGCGAAATTTCACTGGTTAGATACATGGCATCTCTTAGCTTTAGCATGTCTTCTTCCGTAACGGAGGAAGGCATCCACCGGCCTTGCAGGTCAGAGCCGGACATCATCGAAGGTCCGAAGCGCCTGAATCTGGAGCTTTGGGTGTTGGAACTCGAGGCGAGGGGCGGATTCGATTGAGATTGAAAGAAAGGAGTGGAGCCTTGGTCTCTTTATAAAGAGGTTGAATACTAAGAGCCTTCCCCGTGACCGTTCGGGGCTCGCCTTCGATAGAGGAGACGTGCCAACAGGCACGACTGGGTTACCCACGCCCGTATTAATGAGAATCTCGGAATAAGGGGACACGATCTCTGCTTTGACAAGATGTGCCAAGGAAAACCGCCTCGCTAAACGCGCTGAGGTGGGACAGTAAAAACGATTCGAATAAAGGCTTGGCCGTGGTGTGATGTCACGCCACGAAATATGTCAGCAGATTGAATTTGTGTAAATATTATTCTCTCTACGGTGGTATGTGGAACTTATTTTGCAGAGCCGGACACTATCCTTGTGTTCAAAATCTTCTATGAAGTATTCGGAGGAGGAACCCGCCTTGCAATGCCGAAGACAATATGCGCGCCGGACTCGTCGTCATTGAAGCCTGGTTCAGACTCCGAGGAGTCCGGATTAGGGGTGTCCGGATGGCCGGACTATAGCCTTTGGCCGGACTCCTGGACTATGAAGATACAAGATTGAAGACTTCGTCCCATGTCCGGATGGGACTTTTCTTGGCGTGGAAGGCAAGCTTAGCGATACGGATATGTAGATCTCCTACCATTGTAACTGACTCTGTGTAACCCTAACCCTCTTCGGTGCCTATATAAACCGGAGGGTTTTAGTCCGTAGGACAGAACAACAATCATACCATGGGCTAGCTTCTAGGGTTTAGCCTCTCTGATCTCGTGGTAGATCTACTCTTGTACTACCCATATCATCCATATTAATCAAGCAGGAGTAGGGTTTTACCTCCACCGAGAGGGCCCGAACCTGGGTAAAAACATCGTGTCCCTTATCTCCTGTTACCATCCGCCTAGACGCACAGTTCGGGACCCCCTACCTGACATCCGCCGGTTTTGACACCGACACCCCCGACCCTATTTATAAAGAAAAGGGGGGCAAACGGCAGGCGCGAAAATCGAGGGGCCTGAAGCGGCGAAAGGGGGCGCAGCTGTCGCCTCAATCTTCGGGAGCAATAAATGAAGGGTATCTTTTTATGCAGAAATGACATCATGACGATTTACTGTAGTGACAGAAGATGACGTCACGGCGGTTCACCAAGGTTTACAGGGAGAGACAATCTGGCGGTTTACGGAGAATCATTACAAGGTGTTCATGGAATTTTCCTAAGTGTTGAAGATTGACATGAACAGGTTCAAATCAATCTGGGGCCTAATGTTGAGGATATAACCACTGAGTATAAACCGCCCAGGAGGGGCCGGTTCACGCTTAGCTATACTGAAGCCCATGAAGGCAAGAAGATGGCGCTTTACTGATAAAGTCTAGAGGCCCAGAGCCCGGAGGCGGATTAGGGCCCATAGTTGTAACGCCCCGGATCCGATGCGCCAGGTGTTCGCCAGTTATTCGCCGTCGTTGCCATGTCATTTGCTTGCGTGTTGCACTTTGCCATGTCATCATCTGCATTTTATCATGTCATCATGTGCATTTCATTTTGCATACATGTTCGTCTCATGCATCCGAGCCTTTTCTCCGTTGTCCGTTTTGCAATCCGGCACTCCTATGTCCTCCGGCGTCCCCTTCTTCTCTCTTGTTGTGAGCGGGTATTAAACTTTCTCGGAATGGACCGACGTTTGCCAAGCGGCCTTGGTATAGCACCGGTAGACCGCCTGTCAAGTTTCGTGCCATTTGGAGGTCGTTTGATACCCCAACGGTTAACCGGGTAACCGTAAAGCCCTCTTTTGTTGCAGCCCAACATCCCTTCCAAAGTGGCCCAAAACCCACCAAACTCCCCTCCATGCTCTCGGTCGTTCGATCACGATCGCGTGGCCGAAAACCGCTCCTCATTTGGACTCTCCTAGCTCCCTCTATGCCTATATATACACCCCCCCTTTCCAAATCCCGGATGATTCCCCCGAAACCCTAAAATTCCTCCCCGCGCCGCCGGACGTGTCCGCCGCGCGGACACGCCCACGCCACGCCGCCCGGCGAATCTGTCGTGCACGTCACCCCGCCGCCAAGGCGCCAATCAGCGCGCGACACGTAACGCCGCCGTCTCCACCACCGCCGCGGCCAGGGAAACCGGATCGAGCCCTTGAGCACAGCGCCGCCGCCGCCAGCGCCCGCTCGGCCTCAGTTGGCGCCCGCCGACGCTTCGCCCGCCGCCAGGCGCAGCTTCCGCCGCCGCCCTCGGCCGCGCCCACTCATTCATTCACACGCCACACACCGCAAGGCTCATGGCGCCGCTTTCCTGCCTCCGCCGCCATCGCCATACCGCCTCGCCTCCCCGCCGCCTCGGCGCCGCCGCCTGCCCCGCCACCTCGCCAGGCAAGGCCCGCCCTCGCCGCCGCCCATGACCAGCAGCGCCCGCCTCCGTCGGGTCGCCCGCCCTGCCGCTGACGCCACGCCGTATGCCATGCCGCAAGACTGCCTCCGCCGCCCTCTCCAAGGCCGTCCCGCGTCTCCGGCGAGCCACTCCGGCGAGGTCCGGATCTGGATCAGATCCACCAAGCGGCCATCCAAACGGCGCCCCGAGCCCCGGATCCCTCCGTCCCGGGTCCTCCCCGTCCACGTTCTCGCAGGGTATTTTATCCACTAAGTCCCAGTTTTCTGACATTTTCATGCCATATTCATCGCATCACATCTTAGCATCCGTAGCTCCGTTTCGTGCGTATAATATGTCAAATTGTTCGTCTCGATGGGTACATCATTTCATTCCATTGCATCATTTTCATTTGAGGTCATCTTGATGCCCGAAATGCTGTTGGAAGAGTGCTTCAGGATGTTAATCTACTGAAACTGTTATAACTTGCTGTTTTAACATTTTTGCCATGATTTATGTGTGCATCCTATGAGTGTGAGCTCTACATGAATGTTGGACTATGCCATGCCATCTTTCCAGGGGTGTTAACCTTGTATTTTTGTGAGTTGTGTGCTGAGTGCATTGAGCTTGTAAAGTAGGGTAGTTCTTGTGTGTTTTTTTCTGGCAGATTCTGTTATAGTTTGTTGCTATGTTAACATGCTTCCACTAATCATTCTATGCATAATCTGGAGATGCTCTATAAACATGTTTTGATACACATGTCTTGCTCTATCCATTCATGCTCTTGGTTGAAATTATAGCCTGCTGGAACATGTTCATTTCTTGCTCCAAAGTTGCTTGAAAATGTTTCCTGACAGATTGTTTGCATGAGATTCAATTTTCACGAGGTCGTTGTAGTTGATCCGTGTATGCTATGACCTTGCTCTTGCCATGCTTAGCTTCATAAACATGCCTTCTTACTGTTGGTTGCCTTTCCATGCCATGTATTGCTCTGTAGTGAGTGGTTCGAGCTTACGAACATGCCTACTAATCGTTGTTTCTGCCATGTATAAATCTGTTATATAACTTGCCATGTTTACATGGGTGCCATCATATTTTCCGTGCCTTTTTGGCTCATGGTCAGTAAGGGTCTTTTGATATATGCTATTAGTAGATTCATGCCATGCCTTTGTTTGCCATGATATGTTCCTGTAACATGTTGTTTGATAGCTCTAAACATTGCAACCTGATGTTAGTTCTGCTAAAGTCTGAAATTGTTATTACTTGCAATATCTCCATGTCATTTTGAGCATGTTCTAGTTGTTTCTGGAGATAGCTCAGTGTTCATGTTTTGTTATGCTTTACGTGTACTTCATGCCCATGCCTTTTGTTATTATGTTGGGGTGCTGTAGCATATTGTTTTGATGCTTGGAAGATGCCTAGAAGCTGTTTTGGTCAGATTGTTGATATGACTTGTATAGTGTGTGGGTGTTGAACCGTTGCTCCGTTTTGAGTGTGCTCTATATGAAACTTGCTTGTTTTTGCATGTTGCTTCATATTATCATGTTGCATCCTTGTTTTGAGGTGTTTGCTTGATGTTTGTATGCATTTTGCATCAATGCCATGCTTAACTTGTTTTGCTCATATCTTCTAGGCCGTAGCTCCGAATCTAATGAACTTTATATGTAACTTGACTAGAATTTCGTGTAGATTCTCTTGGTGCATCTTAACTCGCTGTTTAACAACTTGAACATAATGTTTATTCAGTTCTGGACCAATTTCGAAATATGCATATGAGGACTTACCGGAATTGTTATATGTTGTTTCCGGCCTCATTTATACTTGCCTTGATGTGTTGTTCTTGTATGCATCATCTCTTGCCATGAGTAGCTTCATGTAGCTTGGTCATGCATCATGCTTGTTGTGCATCATGCCTTGTTCATGTGTGGTGTGTTTACTATGTTGTGTGCTTCTTCTCGATAGTTCCCGTTTCGTTGCGATCGTGAGGATGCGTTCGTCTGCGTGTGGTTCGTCTTCGTGGTTTCATCTTCTTCATGGACTCGTTCTTCTTCCTTGCGGATTTCAGCAAGATGACCGCTACTGGATCTCACTACTATCATTGCTATGCTAGTTGCCTCGTTCTTTCGCTATGCTTTGCGCTACCTATTACTGTTTGTCCACCATCCCAAATTGCCATGAAACTCTAACCTTTGACACCTTTCCTATGCAAACCGTTGTTTGGCTATGTTACCGCTTTGCTCAGCCCTCTTATAGCGTTGCTAGTTGCGGTGAAGTTGAAGATTTCTCCATGGTGGACAGGGTTTATGTTGGGATATCACAATATCTCTTATATTATTAATGCATCTATATACTTGGTAAAGGGTGGAAGGCTAGGCCTTATGCAGTGTTTTGTTCCACTCTTGCCGCCCTAGTTTCCGTCATACGGTGTTATGTTCCCGGATTTTGCGTCCCTTGCGCGGTCGGGTGATTTATGGGACCCCGATAGTTCGCTTTGAATAAAACTTGTCCAAAAAGGCCCAACATTGACTTTTACCATTTGCCTCACCACCACCTATTTTTCCCTTGGGAGTCGCTCTCTCGGGTCATCTTTATTTTAGCCCCCGGGCGATGCTTGTCTAAGTGCTGGTCCAAACCGAGCGATGTCCGGCGCCCTGGTAACCGGGTCTATGCCAACTCGACGTCTTGCTCATCCGGTGTGCCACGAGAACGAGTTATGTGCAGCTCCTATCGGGATTTGTCGGCGATCGGGCGGCTTTGCTGGTCTTGTTTTACCATTGTCGAAATGTCTTGATGTACCGGATTCCGAGACCGATCGGGTCTTCCGGGTGAAGGTCTATTCTTCGATGATCGCGAGAGCTTGTCATGGGCTAAGTTGGGACACCCTGCAGGTATAAACTTTCGAGAGCCGTGCCCGTGGTTATGTGGCAGATGGGAATTTGTTAATGTCCGGTTGTAGACAACTTGACACTTGATCCGAATTAAAACACATCAACCGAGTGTGTAGCCGTGATGGTCTCTTCTCGGCGGAGTCCGGGAAGTGAACACGGTTTCTGTGTTATGTTTGACGTAAGTCGGTGTTCAGGATCACCTCTTGATCATTGCTAGCTTCACGACCGTTCCGCTTGTTCTCTTCTCGCTCTTATTTGCGTTGGTTAGCCACCATATTATGCTTAGTCGCTGCTGCAACATCACCACCTTACCCCTTCCTTTCCCATTAAGCTTTGCTAGTCTTGATACCCATGGTAATGGGATTGCTGAGTCCTCGTGACTCACCAGATACTTCAAAACCAGCTTGCGGTGCCTATGTTACCGAAAGCGGTGGCGCAATCAAGCTCAAGGAGGAGCTCGATGAAGATCTTGCCCTTTGTGTTGTTTCGTTCTAGTTGGTCAAGAGTGGAGCCCAGGTTGGGGTCGATCGGGGACCTTTATGTCGATTTGGGGTTCTTCTTTTATTTTGGTTCCGTAGTCGGACCTTGATTGTATCTGGATGATGTAATGCTTTATTCATGTATTTGTGTGAAGTGGCGATTGTAAGCCAACTATGTATCTCTTTCCCTTATGTATTACATGGGTTGTGTGAAGATTACCTCACTTGCGACATTGCTTTCAATGCGGTTATGCCTCTAAGTCGTGCTTCGACACGTGGGAGATATAGCCGCATCGAGGGCGTTACAATAGTGGTGAACCGCCATAGTTGTATACTTGTATTGTAAGTTAGAGAAAGGGAGAGACCGAGCCGAACACTTGTATGAGTCGGCCTCGGGACTCTGTAAACCGGCCGGGTGTCAGCTTGTGTATATAAAGGGACGACCCGGCGGCGGTTCAGGGACAACAGACAACAACTCGAGACTCAGGCAAAGCGTATTTGCTCCCTGGTCATCGAAACCACAATAATTCCATCACAACTAGCGTAGGCTTTTACCTTCATCGAAGGGGCCGAACTAGTATAAACTCTCGTGTCCCTCATCCGGTTTAACCCCTTCAGGCTAATCTCGTTGCGATGGCTCCACGACTAAGTCCTTCCGCTAGGACATCTGACGTGATATTTCCACGACAATTATCTTGTGGTATCGCTGGTCAGGCCTATCAGGAGGAAATCGTGTGGCCTCTCGTCGCTCAAAGCACTGGACTCATCCTCAACATCCTCTCAATGGTTAACGCCGCACTCATGGTGAAGAAGTGTCGCATGAACGAGGATGTCGACTTCAAGTCAATTATGTTTTTTCTAGTTCCATAGCTTGTGTTGCAGGGCATGGGCGATGCATTTGCCGATATTGGCCAGGACTTCTTCATTCACAAGGTTTCGAGCCCATGGCCGACCCTGGCATTTTGTAGGTGTAGGCCCTAGTGCGAACTAGGTACATGGAGCTAACTAGAGTCAAAGTGTTAAAGAACGAGCGAGGTGTTTTGGCTCTCAGGATCATCTGCACCTGCGCTGAGTAAAAAAATCAAAATAAATACTAGAAAAATTCAAAAAAAAAACAAATTTTTTGGCATGGTAGATAATTTGGTGCGTGATGTCCGCCCCAAATTTTAAATTATTTGAACATCTGAGTAGCTCTCGGCAAAAAAAAAGACAAATTTGGAGTCTGTTAAATGGTGTACTGTTCATATACTGTCTGACCCAATTTGTCCTATTTTCCTGAGAGCTACTCAAATGTCCAAATGCTCTTAAATTTGAAGCGCACCTCGTGCACCAAATTATCTACCTTCAATAAAAAAATTGGATTTGTTTGAATTGTTTTGAATTTTTTATGAATTGTTTCTCGCCCGGATGCAGATGAGTCCGGGCTCAAAATTGGATATTCGTTAAAGAACACTTATATCGGTATATATTGCATATCAAAGTAACTAGAAAGACAAACACCGAAAATGTAACTTAGTTAAGAAATAATGTTTTAATACACTATGGAGAAAAACGTAAATCTATAGTATGATTGCGAAATCCATGATATCAATATTTTGCTTGAACCCGGCATCATGTTGAGGTCGTTCTGCAGCAGGAATCTGGTCGAAGCCACCAAGCTACCAAAGCAGAGGAACACCTGAAAATCAGTGGAGTACCCGTTCGATCGGAGCTGAACATGGAGAGGAACCTCATGCCCTTTCAGTAATGAGCTCAACATTAAGTGGAGTTCCCTTTTTTGTCGCGGGAAAAAAACGCCGTGATAGCTCAAACGAAAGGAAAAAAAGAATAAAAACTTAAACTCTACCTTGCAATGTCGTCGTAGAGAGCACGAGCTCATGTGATAGCTAATGTGACGTTTCAGCACCACCACCTAGGAAAAGCGCCGTGAATGCGACGACATTCTTTTTCTAAAATCATTTTGCTCTTTATTGCCACTAATTTGAAGAAAAATAAGATCATCTAACAAGGAGTATTGTATACTTCACATATACTGTAAGAAGACAATGCTTCGTCTTTCTTCCTCCTAATCCTCCCGGACCCGAGAAGAGCGGCGCCAGCACAGCAGGGAGGGATGCAGTATGAATCCAGGCCCTTGGATAAAGATCTAACGGTCTAGAAAAATCCTAGCATCATCCACTTAGAAAACCGTTATGCTGCTATCTGACAGTCAAAATGAAGCCATGGGTAAAGATCTAACTGGAGCGCAGGACGCGTTTGGCCCTAGACTTGCTTAACTTGACCTAGACAATAACACATATACGTAAATGACTTCATACATACTCCCTCCGTTCGGAATTACTTGTCATAAAAATGGATGTATCTACAACTAAAATACATCTAGATACATTCATTTCTTGGACGAGTAATTTCGAATGGAGGAAGTACAATATAGTACTCCCTCCGTTCGGAAATACTTGTCGGAGAAATGAATAAATCTAGATGTATTTTTGTTATAGATACATCCAATTTTATGCATTTCTCCGACAAGTATTTTGGAACGAAGAGAATATATTATACTCCCCCGTCCTGAAATACTCGTCCGAGAAATGCATAAAAATGGAGGTATCTAAAACTAAAATACGTCTAGGTACATCCATTCCTCCGACAAGTATTTCCGGACGGAGGGAGTACTATTACTCCCTCTATTCCAAAATATTTATCTTTCTAGACATTTCAAATGGCTACAACATACGAATGTATGTAGACATATTTTACAGTGTAGATTCACTCATTTTGCTTTGTATGTAGTCACTTGTTGGATCCCTAGAAAGACAAATATTTTGGAACGGAGGGAGTACAAGTCAATGAAGTCGTCTAAGTGAAAACGAGACATGCATATACATAGGCACCACAATTATTGCGTCAATCAACCTTTAAAATAAGCAGGTGTGTCGTTGCAGTATTTGGCGCTTGTACCTGTTCCCGTCGAGACGATCCATCCGATGTACCTAGCCCGTATTTCGTCCGCGTACGTGTGGTGTATCAGGGCTGATTACACCTGGCCTAGGAGATCCATGACGATTCCACAATGCTTTTTTTCCGGGTAATTCCACAATGCTAACTGCCAGAGAATAAGAAAAAAGACTTTTTTTGGCCACACAGTGGTGTGCACTAACCAGTACACTAGTTTGAACATTTCAGAAAAAATAAAAAATAAGGCAATGCATGGGTATATCTCTAGGTCATCGATTTGACCAACCAAATGCCAATTATATATCATAAGAATATACTACTACTGCATTAGAACTACTCCCTTCGTCCCATAATGTAAGGCGTTTTTTGACACTACACTAGAGTCAAAAAATGTCTTACATTATGGGACAGAGGAAGTATAATTGAATAATAATTCAATGGTATAAATTTATTAACATATAACTCAAATTTTGTTGGCCAAATTGATGACAGAAGAGAGATACTCCCTCCGTTCGGAATTACTTGTCTCAGAAATGGATGATACATCCATTTCCGAGACAAGTAATTCCGAACGGAGGGAGTAGTAGTTTGTGTAGGGTGTCCACCACGTATAGTTAGTTGCTGATTCTCCTATCTCTTCCCATGATCTAGAGACTGTCAAAAAATAGTTTGGACGATAAATCGTTAGTAACTAATTTTGATGGAAATATATTCCTCCAATAAAAATAGTCACACCATAAGAGTGTATCCCCCATCACTTACTACATCGAATAATGTCATGAAATACATGGTAATCAATGTAGGGAAAAAATTCAAGAATACATGATCAAGAGAAATCCTAAAAAGATCTACATTTGCAATAGACTGGGCACTTAGTTTCGGTGTTCCTATATGTACTGTTGAATGTGTAACTTATGAGAATTTAATTTGAGAATTCTAATCTTAAAGAATGTCCATATGTTGGTGGTTTGGTGCATACGTCATTGCATAAATTCTGCATGGCTTTTCTTAGTTACAAGGGTTTTTGCTATCTCGAAGAAAAATCCCATTGGTTGAAACCTCTTGAATTGATCTCTTGAAATGTTTTTCTTCTCGGTCAAAACAAAAATAGATTCTTCCGCAAAAAAATAATATTGTTGATTCATTCGTTGGCAGCGCTTCCAACCTTGATCTCCATCTGCCCCGTCTTTGTCAGCTTGCGGAGCAACCTCGCCTCAAACGTTGTCCACTTCCCTTGGCGAATACTTCCAAACTTTTTATGTTTGGAGAAGTAATAACAGCCAGATGACTTGTCACATTTTTATGTTTACTTTTTTAATAGAAAAACATTTTGACATAGTTTATGAATTTAATGTTCATCCTGAGAGAGAAAGAGAGCGTGCCTCCAAGAGTCGCTGATCTTGGAAATACAACCCAATTTGAAAGCGAAAAAGGTGTGTCCGATGGATACTTCTCGGGGATAACAAGTGATTTGCGTCTTTGCTTTTATGGGATAGGGCCTAGGTCATTTCAAGCAATCTTCTGCCTTTCTCCTGGCTTTCTAATACTTCCCATTCTTATAGATTTGGGATCCACTTCTAACAGCTCTCTTTGGTCATTGTCTTTTAGATCCAACTCTGTGTGAGTGACACCAATTCAAAGCATTATCTCTATCTCTACTGCTTAAAAAGAATATAAGGTTCCGTTTCACCTTTCCCCCAACCTCTTAGTCAAATCTTCCCCATATGATAATTAATCAACTTAATTTACTTACCTTCCGAATTAATTTCACTTTAATTTATTTACCAAACTTCACACCAAAACATAAGGGAAATCACGAGCAGGATTTAATAAACATTTATTTACACAATCGCATTTATTTAGATAAATAAATCACAAGATAACGTACTAGAATATTTATATCCCGTTTCAACACACACGCATTGTCTACTTAAAAAGAATGTAAGGTTACCGTTTCACCTTTCTTCCCAACACCACTTCATCCAACATTTCCCGTATGATAATCAATCACCTTAATTTACTTAACTTATGAACCAATTCAACATTTATTTACTTACCAAACTCCTCATCAAAACATAAGTCAAATCACGGGAAGGATTTGATAAACATTTATTTACACAATCGCATTAATATGGGCAAGTAAATCACAAGCTAACATACTAGAATTTATATCTCATTGCAACACACGGACATTGTCCTATTATTTATAAATTAAAAAAAAAGAATAATGTTCATTTTCCTACCAGGCAGAGTCCTTCGTCCAACATATCATATTTTTCCTGATGAACATTCCTTAAAAACCGCATGAATTGTCTCATCTTTTATTAACTTACCAAATAAACTATATTTTCTTTGGCAAGTCAATAAGTGATTACAAAATTAAATCATGACAATCATATAATATGGAATTATGGACTAATGTACTAGAATATTTATACCCCATAGCAACGCACGGGCAAATAGAACGTATGTTGTACTAGAGACTCACAGATGACATATCGTTGCGTCTCATAGTTGGGTCTGTTCGACTCGGGCCTTATCTCGACTCGGTCCGACTACGTCGAATCCGATCAGACCTTTCCAAGTCCATATTATCCAGTTAGCATCCAATGCTCCATGGCTAGTAAGACCGAGTCATCGACTGTGTCATATGCTAGTCTAGTCGACTGCATGTCCACACAACCCTTTCGACTAGGGACCTTTTAAGATAGCCATCATACAATGCATAGTCCCACAAACAAGTCACGTACTTGCTGATACACATTATTGATAATGTCCAAGGACTATCTTTATTCGTAAACACATAGGAAATATCATCATACATGATTGCCTCTAGGGCATATCTCCAACATAGATTATACCGGTAATCCTTCAAACGATGAAAAATCCAATTAAAAGCCACAAAAGCAAGAAACACTAACACCACTTGAAGATATAACAATAAAAATTACTTGTGACGAAAGGCAGATACATATGAATTAGCAAGGTTGATTGAAATCTTTGACCTATAGCTCCTTATCAGCATAAGTGTACCTCCAAAAAACATATTAGAAAGTCAAACAAAACACAACACCAAACCATGACAGATAAAGAACACGCAAACACTGCATAATATCCAACCAAAATGAAAACACGGACTATAAGAGATATACAATCATGCATCTTAAAACTGCACCCCATTGCAAGCATGATCACTAGTTCCCTGTGGCTCCTCCTGATCAATTCACTAGCATCCACCTCCCCTTCATTCAAACCCCACAAAACGAGATAGTCGTATGCCCAAAAACAAAACAAAAAAATAGCAAGCGCCTAGACAATACAAACAAAGGCCATGAGAATCATTCAAGTAAAAGAACCAACAAACCTCCCGTCTTTCACACATAAATTCCTCTTTATAGTGGCCTTCCCCGTAAGGGATACCTCTATTATCTCAGACGTGCCATTCACAAGTGCCACCACATCTATATCGCTTTCAACAAACAAGCAAACAAAATGTTCAATTAAAATACCAACATATCGAATTGCATATGATATAGAAGATCGCAAATGCACACGCACTTGAAGATTACCTGCCAGATAAGTTTTGCCAATGGTAGTGCCAGCTATATCCTTAAGAGAACATAGCTTATACACGTAGACCGATAACCCGTCAAGTACAGGATCTACCCTCCCGACCGTGGTCCATGTAGTGAACCTCATCTCAAACCTATGTGATGTCGTCCTGTACTGCTTCATTGCAGGAGAAATCTCAAGATATTGCAGATGGTACACATTCCCTTCCGCAACAAGTTTCTAAAACATAGCTATCGGACCCCTTGGAATAATAGCATGGATACCACCCCCTACAATAAAAAAACAAGCGAATTGGGAAGGCGGCTCATCATATCCCTACTCTCATCACAATGTTCTCAAAGCCGACAAACTCTCACATGGATACTATTGCTACTTTTTAGCGAACCAAGACTTTACCATCTTATTTATCTTTTGTCTTGGTTGTTGCCCTCTTTTTGGTAGCGTTTATTTTCTGTCGATCGCTACGTTAGTAAACAATCACAAGGGGTGGATCCAAGGCATGAAGGAGATTCCGTGGTCTCGGCTCCTAGCGGTGGCAACCAGAACTCCGGCTTGCCGGTGACAAAGTAGGTTCTGTTTAGCGGAGGCGCCCTCCGATGGCTACGTCGGTGCTCATGTAGTACGCGGACGCAACCTATGTTGTGTGACTTGACACGGATCCCACCCTTGGTAGCTGGATTGGTCGCGTGTCCTGTGGAGCGTTGTATATGCAAATGGGGGGTGTGTGTGCTTAACCTGTACTAATGTGTGGTTCAGCGTGGAGTTGTTTGCAAAAAGAGAACTTCCCAAGGACCAAACCGCCCTTAGGGTTTACAAATAAATAGCCGTCAAACCTTCTCCCCTTTTCCATCCCGCACCCTGCACCCGTTTCTTCTCCACACCCTCGAGAGTTGGCGGAATTGCCACGCGAGTCCTCCAAGTTTCTCCCGCCGCGATGGAACCGCCCGGTTCAGGAGCGGAACCGGTCGAGGACGACCACATCCAAGAACCGGCCCACGGGCGCTGCAAGTCCAACGCCTCCTCCAATGGGGCCCCGAGCGCTGCTGTGCCGCCACCTCCCCGCGCGACGCCCCTCCACCTCGAGCGACCCCGCCGCGAGCAGGCCGGAGGCGGCGCCGATGGATCCAGCTCCGCCGCGGCGCGGGTCGACCGAAAGGGCAAGGGGGCGCTGCCGCCCAAGGCCATTCCTTCTCCTCCGAGCTCCGCGGGCAGCAGCAGCTCCTCCACCCCCTCCCTCAACTACGCCGCCGCATTCAGAGCCGGGGCCTTCGGAGGCAGGGAGTCGAGCACCGCGGCGGGCGGCAGCAAGGCGCGGGTGACGTGGAGCGACCCCGCGGCGACGGAGATGAGGGAGGTGCCCAACGCGGCGGCGCATCCGTTCGGCCCCAAGTTGGTGTCCACGCAGCGGCTGGTGAAAGAGCAGGCGGCGGTCGATAAGGAGAACAGGCGATGGGAACAGCAGGTGATGGCCTCTGCGACATGCTGTTCTTTTTCTTGGAGTTCTTGGAGTCTCTGGAGTGCGTTCTTGAGCGTTTCTTGGTTTCCTCGTGAGCAGTGCAACTCGTTGCGTGCGGAAGAGGCGATGCATAGGAAGGAGCAGGTATGGCATGAATTTGATCTTCTTGCTTGCTCGGAATGTCGAATTGTGATCTCTAAATCTGTGAAAATCTTGGGGTTGGGGATGATTTAGAATGTGGAACCTCGCAAATGTTGGCGACAGTTTGACGATTAGGCATTTCCTGATAATTACTCGAGTTCTTCTTGCGGTGTGTTATCAGATTTAGAGGCAGGCAGGGATCTAATTCGAAACTGTTCAAAATTTAGATGTCCAGGCTTGTGCTAATTGATTATTCTACTGAATTTGGTATTATAGCACGATTTCACACTTTTGCCGCAAGTGAAAAATTTGTTACTCGAGTAGGCATTTCCTGAAAATGTTGGTAGTAGAAACGGAATCTCAGGAAAATGTTGGGGCCAGTTTGACGATTAGGCATTTCCTGATAATTACTCGAGTTCTTCTTGCGGTGCGTTATCAAATTTAGAGGCAGGCAAGGATCTTGTTGTGATTATTCAAAGTTGTTCAAGATTTAGGTGTCCAGGCTTGTGCTAGCATGTTTTGCACTTTTGCTGCAAGTCAATAATTTGTAGGTTCATGCCAGTGGAAAATATCTTGTGCTATTTCGGTCAGGCTTATTGCTTTTGTTTAAGAATAACAAGAATTTGAGTGAATGTTCCGTTTAGTGCAAGTCCAGAACATAAGTATGCATGTTTAACAGTCGCATTCAATCAAATTAACTGAACCTTTACTGCTCTTTCATCATTTTTGACAGTTCCATGAAATCAAATTTATTGGTCTATCTTTACCTCTTTAGCAATAATAATTAGATAATTATGCTGGTGTTGTTAGCTTCTGGATATGTAACTGACAATCTCTCACCGTTGCTTCATGTTACACTAAATGATCAGTAGATTACCCTTGATTTTCTGCTGCATGTTTCAAATTTGTTCTTCATAACTGATGTTCTGCCCAAAAGGCAAAAACTGCATTGTGATATTGTTAAACTGTTAAATAGCATGCATAGTTCCCTTGTGCCAAAACTGTAAATCATAAAACTACAGTAGTTTTGTACGGTTGTATCTTTATATTAATTAGTAGTTGCTGGCGCACTATGACGTATTTGTTTCTCAAGAGTAGAAACTTGGGATAAGAAAACAAAGAACTTTTATCATATTTTTATATGTTTCTGTTTATGCCATGTATCTTTGTGTCACCATTTCTTTCCAATAATAATACTTTCTCCCACTGCTTACAATGAAACAGACAAACAGATGCTTACATTCATGTTCTAACTTTAAGCTGTATTACGTAGTTACGAGCAATCCTGCCTGATAAATCTGTCCTTTTGTCGATCATTAGTATAGTAGCCATGATCAATAAAAATAATCTATTTGTTCTGAAATTCTCTCATGGTTTAGATTGACCCAGTAACCATAGTTTGCTCCTTTGATTGCAGTCTGTAAATCAACCATACAAGCAGTGGCTCAATGATGAGGTTGCGGTAAAATGGTCTGATAATGATGATGATGTAAGTTCATACTCAAGCCACTTTAGGTTTATGATTTACATTTCGTATTTAGTTTCATCATATGAAATAGTTGTTTGTGTTCTAAAATAATCAAATAGACTGGAGTGTCAAAACTGTTTCTGGAGTGTAATTCGTAAATTTAGACATGCTGTTTCTGGAGTGTCAAAACATGTGATTTCCATCCCAATGATTATATTCTCGAATTCACCTACTGTTTTCCATTGATACAATACTCATATATTGCTTCTTTGAATGCAGTTTGTTAATAAATCATATCAGCAGTGGTTTAATTCATGGTTGGCTTAAACATTAATGCAACTTACTAAGAACAATTCTTTTGATGAAAACCACCGCGCAGGGAGTTCCGTACCCTTTGCACGTTGAATTTTGTGGAGACAATTCTTTTTTGTCCCCGAAAAGAGAGTGGGACGACGTAAGAGTTGTCAGGCGACTGCGAGGGCTGCGTGAGCAAGAGAAGCTTGCTGCTCGTAATCATTTCAGAGCGTTGCGTGATAGTCGGCGAGCGGGCGGGCGCAAGCCTACCCCCCTATTTCTGCTTGCAATGGGTAAGCTAAGGGATGCGAAACTTGAAGAGGAGTGTACCAAGGATTGTCATATTCCAGAATATCTTACTTGCCCATTGTCTGGCAAGCTTATGATTGACCCGGTGACTATTGCCACGGGGAAGGTAACTCTCTTAGTTTGTGCTCGAAGTTTTAGCTGCATATAATTGTTTATTGCAGTGAACTAATGATTGGTATGTTTTAATTTGTTTTAGACATTCGACCGACAGTTCCTCAAGGATTGGCTCGCGAAGAATGGGCATATCTGTCCTCTGACTGGCGAGCCTGTTTCATGTGCCATTGTCCGGAACGAGCGTGTCAGAGGGTACTTGAAGGAGTGGGAAGAATCCAAGATGGAGCCGATCACGAAGGTCCCGAAGAACACGAAGTGATCTCACGTAGTAGTAGGAATGACAGTATAGTTCGTCATATTTCACTGCCTATATATATATGTGTGTGTGTGTGTTTGTGCTTCCCGAATTACACTGCTGCTACTCTTTTTTTTTTTAACTGGAAAGAAGAGAACATAAACAGATCATTACAAGTCTCTTGCGACCTAATTTCACAATCTTTTAGCGCGTAAGATAATCATGGCTACTATACTAATGATCGACAAAAGGACAGATTTATCAGCAGGATTGCTCGTAACTACGTAATACAGCTTAAAGTTAGAACATGAATGTAAGCATCTTTTAGCGTGTTTAGATTACTATTTTAGTGATGCCAATTTGTTGCCTGTACGAGGAAGTTGATCAACCAAGCGGTCGGCGCCTCGGCGTGAGCGGTGCAAACGAGTAGTCGAATGCGCCGGAGACGACGGCCTCTGCTCGGTCGTCGAGCTCCTTCTCCAGGCGGCGCCACAGCCGGGCCACGGTGGCCCTGCGCGCCTCGTTGTCCTCCAGATCGGGGTCGTAGTGCGCCCACATGATGTCGTCGAACTCCTCGAAGCGACGGTCCACGTCGCTGGCTTTGGCGTACATGTCCCTGAACTCCCTCAGGACCACGCTCTGGTGCTTCTCCTCGTCCTCAGGCCCGTCGTCGACCTCCGGCTCCGACTCTCTGGCCATCAGACTGGCCAGCACCGTGCGCCGCAGCCTGTCGCTCTCGCCGCCGTTGTCGCTGAGGAGGGAGCTGTAGATGTAGATGTCCTCCTTCATGTCCAGCTTGAGCTTCTGGATCTGGTGCGCCACGATGAGCCGCATCGACAGGTCGTACTGCAAGCTGCGGATCAAGACCTCGTCGTCGTCCTCCTCCTCCAGGTCCAGGGAGACGTTTGCCGGCGACGATTGCAGCTCTTGGGTGCCGTCGCACTTCATGTCTTCGGCTGACGATGTGGTGATTGCTAGAGCTGTCGCCTTGACGACTTCCCCAGTTTCCACGGCTGCCATTGATCGCTCAGGAGATCAACACGATAAAAAACGGACAGGGATCAACTCCACCCTAACTAAGTAACTAGGTAGTCAAGCATTGGCATACATATATACTCCGTAGTTCCAACAAGGCAAGGGCCAGGCCGACTCGGCCGGCTGATCCTACGTGGTTGAGTCGGTGTCGGTCACGTACGGCACTGCGACTCATGAACGGGACATCGTTCTTGTCTTTTTTTTCTTCTTTTTTTTTTGACAGCACTTTGGTTCCTCGGATTCACAGTTGCTTGACTTTTGGATCTTTAAATATTTCCTTTTGCCCTAGAGCTTGTAATAAGGGCATCTCCAACCGCGTTATTTAAATCGGACACACTAAACATCTACGGACGCGTCCAAACACGGATAGCAGAAGCCGGTCATCCAACTCTCTGCATCGAAGGTCTGCCGCTTAAAATTTTCCCTATGTCCGGATCACTCAAAAGAATTGTAGAAAAAGCATAATTCAGCGATAAATAGCATGCAAACATTCGAGTGCAAAAATAGTTCAAATATAAATATTACATTCAAAATAACAGGATGTTCAACAAGTTGTAGGGTGTGAATTCTAGTTCATCTGCACACTGTGTCCCTTGAGCTTCATCCAACAACGCATCAACAAGAATGCCCTACCTCTGTTGTTTGCTACAACGCAACCGTGCATCCGGGCTATACAATTAGGTGATCATCAACATGAATGACCTGCACTCCGTTGAGTGAATCAATAAATTGACCAACATGTAGAGCAACAAGAGAAAAAATTATGATCTTCACGATTGATTCGCCGGTGGCCATCCTCTTTCCACCCATGCGATCGCACTGCAATACTTCATGCGGAGTTTGAGATGGTGTACTATAGGTGGACCAACGACTTCACATTGCGCTCATGGATTGTGAGTAAGTTATAGGGCGCAAAGTGCTTTTGCTCGTGAAACCAAGAATGCACATTTTGCCAAAAATATTGTGCACCCTTGCTTTATGCCTACAAAGTCCACACTTTTGGCCAATGGCGGACCTAGGGTTTGAAAATTGGGTGTTCAATTTTTTTTCATGTAATATCTAAAAGGTTCATGTTATCATGTAGCTAGTAAGAACTTTTTCCCCAATAATGATGACAATACCCTATAGAAAAAAACAAAAGAGAATACTATTTTCTACAAAATCACACAATATGTCATGGCCAGAAACGAGGCGTTGTTAAACTATGAACTTTTTCGATATTCTGACCATTTTTTTGAGTTCAGGAATATTTATATGAAATCATGAATACTTTTTAAAAAATTCGTGAACATTTTCTAAAATCAGCAACGTTTTTTGAATTCATGAACTTTTTTCACAAATTTGTGAACACTTTTCTAAACTGTGAACGCTTCTTAAAACTCATGAACATTTTTTGGATCTTCCAACAGTTCTTGAAATTTGGGAACAGTTTTTTAATTTCACGAACATTTTTTTCTGAACAGTTTTTGAATGCATGAACATTTTTTAACCAATGAAGTATTTTGAATTTTTTGGAAACAATTATTGAAATTCACAAACGTTTCTTCGTTTTTTGTCAACTTTTTACGAAAATTCACATTATATGAATTAGGGAAATTCTAATTCATGAACATTTTCTGAATATACGAATATTTCTAAAAATTGTGAGCATTATTTGAATGTACAAACATTTTTTGAAATCATGAACATTTGCTTAATGTTTGATCATTTTATGCTTTCTCGAACAATTTTTCAACATGATCATTTTATGAATTCTTGAAAAAGAAGGGAAGAAGATAGGGGCGACCCGCCCCGCAGATGGGCCGGCCCAACAGGTCGCGTGTGTGCGCGGGGGTGCGTGTTTCCGCTTCACCGTGCATATGGGTCGCCATATTGACTTCCCTTCATATAGACCCATGTCTAGATATGCATTATCTATGTCAGGCCCATGGGCACCTATGTTAAGTCTTCCTTATTATTCTTGTTTTTCTTTCGGACACAGACTTTTGGAACATGGTTCCACATACACCTATTTTGAATAGTAAAATTAAAAAATGCTAGAAAATCAATCAGCTCCGAATCTTTTTTTTTGTTATATACATGGTTGTGTTCTACTCACGTGTGAAGTTTCATAGAGAAATGACATTCATGGTATTCTCGGCAAAAATCAAAAATAAATTCAATGGTGACAGTGTCCTGGATTAGGGGATGCTAACCTAGTCGGCCCGTACTCCTCCGGTTGGGCCGGTGGGCCCTCATTCTTCTCAAGATGGACTCTGGAAGCCACACGCTAGAGGCGAGATGAAGACTGCCGCTGCTGAAGACTTCTCCTGCCGCCTCCACACCAAGTTACCGACCTTGTAACCCTAGATGTCTTACCCAGCGTGTATATAAGCCAATCGGTTTAGCCCGTAAAGGGGACTTCAATACAATCCCATTAACCTAGCCCTAGAGTTAGTACACATCTAACGATCTCGAGGTAGATCAACTCTATACTTGATACATCTCCATCAATATAAACAAGAGTAGGACGTAGGTTTTACCTCCATCAAGAGGGCCCGAACCTGGGTAAACATTGTCTCCTTGTTCCTGTTACCATCTGTCCGAGATCTACAGCACGGGACCCCTACCCCGAGGTTTGTCGGTTTTCACATCGACACTAGTGCTTTCATTGAGAGTCCCGTTGTGTGATCAGCAAAGGGTCGACAGGATCGTTTGTTAACGACACCAATCTCCCTAGCTCAATCTCCGTGCTCGGAACTTCTGCCATGGAAACACCTTTCCACCTTTACGAGCTAGAAGCGACCTATGACTCCTCTCCGACCTGTGTCGAACCCCCTCTCAAGAGCGATGGGCCGAGGTACTTTTTGGAAAGTGACTCGGACAGCGGCTGGCAAGACGCAGCTGATGAAACAAATCTTCAAATCAGTCTGGCCGATCCGACGGCCACATGTATGTCACGGGATGAGGATGCTAGAGCTTCGAGCCCGCGATCCCTAGAGATCGAAATCACCCGCCCATCTCCCACATCGAATATCGCCCGGAGGACTCGGGCCCACCAGATGGCTGGGATCTGGCTTACGTGTAGCAACTCTTCGACAAATCAATAAGACAGTTCTAGGCCAGGTTCTTGTCAGTCAAAAACAATATACCGGAATACCAGGACTCAGATATCATAACAGCTATCTAACACGGATGCAAGGATAAAGGCGTTTCGAACGCCCTCGCCATCCGCTGTGTTCAAACACTCCTAGAATTATCTAATCTGGTGTCCAAATTCTGCCCAATCGAAGATGCTTGGCTGGCCAGGAAAAACATATATCCGATCTGCGAACACAATTCAAAATGCGACCTGTACGCGAAACATACCGGCCGAGCAAGCTCGAAAGAAGAAGAAAACTTCTGGTCACCCCGGGACAACCCTTGATGGCCTCCTAGACAAGTCATGCTCGATACACACTATTCTACTCAATTCCTACCCAACTCACAGCCTTCAAAACTGTTGGGTGGTAAGGCAGGTGGCTAAAGGCAGACCAAGCCTCCTGGCAGGTACCCTGTTCACGCAAAAGAGTCCTCGGGCGAGGACAGAGTCATGATGATGTACAAGACTTTCACATCCAACAACCAACACGAACAGGCCGTGTCGGAAGTCAATTCTATCCGGCAGGTGCTAACTCGGGGCACGTGGATAGACACACCGATCACTTTTGATCATAAAGATTAGCTGAGGTCGACCCCGAACAGGTGCCCCACCGCACTGGTCCTTGACGCAATTTTGGGCGGCTGCTGTCTTCGGAAGGTACTCATGGACGGAGGTAATAGCTTAAATCTAATATACGTAGGCACTCTGGACAGAATGCAAATTGATAAATTGCGCATAGAACAGAGTAGCACCACCTTCAAAGGTATCGTACCTGGGAGAAAAGCACGTTGCACCAGGAAATAACCTTGGACGTGGTCTTCGGTACCACGGATAATTACTGATCCAAAGAAGTTACGTTCGACATCACTCCTTTTAAGTGTGGGTACCATGCCCTTCTGGGACGAGACCCCTTCTCCAAGTTCCAAGAAATACCGCATTACGGCTACATGAAGCTTAAAATGTCGGACCCACATGGGACCATTACTATCTTGAGTGACCTCGACAAAGCACTCAAAGACAAGAATAAAATAGCACCACTCGCCCTCGAATCCTTGTTCGAAGCCCTCGCGGCTGAGGAACTAACCACACTACAAGCCGAAGTCGATCGAGATGATGTCGTCCTTGACAAACGGCCGAAGTCTACTTCATTCAAGTCGATTAATGAAATAGTTAAATTCCAAGTATGCCCCACGGATCCAGCTAAAATGGTGTCCATAGGGGCAAACCTTGATCCAGAGATTGACAAGGTGCTATGCAATTTCCTTAAGGAAAATTGGGATATATTCGCCTGGCACCCTTCAGACATGCCAGGGATACCCTGCACGCTCACGAAACACAACCTAAATATATTGAAGGGCTACAAGCCCGTCAAACAAGCACTTTGGAATTTCTCTGAACCCAAGCATCAAACAATGTGCGAGGAACTGGCCAAACTACTGGAAGGCGGGTTCATCCAAGACATAAAACACCCTGAATGGCTCACCAATTTGGTCATGGTGCCAAAGAAGGACAGAACCTGACGCTTATGCATCAGTTTGAAAGACCTCAATAATGCATGCCCCAAGGACCCCTTCCCCCTGCCGAGAATTGACCAAACTGTGGATGCCACAGCCGGGCACGACTAGTTGTGCTTCCTGGATGCCTATTCAGGACATCACCAAATAAAGATGAAAGAATCTGACCAGGAAGCTACAAAATTCATCACACCTTATGGGTCATTCTATTTCAACACGATGACCTTCGGACTAAAGAACGCCAGCGCCACATAGTAGTATGATTCAATCATGCTTGGAAAAACACATCAGGAAGACCGTCGAGGCCTACGTCAATGATGTGCTTGTCAAAACCAAAAACTTTGGACAGTTGGTAGACAACCTCCCTGACACATTTGTGAGCCTATGGGAGTACCAAATTAAACTCAATCCGGAGAAATGCGTCTTCGGAGTTCCAGCCGGCAAACTCCTCAGCTTCATCGTATCTAGCTAAGGAATCGAGGCTAATCCGGCAAAAATAAGAGCCTTGGACCACCTCGAGGTACCAACAGAGCTCAAACATGTACATGAACAAGTAGTTTGCGGGTAGCATTAAGTCGCTTCATATTAAGACTCGACGAGAAAGCTTCACCTTTGTATAAGTTGTTAAAGCAAACAAAGACTTTCAAATGGACCGAAGAAGCTACGGTGGCCCTGGAAGACATCAAAGTTCTCCTCGCCACCAACCCATCTTAGCAGCGCCAGACATATGCGAGATGATGCTATTATACATCTTGGCCACAAACCAGGCGGTTAGCGCAGTTGAAAGGATCGATATGGTTGACTAGAGGGGGGTGAATAGGCAACTAACAATTTTTAGCTTTTCTTTACCAAATTAAACTTTGCATCAAAGTAGGTTGTCTAGATATGCAACTAGGTGAACAACCTATATGATACGACAACAACAAGCGCATGAGCAAGTAAGGGAAAACAACACAAGTAAGCTTGCAAAAGTAAAGGCGCGAGATAACCAAGAGTGGAGCCGGTGGAGACGAGGATGTGTTACCGAAGTTCCTTCCTTTTGAGGGGAAGTACGTCTCCGTTGGAGCGGTGTGGAGGCACAATGCTCCCCAAGAAGCCACTAGGGCCACCGTATTCTCCTCACGCCCTCACACAATGCGAGCTGCCGTGATTCCACTATTGGTGCCCTTGAAGGCGGCGATCAACCTTTACAAACAAGGTTGGGGAAATCTCCACAATAATTGAGGTTTCCCAACAACACCACGAAGCTTCACCACAATGGAGTATGGCTTCGAGGTGACCTCAACCGCCTAGGGTGCTCAAACACCCAAGAGTAACAAGATCCGCTTAGGGATAAGTGGGGAATCAAATCTCTTGGTGGAAGTGTAGATCGGGGCCTTGTCACCCAATCCCGAGCAAATCAACAAGTTTGATTGGCTAGGGAGAGAGATCGGGCGAAAATGGAGCTTGGAGCAACAATGGAGCTTAGAGGTGGAAGAGGTAGTCAACTAGAGGTAGGAGACGCCCCTTTTATAGTCATGGAAGAAATCCAACCGTTATCCACTTAGACCAGCCTGCGACATGCGGTACTACCGCTCCAGGGGCGCGGTACTACCGCAAGGCCACGCGGTACTACCGTGGGAGACCACGGTACTACCGCGGCAGCTGCAGAGACTATACCATAGGCAAGATTATCATGAAGCGCGGTATTATCAAGACCGACCCGCGGTACTACCGCGAGGCAGGTAAGACTAAGTCTGGAATCGGCACAGATGAATAAAAATACATCCGTGCCTAGTTCCGCTGTCAAAGAGACGATGCAAACATCCGTCACGGTACTACCGTCCACAGGGCGCGGTACTACCGTGTGGGTGTGGATGTAAAAAACTACATCTGCCCCTACTACCGTGAAGCCACGGCACTAGGCCAGGGAACCACGGTACAACAGCTCGGAGGGAGCGGTACTACCGTGGCCACCAGCGGTACTACCGCCCTAGACGTGTGGTACTACTGTGTGGGCGCGGATGTAAAAAATTACATCCGCGCCTACTACCGCGATGCAGCGGTACTTGCCCTAGCAGCCATGGTTCTACGACTCCCAGGGAGCGGTACTATCGTGGGCTCACGCGGTACTACCGCGCATGGGCACGGTACTACCGCGTGTGCCTGTGGTACTACCGCTCCAGGGAGCAGTACTACCGCAAGCTCAGCAACAGTAGTCCAGACATTCACATAGAGGATACACGGGGAATGCTCCAAGGTGCAAGGGAAAGGAGGAGACAATGAAGAAAACGTGTACGTGATGATTCCTCCCGAACCTTTCCGATGCGGACCCCCTCTTAATAGTATGGCTCTCCTACGACTCAAATCCACCAAAAAGAAACGTAGAACAACGCCGTCTTCAATAGTCTCGAGGGGCACCGAATCGTCTCGTGCCTAGTGATAAAGCATCTGAGAAACTCAAGGCACACGATTAGTCTGCAAATGCATTGTCATCAATCACCAAAACACCTAAGGGATAAATATTCCCTTACAATCTCCCCCTTTTTGGTGGATTGATGACAATACGGGATTTGCACATAGATGAGATAATATAGAGCAAAGGCAAACCCATCCTCTCTAAAATATAGACGGGCTCCCCCTAGATGTGTGCAATCTAGATGGATGCTTTGGACTGCATAGCACACAAACTAGGATCAACACTCCCCCTATATTTTAGAGACAAAGGCAAGATAACTAACATCTAAGCAGAGCATAGCACAAAGGTAGCACAATATATCACAAGCTCACTAAGATAGATAGAGTGCATATGTCTTACACCATATGAAGTAAAGCAACCCAAAGCAACTGAAACGAGGTTCAAACAAGGTTCAAACGAGAAAGCAGCAAACACACCGAACACGAACGACACACGACTCGCAAATCCCTACACTCTCTCCCCCTTTGGCATCGAGACGCCAAAAAGGCAGAGAGGACACCTACACACAAGGGGTGGCTCAAGCAGGGAACTCATCCCAACGCCTGTCGTCAGACTCCTCGGCGGCAGGGATGGACTCCTCGACATCCTCCTTAGAATCAGTCCATCTGTAGCCTTGCTTCTCCATCCACTCGGCCTCTGGAGTGATGCGATCCTCAGAACCGCCAGACACTTCCTTGCCATACAGCTGCAAGATCTTCTTGTCCCGGCGGCGACTCTCCTTAGATGCCACGTGAGTCCTGTACTGCCCCATGGCTTGCATGCAGAAAAGAGTCTTCATCTTGTCCTTCAGCTTCTTGGCCCACGAGGGCATAGAGTAACTCTGGGAAGACCGAGCAGAACGGCCCTCAGCAACATCCTCGGCGCCGGCATCCTCCTCATCAACAGCAGCCCTAGCGGCAGTCGCGTCAGCACGAGTAGTAGTGTTGGCCCAGTTGGGCTTGACACGGAGACAAATGGGATCATGTCGAATCCAGTCAGGAGCAAGGAACTCATCACCAGGGTACATCTTCTCCCAGGTCTTCGAGATCAGCAGAAACAGATAGGGCCCATAGATAGGCACCTTGCGGTTGAATACTGCAAACCGAAGCTCACACCACATGATGTGGGAGACATCAAGTGGCTGAGTCTGAGACAGACGAGCCTCCTCTCAGATGAGCATCATATCCACCATATAGGCATGAACCTTGTCCTTGTCACCAATGTGAGGGAACAAGGAGTTGTGGAAGATGCGATACATGATATCTAGAAAAGAGTTGAGCACCAACCCCATCTTCCCATTGGCGAGAGCCTTCTCAACAAAGTATGGCGCAAGCTTGTCCTTGTTGGCAGACTCAGAATTTGCATGGGGCGAACACCCACGGGAGTGTTGAGCCCGTCATCAGGAACCTGGAGCAAATCCATGAACTCCTTCCAGGTAGCAGTCAGCTTACGGCCATTGGTCATCCAGGTCATCCTCCGCTCCTCATCAGGGTGAAAGTATATTGAGGCAAAGAACTGACAGATAAGCTCAAGGTCATAGTCAAGGTGAAAGGATATCACATGCTCAATACCAAACTGCTCCACCAAGTCCAGAGCTTCTCCAAAGTACTCATGAAACTTGTCCTTCCTCATGTGATGCATTTCAATCCATTTCACATCCATGTAGGTATTCTGCTTGTTCTTGATGACATCCAGATAAATGAGAGTCTGTTGCTTGTTCCAAAACAGCTCACAATCTCTGACAGAAGAACGAGGGTTCACACACGGGTGGAGTTGCCTGAGATGGACGTACTCAGACTGGGATATCTCGTCCATGCCCTTAGCGGCTCCTTGTTCTTGCTAGCGGATGTCTTGACATGGCGCTTGGGGGCAGTGGAGCCCTCTGGTGCTTCACCTGGGTTGCGCAGACGCTTGGAGCCAGTGTCACGACTGGGATTGGAACGGCGAGAGCCACCACCTGAGACACAAACGCAAAACACCCATGAAACACAAAGAGAATCAATGCAAAGACCACAGCAAAGCACAAGAAACACATAGAAAGTATACGTGAAAGTTGCCATGAGATAGATGTGAACCACGGTAGTACTGCCAGAGCCTGCGGTACTAAAATTTTAGTATCGTTCCAAGTCATGGTAGTACCGTGCATGGTCACGGTAGTACCATGATGGGAGCGGTAGTAAAGATCTAGTGCCGCAGTGAGCGCGGTAGTACCGCGCCAGTCGGGCGGTAGTACCGCGCCGCGTCAGATCCAAACGATAGTTCGAATCTGAAAAGAACCGCGAAACCACGGCGGCGCTACAGTGATCAAATCTAGCACAGGACAAAATACAAGTATAATTCCTACGCAAAGCTACACTCCTTCATCCTACTCTTGCATAGATTTAGCCTAAGAATCTCTAGAACACACAAGTCTCCGCCAAAAACCTACAGGCAAAGAACACAACAAAAACGAGAAGGAGTTGGGGAAAGACCTTGGTCCATAGCAAGAGCACGTGGTGGGGAACGATCCCACCGGACGGAATCACGGGAGGGCAATCGGAGGCGGAGATCGAGCGACGAACGCCGGCTCTGTTCTTGAGCGAGGGAGAGAGAGAGAGACGATGTGGGGCAACTGCGAATGGGTATGGGGAGTTAGAACTCCCCCTGCCCGTCCTTATCCCCACGCGTCCAGAACGTCGCAGTACTACCGCATATCATCGTGGTAGTACCGCTCGGGCGGAAGTACCGCACCGAAGCGGTAGTACCGCTTACCCAGGCGGCAGTAAAAAATTACTGCCGCGTGGGGCGGTAGTACCATGCTCCCCACAAGCGGTAGTACCGTAGCTGGCTGCAGTAGTACCATAGCTGGTTGCGGTAGTACCGTGAGCTCAAGACAAAGCAGGTATCAACCCAAGAAGAAGGTCTTTGCAAGGAAACTTTTCACACAAAGGACACCACAAGGACACGCACAATCCAAAGGCAGAAAGACAACAAGAAAACACCAAGCGACACAACCTCTCAAAAAGGAGAGGGCGGTGGCCGGAGCCACCTATGTTTGAGTTAGTTGGTATGGCACCGCGAAGAATTATCCTTGGGCCCATGACCAAAACTCGTCTTTGAAGCACAAGTACCATCAAAATGGCTAATGTGAAAGAGTTGATCTATTTATGCATAATGGGGGGAGGGAAAGTTCATTGAGAGAACAACACTCCCCCTATGTCCATGCCTACACCTAAACTAGACAACAAGTTGAGTGTGGTGGGGGGTGCAAGGGTTCAAGTCACATTGCTCGAATCAATGATATTTAGCTCATGCCTTAACTCGCGAAATCTTGCTTCATCCAAGGGCTTCGTGAAAATATCTGCAAGGTTATCATGAGTGTTGACATACTTGAGCTCAATCTCCCCTCGCCTAATGTGATCTCGGATGAAGTGATATCGAATCTCAATATGCTTCGTCTTGAAGTGTTGCACCGGGTTGAGAGAAATCTTGATGGCACTTTCATTATCACACTAGAGAGGCACTTTGTCACAAATTACACCGTACTCCTTTAAAGTTTGCCTCATCCATAAGAGTTGTGCACAACAACTACCGGCCGCCACATATTCCGCTTCGGTGGATGAGAGAGACACACAACTTTGCTTCTTGGAAGACAAACTCACCAAAGAGCAACCAAGAAATTGGCACCCTCCGGAGGTGGACTTCCTATCCACTTTGTCTCCCGCCCAATTGGAATCCGTATATCCTTCAAGCTTGAAGTTTGCCCCTCTTGGGTACCATAAGCCAAAGTTTGGGGTATGAGCCAAATATCGAAAGATTCGCTTGACCGCCACATAGTGACTTTCCTTTGGTGCGGCTTGAAACCGTGCACACATTCCCACACTCAACATGATATCCGGTCTAGATGCACAAAGGTAAAGCAATGAACCAATCATGGAGCGATATACCTTTTGATCCACCGCTTTATCATTGGGATCAATGTCAAGTTGGCACTTGGTAGGCATTGGAGTAGAAGCCGGCTTGACATCACTTAGCTTGAATCTTTTTAGCATGTCTTGAGTATATTTGGCTTGGTTGATGAAGGTTCCTTCTCTTCTTTGTTTGATGTCAAAACCAAGGAAGAACTTCAACTCTCCCATCGAATACATCTTGAACTTGGAGGTCATGAGAGCGGCAAATTCCTCATTGAAAGCTTTGTTAGGGGAACCAATGATAATATCATCAACATATAGTTGGCATACAAACAACTCCCCTTTGACCTTCTTAGTAAAAAGAGTGGGATCGATTTGCCCCACCTCAAATCCATGATTGAAAGCACATTTGCTCCCTAGGTGGTTTTGGTAATTAATGACAACATACTTTGTGGTTGGACTAATGCTTTTAACAAGTATGTTTCAGGAAAGTCAATCACTCTGGCATGGCAAAAGGACTAGAAAGGTGGACCCCTAGGATGCTAAGGAAAGGATTGGCAAAAGCTCAAGACTCTATTTTTGGTTTAGTGATCCAAGATCACATTGAGTCCATAGGAAAGCCAATACTATTAAAAGGGATGAGGTTATGATGATGATCTGTTGCTCAAAGTGCTTAGTGATTTATCTCTCAAACCATCAGCAATCTTTCATTCCAACATAAACTCATAAGTAATCTCGGTCCCACCGATTCCATAAACTCACCACACCGAGATGAACCACCTCAGCCATATACCCAAACCCTAGTAATTTCGGATTTTCCGATTCCAAACTCGGTCATACCGAAATTGGTGTTGCTAAGCTTCAGAACCTTCAGACTCAAATCGGTGTCACCGAGATGAGAAAGTCGGTCCCACCAAGATTGGCAAACCCTAGACTTTGGAAGAATCGGACTAACCGAGATTGTATTTTCGGTCCCACGAAAATCCCAACGCTCACAAGATTTGAACTTTCGGTCTCACCGAGTTGTCAACTTCGGTCCGATCGAGATTGGTCAAATGTGTAACGGTTGATTTTGTGTGGAGGCTATAAATACCCTCCACCTCCTCTTCATTCGTGAAGAGAGCCATCAGAAAGAACTACCACTCCTACCTTACATTTCTGAGAAGAAGACTACCTACCCTTGTGTTGAGATCAAGTTGCTCCACTCCCACCATATGAAACTTGATTTCTAGCCTTCCCAAGTTGCTTTCCACTCAATCCTTCCTCCACCACAGCCAAATCAAGTGAGGAGAGTTGAGTGTTGGGGAGATTATCATTTGAAGCACAAGAGCAAGGAGTTCATCATCACCAACACCATCTATTACCTTTTGGAGGGTGGTGCCTCCTAGATTGGTTAGGTGTCGCTTGGGAGCCTCCGTCAAGATGTGGAGTTGAACCAAGAAGTTTGTGAGGGCAAGGAGATCGCCTACTTCGTGAAGATCTACCCCGAGTAAGGCTAGTCCTCCGTGGACGTAAGCCATGATGGCATAGACAAGGTTGCTTCTTCGTGGACCCTTCGTGGGTGGAGCCCTCCGTGGACTCTCGCAGCCGTTACCCTCCGTGGGTTGAAGTCTCCATCAACGTGGATTGACGATAGCACCACCTATCGGAACCACGAGAAAAAATCTCCGTGTCTCCAAATTGCATTTGCTCTTCACAATCTCTCACTTACTATATGTGCAATTTACTTTCCGCTGCCCATAACTCTAGAATTGCATGTGTAGGGTGATACTTGACTTGCTCTTCATTGTGAACTTGCTAAAAGCTTGTTCAAATCAAAAGGCATAATTTTTATCTTGTCGAGTAGTCTAATCACCCCCCCCTCTAGACACTCTTGCCTTCAACGATCCTACAATTGGTATCAGAGCCTTGGTCTCCATTGCTTTGGTTTGCACACCATTGGAGGAAGATGGACGTGTCTACGTTTGGGAGTGTTAGTCATAGAGTGCCTATTCTTGATGGAGTGTCCTATAACTCGTGGAGGATTGAAATGCTTGCTATCTTTAAGATGTACAACTTGCGCAAATATGTTGAAACCCCATATGTACCACCATTTGACCCCTTGCACCCTACTATGGATGAAGAGCTTGATTTGCTTCGTAATCTTAGAACTGTCAATCTTATCATTAGAGGGTTGCCCGATAACTTGCTTGAGCTTGTCACAAACTTTGAGTGCGCCCATGCTATGTGGAAGTTCTTGGAAGAACTTTATCCGGACTACTCTTTGAGAGGTCTTGATGAAATTCTATACAAGACTGTTGAATTTGATATGATGCGCCCCAAAGATCCCAACTTTGATAAATGCTTCTTTGAGCTTCGTGATCTCATGAAAAAGAAGGGTGATCCCGGTTTTATCAATGTTCGAATAAGAAATGCTCTTGTATTGCATTCCGATGATTATTGTCACTCTGACAAAACTGATGCAAGTCATTGTCAAATTGACCTAGGTATTGATGATGAACTATCTATGGGTCAATATGATGATGAGCATGAGCATGATGACGATTCGGATACCGAGCTAGACAAGATCATGAAGAGTCTCAGTCTAATGGCAAATCTGAGAGACTACATATCCGGTGGAAAAGAGTGGATTCTTGATAGTGGATGCACCGATCACATGACCGGAGATGAAGACATGTTTCGAGAGCTTGCAAAGAACGATGGTCCACGCAAGTATGTGACTTTTGGAGACAACTCCAAGGGTAAGGTACTTGGCCTTGGTAAGGTGGCCATATCTCATGATAGCTCCATTCAAAACGTCATGCTTGTTGAATCACTTGGATATAATTTGCTTTCCGTGTCTAGATTAGCTGACTTTGGATTCAATGTGCTATTCACTGAAGTAGATTGCCAAGTTTTTCGCCGTGACAATCATAACATGGTATTTACCGGCATTCGTAGAGGTGACCTGTATGTCGTTGATTTCACTAAGAAAGCCCAACCTAGAACTTGCTTCATAGCTAAATCTGCTAAAGGATGGTTATGGCATAGAAGGCTTGGACATGTTGGTATGCGTAATCTAGATAAGCTAATCAAAGGTGATCACATTCTTGGTGTTAAAGATGTTTTCTTTGACAAAGATAGACTCTGCAGTGCATGTCAAGCAGGAAAACAAGTAGGTGGAAGTCATCCCGTGAAGAACATCATGACCACAAGGAGACCGCTTGAGCTTCTTCATATGGATCTCTTCGGTCCCAATGCTTACAAAAGCCTTGGTGGTAACTCCTTTGGTCTAGTTATTGTTGATGATTTTTCCAGATTTACGTGGGTATTTTTCCTTGATGACAAGTCACAGTGCACAGAGAATCTTCAAAACCTTTGCTAGAAAGGCCCAAAATCAATTCGAGGTGAAGATCAAGAAAGTTCGAGCGACAATGGAACGGAGTTCAAGAACGCCCATGTGGACTCTTTTCTTGACGAAGAAGGATTCTACATGAGTTCTCGACTACGTACACCTCAACAAAATGGAGTTGTTGAGAGGAAGAACCGAACGCTCATTGAGATGGCGAGAACGATGCTAGATGAATACAAGACACCGAAACACTTCTGGGGTGAAGCCGTCGAGACAGCTTGTCATGCTATCAACAGGCTTTATCTTCACAAGCTCCTCGGCAAGACTTCATACGAGCTCCTTACCGGTAACAAACCCCAAGTGGGATATTTTCGTGTCTTTGGTTCAAAATGCTATATCCTTGATAAGCATCGTCGGTCTAAATTTGCTCCTAAAACTCATGAAGGCTTTTTCCTCGGTTATGGATCAAACTCCCACACCTACCGTGTCTACAAAAATTTCACCCGAAAGGTTGAAGAGACGGTAGATGTGAAGTTTGATGAATCTAATGGCTCGCAAGTAGAGCAAATGCCTATTGATGTAGGAGACAAGGACCCATCGGAAGCCATTCAAGATTTATCCATTGGAAAGATCTGTCCCATGGAAGTGAAGGAGAGTACCTCATCTACATATGTGGAGCCCCCTACCTCACGGAGAGATGAACCTCAAGGCAACATGGAGGCTTCCACAAGTGGAACTCACCAAGATGAGGAAGTGCGACAAGAAGATCCACCACAACCTCCTTCTCCACCACCTCAAGACAACACCTACAACAATGATGAAGAAGAAGATGAGGATGATGAGGAAGCTCAGCCTCGACCACGACAAAAGCTATCCCGAGTTCGAGCAAGAGTCAAGAAGGACCATCCTGTGGAACAAATGATGAATGACATCGACTCGGAGAATCACTCGCCTAAAACTCGCTTAGCTAACTTTTGTGAACACTACTCATTTATCTCTAGTCTTGAACCCATGAAGGTAGAAGAAGCGCTTGAAGACCCGGATTGGGTGAACGCTATGCACGAAGAGCTGCACAACTTCGAGAGGAACAACGTTTGGACTTTGGTAGAGAAGCCCAATGATGACCAAAACGTCATTGGAACCAAATGGGTGTTTCGAACAAGCAAGATGAAGATGGACAAGTCATCCGCAACAAGGCTCGCCTCGTAGCTCAAGGTTACACACAAGTCGAAGGTATGGACTATGGTGAGACCTATGCCCCCGTTGCTAGACTTGAGTCCATTCGCATTCTTCTTGCTTATGCCAACCACCATGACATTACTCTCTATCAAATGGACATTAAAAGTGCTTTCCTAAATGGTGAAATTGAGGAGGAAGTATTTGTGAAACAACCTCCCGGATTTGTGAATCCTAAAAAGCCTAATCATGTTTACAAGTTGCACAAAGCTCTTTATGGTCTTAAACAAGCTCCTAGAGCTTGGTACAAATGCTTGACTAGCTTTCTTCTTGAGAAAGGATTTGAGATTGGTAAAATAGACTCAACGCTGTTCACTAAAAGGGTTGATGGTGAACTATTTGTGTGCCAAATATATGTTGATGATATTATCTTTGGTTCAACTAACCCTGATTTTAGTGAGAAGTTTGGAAAGCTTATGTCGGAGAAGTATGAGATGTCCATGATGAGTGAACTCAAGTTCTTCCTTGGGTTGCAAATCAAGCAATCTAAGGAGGGTACTTTTGTCTCACAAACAAAGTACACTAAGGATCTCTTCAAGAAGTTCAACATGCAAGAGAGCAAAGGTATGAAAACCCCCATGGCTACTAGTGGACATAATGACTTAACTAAAGATGGAGAATCTGTTGATCAAAAGGTTTATCGATCCATGATTGGTTCTCTACTATATCTCTGTGCTTCTCGTCCTGACATAATGTTGAGTGTATGCATGTGTGCTCGATATCAAGCAGCCCCTAAAGAATGTCATCTTAAAGCTGTTAAAAGAATTGTGAGATATCTGATACACACACCTAACTTTGGCATTTGGTATCCTAAGAGGGCCTCTTTCGATCTTGTTGGCTATTCCGACTCGGACTATGCCGGAGACAAGGTTGATAGAAAGTCAACTTCGGGTACGTGTCAATTTCTCGGTCGATCCCTTGTATCTTGGTCATCCAAGAAACAAAATTCGGTATCATTATCTACTGCCGAAGCAGAATATATTGCTGCTGGTTCGTGTTGTGCTCAGTTGCTATGGATGACACAAATGCTTAAGGATTATGGGATACATGCGAGACATGTTCCTTTGCTTTGTGACAATGAGAGTGCGATTAAGATTGGACACAATCCCGTGCAACACTCTCGCACGAAACACATTGAAGTTCGTCACCATTTTATTCGTGATCATATTGCTAAGGGTGACATTGATCTTAAACATGTTCGTACTGACAAACAGCTTGCAGATATCTTCACAAAACCACTTGATGAGAAAGTGTTTTGTCGCTTAAGGAGTGAGTTGAACATCATTGATGCTTCAAACTTGGAGTGAAAACTCCATTGGTGCATGCAAGGCATGAGCCTAATTGACTAATCCTTGATATTTCTCTTATGATGATGATCATCTGTCTTGGACACATTTGCCCCCTTGTGTTGCATCTAACTCCTTGCAGGTACTTGGATGGTCTACATTCTACAAGATTACCACACACTCAAATCATGAGTAATCTTGTCATTGACCAAGTATCTAGCTCTTTGGGATGTTGAGCTCAAGGAATAAAATTTCCACATATCCTTTTTGACATCATATACTTCTAGTACTTCACTCATGTCATCTTGGATACCCTTGAGTATTTCCTTGCTTGCCTAACCCTTGTAGGAAGATGAACTATACAATTGGAAATGATGCTCCAACTTCACATTCTATGAGCATCAACATCAAGTTCACCTACATGAGTACAAGCAACAACAAGCCCAAGGTATGTTCTTCACATCTTGAAGAAGCTTTGCTCAAAGTCATGAGTACAAGCAGCTTCAAAAGATGTGATCACATCAAATGCTTAATCGAAAAATGGCAACCCCATTTTGAGCTTAAACGATGAGTATGACCTATGATCAAATGTTCTCATTTGACTCCTAAGTCAATATACTCAAACATAGGTGACCTAGTCGCCGACCCCTATCTAGATGAAGTACATATGTTTTGGAGTTTTTCTATTTTTCTCTTATGCTCTCTCATTGAGTTTTCTTGTTTAAAAAAAAAACTTCATCTAGCAATCTTTTATATTTCTATTTCTTCTGTTCTTGTGTATATCCTTTTTGGCTCTGATCAATTCCCTGAAAATCATTTACAAATTCGTTGCAAAACTTTTGAATCATTCCTTGCAAAGTGAGCTGAATTATTTCTACATTTCCTTGGAATTAAATTCGGCGTCACCGATTTGATCACTTCGGTCTGACCGAAAAAGGATCTGCCCTAAATCTCAGACTTTCGGCCTCACCGATCCATATCAATTCGGTGTCACCGATTTCCATTCATCAGGATATCATCTCCTGCAGCTCAACTAAAATGATTTCCTTTAAATGCTTAATTTGCTCAGTTGTGATTCTTAAGGATCCCACTTCTTTCCTTTCATCTTTCCTGCCCTTCCTGGTTTACTATCCTTTTCGGCACTTGATGTCAAAGGGGGAGAAGATTTAGGGGGAGCTTAGGGGGAGATTGGAGGATAAGGGGAGAAAAGAAAACTTAAAGGAAGAAAAACAATCTTACCTTAAGGGGGAAAGGATCACATCAAAGCTTTGCCATGTTCCATATTGGATGTTACATTTGGCATTATTCTTTTGATTTTTGCTTCTCTTACTCTCACAATTGGTATCTCCTGAAAAGCATAATTGGTATCTTATGAGAAGCAAAATCTATCAGAGCTCATTGAAAATCTTTTAGTCTTGGGAGACATGTTAGCTGATTCAAGCTAGTGCTCAACATGAGACACTCTTTATACATGTCATCCCTGGCTTGGTACTCTTGATGTTCTTGCTGTTGGTTGAAGGAATACTCTTGTGTTATCTAACCTTGTTTTCTCAAGCTTATTTCTTCAGGTACAATGTCAAGGAACTTCAAGGTAAGTATATGCATCTTGCAGAATGTGCATGATGGTGACTTGCTTGTGAATACTTGTTTGCAAGAAATCACCATGCACATATGCATCATCACTCTCTTATCCTCATCTGCTCTGATGCATATAGCCAAGCTGCATGTAGCGCATCTTGCTTTTCTCTCATGTGTGCTTGTGGTAGTCCAAAACCAAAATCTAAAATCCTGCACACTTGTAGGGGGAGCCTGTGTACTACATGTTTGTCAAAGCTTTAATGATAATCCTGTCCTTCTTTTAGTAAGCTTTGATATCTTATTTTGTGTGTTGCCATCAATTACCAAAAAGGGGGAGATTGAAAGCACATTTGCTCCCTAGGTGGTTTTGGTAATTAATGACAACATACTTTGTGGTTGGACTAATGCTTTTAACAAGTATGTTTCAGGAAAGTCAATCACTCTGGCATGGCAAAAGGACTAGAAAGGTGGACCCCTAGGATGCTAAGGAAAGGATTGGCAAAAGCTCAAGACTCTATTTTTGGTTTAGTGATCCAAGATCACATTGAGTCCATAGGAAAGCCAATACTATTAAAAGGGGATGAGGTTATGATGATGATCTGGTTGCTCAAAGTGCTTAGTGATTTATCTCTCAAACCATCAGCAATCTTTCATTCCAACATAAACTCATAAGTAATCTCGGTCCCACCGATTCCATAAACTCAGTCACACCGAGATGAACCACCTCAGCCATATACCCAAACCCTAGTAATTTCGGATTTTCCGATTCCAAACTCGGTCATACCGAAATTGGTGTTGCCAAGCTTCTATAACCTTCTGTACTCAAATCGGTGTCACCGAGATGAGAAAGTCGGTCCCACCGAGATTGGCAAACCCTAGACTTTGGAAGAATCGGACTAACCGAGATTGTATTTTCGGTCCCACCGAAAATCCCAACGTTCACAAGATTTGAACTTTCGGTCTCACCGAGTTGTCAACTTCGGTCTGACCGAGATTGGTCAAATGTGTGTAACGGTTGGATTTTGTGTGGAGGCTATAAATACCCCTCCACCTCCTCTTCATTCGTGAAGAGAGCCATCAGAAAGAACTACCACTCCTACCTTACATTTCTGAGAAGAAGACTACCTACCCTTGTGTTGAGATCAAGTTGCTCCACTCCCACCATATGAAACTTGATTTCTAGCCTTCCCAAGTTGCTTTCCACTCAATCCCTTCCTCCACCACAGCCAAATCAGTGAGGAGAGTTGAGTGTTGGGGAGATTATCATTTGAAGCACAAGAGCAAGGAGTTCATCATCACCAACACCATCTATTACCTTTTGGAGGGTGGTGCCTCCTAGATTGGTTAGGTGTCGCTTGGGAGCCTCCACAAGATGTGGAGTTGAACCAAGAAGTTTGTGAGGGCAAGGAGATCGCCTACTTCGTGAAGATCTACCCCAGTAAGGCTAGTCCTCCGTGGACGAAGCCATGATGGCATAGACAAGGTTGCTTCTTCGTGGACCCTTCGTGGGTGGAGCCCTCCGTGGACTCTCGCAGCCGTTACCCTCCGTGGGTTGAAGTCTCCATCAACGTGGATTGACGATAGCACCACCTATCGGAACCACGAGAAAAAATCTCCGTGTCTCCAAATTGCGTTTGCTCTTCACAATCTCTCACTTACTATATGTGCAATTTACTTTCCGCTGCCCATAACTCTAGAATTGCATGTGTAGGGTGATACTTGACTTGCTCTTCATTGTGAACTTGCTAAAAACTTGTTCAAATCAAAAGGCATAATTTTTATCTTGTCGAGTAGTCTAATCACCCCCCCTCTAGACACTCTTGCCTTCAACGATCCTACAACGATCTTGTAACAACTCGGTAAGGTGGTCATACCACGCACGTGGGGCTTGTTTAAGGCCATAGAGTGCCTTATCGAGTTGATACACATGATCCGGGAAGTAGGGATCCTCGAACCCGGGGGGTTGCTTGACATAGACCAACTCATTAATAGGACCATTAAGAAAAGCACTTTTCACATCCATTTGTGGCAACTTAAAGTTGTGATGGGAAGCATAAGCAATCAACAAACGAACGGATTGAAGGCGAGCAACGGGAGCAAAGGTTTCACCATAGTCGATACCCTCGACTTGGGAGTAGCCTTGTGCTACCAATCTTGCCTTGTTGCGAATGATGTTCCCATGAGCATCTTGCTTGTTCTTGAAAATCCACTTGGTTCCAATGACGTTGTGGTTCCCCGTTGGCCTTGGCACCAATATCCACACCTTGTTGTACTCGAAGTTGTTGAGTTCTTCATGCATATCATTGAGCCAATCCGAGTCTTCGAGCGCCTCATAGACCTTTTGGGGTTCAACACAAGAGACAAACGCGTGATGTTCACAATAGTTTGCTAATTGTCTATGAGTGCTTACCCCCTTTCTTAGGCTTCCAACCACATTCTCCATGAGATGGCCTTTGGTGGTGAGCTTGGAAGCAATCTTCACGGCACGACGCTCTAATTCCTCCTCAGATGTGGAAGGAGGAGGGTTAACTTGATCACCTTGAGTGACGTCATGAGCTTGTTCTTGATCTTGAGCTTGCTCATGATCTTGAACTTGCTCGAGGGGGAGAACTTGACCTTGGGCATCATTTGGGGGTTCACCATCATCTTGAGATTGATCTTGCCCTTGGTCCTGTTCATGAGGTTGAGGGCCTTCACTTTGTTCTTCGGAAGCGTGTGGGTCTTGGGGAGGTGATGGCTCCACTTGAGTGGAGCATTGTCCTTCTCCTTCGGCCACAAGGGGTTCCTCAATGGGTAGAATATGACCAATACCCATTCTTCTTATGGCTTGGGGAGGAATTTCATCACCTACATCACAAGTACCACTTTGCTCCACTTGGGAGCCAAGATTTTAAATCAAACTCCACGTTACACGTCTCCTCAATTAGTCTGGTGGACTTGTTAAGGACACGGTAAGCATGGGAGTTTGTAGCATAACCAACAAATATGCCCTCATAAGCTCTAGCCTCAAATTTAGACAAACGAACACCTTTCTTGAGAATGAAACACTTACACCCGAACACCCGAAAGTACTTGAGATTGGGCTTGTTGCCGATGAGTATCTCATAAGGAGTCTTGTTCAAGCCTTTGCGGAGATAGAGCCGATTGGATGCATGACATGCGGTGTTGATGGCTTCGGCCCAAAAGTTGTATGGAGACTTGAACTCCGCCATCATGGTCCTTGCCGCATCCATCAACGTCCGGTTCTTCCTCTCCGCAACACCATTTTGTTGAGGGGTGTAAGGTCCAGCATATTGATGCTTGATCCCCTCATCACTAAGAAACTCATCCAAGGTGTAGTTCTTGAACTCGGTGCCGTTGTCACTTGTTATTGTCAAGATCTTTGCATTATGTTGATGTTGAGCTTCATTTGCAAAGTCGATGAAGGTTTGTTGAGTCTCACTCTTCCTCTTGAAGAAGTATACCCAAGTGTATCTTGAATAATCATCCACAATCACCAAGCAATACTTTCTACCTCCAGGACTATCAAATGATGGGGGCCCAAAGAGATCCATGTGAAGGAGCTCCAAGGGTCTCTTCGAGTAGATGATTGTCGTGGGAGGGTGAGCCTTCTCATGAAGCTTTCCTTCAATACAAGCACTGCAAGCACGGTCTTTGGCAAAACTAACATTTGTTAGTCCACGGACATGGTCCCCCTTGAGAAGACTTTGCAAAGATCTCATATTGACGTGGGCTAAACGGTGATGCCAAAGCCATCCCACGTACACTTTAGCCATTAGGCATGTCGCGGTCTTAGTGGTCGCTCCAAAAATTTTATCACATAGAGACCGTTCTCGACATGCCCAACAAAGGCTACTTTAAGAGTCTTTCTCCACAAGAGGGCCACGGTATCAATGTCAAAGAAAGTGGCAAAGCCCATGAGTGCAAGTTGACGAACGGAAAGTAAATTGTATGCAAGGAACTCAACAAGCATGACTTTCTCGATCGTTAGATCATGAGAAATGACAACCTTGCCAAGACCCAATACCTTAGAATGTGAGGCATCACCCCACTCGACATTGGTGGGCATAGAGGGAATCTTCTGCACGTCCACCAACAAGTCCTTGCTTCCGGTCATATGATTTGTTGCTCCACTATCGAGCAACCATGACCCCCCACCGGAAGCAAACACCTATAAGAGATCAATGCTTGGTTTTAGGTACCCATTTAGTAATGGGTCCTTTGATGTTAGTAACAAGGGTCTTAGGAACCCAAATAGACCATTCAATGTACTCATAAGGAGAACCAACAAATTTAGCATAAACATGTCCATCACTAGCACGGCACAACACATATGACGGGTTAAAGTCGCCGGCTTTGTTGGAGGAGATGGTCTTGCCCTTTTTGACATCAGCGCCCTTCACTTTTTCCTTCTTCTCCTTAGGAGAACCCTCTCCCTCTTTCACAAAAGTTTGCTTGAGAGGAGGAGGACGATAGGTCTTGTCGTTCTTCTTCTTATTCTTGGACTTGGGGGCAAACCCAATTCCCTTCTTGGCCACAACTTCCTTTCGATTACTCAAAAGGTCGTTGAGGTTCTTCTCACCTTGAATGCAAGTCACAAGGCCTTTATCAAGTTGATCCTTCAACTTGGCATTCTCCTCCACAAGATGCACATGCTCACAACATGGGTTAGTAGCATATGCATTATCAATTAATACCAAATGAGGGAAGGTGGCCTTTTCCTTGGTTAGCTTAACTTGGAGTTGAGCATGAGACTCCTTGAGGTTAGCGTGAGCACCCTTCAAGACCTTGTGGGCCTTGTCAAGTATCTCAAACTCCTCCTTGAGTCTAGCATGATCAACCCCAAGCTTAGCCTTCTCGGAAGTTAGCACACGAGACACGACAAGAGCATGATCAGGATCTTTCTTTAACTTAGCATGGTCATCTTTGTGTGACTCCTCAAGATTCAAACGATGTCCACGCTCTTCCTCAAGAGCATTAGAGAGATCCAATATCTCATCGGCATAGTCACGACTATGACCTTCCATCTTAGAGATGGTTTCTTTGTGAGCCTCGATCATGACATTGGCCTCACCAAGTTGTTCCAAGAGAGCAACAAAGTGCTTCTTGGATTTGCCCTTGAGCTTACTCATAAAAGACTCAAATTCATTCACTTCCTCATTAGACTCATCATGTTCATCAATGCAATCCTCCAAGGTGGGATTAGTAATGATGGTGGTTTTGATGTTGGGGGTTACCTTGTTGGTAGCTTTAGCCATGAGGCACTTGGCGGTGATGTTCTCGTTGGGTGAATCAAAGAGAGACACCCGGGGAGTGGTAGCAATGGCAACGGACGCCATGGCCATTGCTTCTCCATTTTCATCATCATCGTCATCCTCATGGTATTTGAGGGAGTCCTGGACTAGGGGGTGTCCGGACAGCCGGACTATCATCGTCCGCCGGACTCCAAGACTATGAAGATACAAGATTGAAGACTTTGTCCCGTGTCCGGATGGGACTTTCCTTGGCGTGGAAGGCAAGCTTGGCAATACGGATATGTAGATCTCCTACCATTGTAACCGACTCTGTGTAACCCTAGCCCTCTCCGGTGTCTATATAAACAGGAGGGCTTTAGTCCGTAGGACATAACCTCCATTACAACAATCATACCATAGGCTAGCTTCTAGGGTTTAGCCTCCTTGATCTCGTGGTAGATCCACTCTTGTACTACCCATATCATCAATATTAATCAAGCAGGACATAGGGTTTTACCTCCATCAAGAGGGCCCGAACCTGGGTAAAACATCGTGTCCCTTGTCTCCTGTTACCATCCGCCTAGATGCACAGTTCGGGACCCCCTACCCGAGATCCGCCGGTTTTGACACCGACATTGGTGCTTTCATTGAGAGTTCCTCTGTGTCGTCACCGATAGGCTCGATGGCTTCTTCAATCAACAACAACACCATCCAGGGCTCGATGGCTAATTCACTTGGCCATCTGGAGCAGATCGAAAGCTACGCCCCTGGCCGTCAGGTCAGGTTCGGAAGCCTAAACTTCACAGCCGATATCCGCGGGGACTTGATCTTCGACGGACTCGAGCCATGCCCGAGCGTGCCGACCACACGATGGGCATGATTTAGCTCTCCCGCCGACAAAGGCCTTGGTGTCCGTGACACGAATCCGCCCGCCTCGGCCCGAGCCGACGCCAGACGAGGATCGGTGGCTGGACACCGCCGGGCTGCAACTTCCGCGGCGATGGAGCCGAACACTGACCTTGTCCCCTATAAAGCTCGTGACTCCGAGGTGCCGGACTCCCTGCCGGACTCCGAACCTCCTGCGCCCCTGTCGATCGAATCCGATTGGGCGCCGATCATGGAGTTCACCGCTGCGGACATCTTTCAGCACTCGCCATTTGGCGACATTCTAAATTCGCTAAAGCATCTCTCGCTATCCGGAGAGCCCTGGCCGGATTATGGCCAGGATGGTTGGGATCCGGGCGACGAAGAAATTCAAAGCCCACCCACCACCCACTTTGTAGCCACTGTTGGCGATCTAACAGACATGCTAGACTATGACTCCGAAGACATCGACAGCATGGACGACGATGCCGGAGACGATCAAGAACCAGAGCCTACAGGACACTGGAAGACCACCCCAACACACGCCGAATATATGGTGGATACCCCAAAAGGAAGCGATAATGAGGACTAGCGGGGCACGGCAAAGCAACCAAAACGGCGACGCAGACGCCGCCCTAAGTCCCGCCTCGACAACAACAGCGCTCCTAATGACCCAGCAATAGAGCAGGGCAAACCAAAGGATTTATTTAACATGCAGCCAAGCAACCGTCCTAACAGGACGAGTCGATAATCAGTCCATGCCCGCGAAACCAACAGTCCGCATTTACCTCACGCCGGACACACCACCGAGAATAAGAGCCTTCGAAAAGACTCGCCGCCACGCAAGAAGTTTGAAGAAGGAAAACGGAAGCTCAAAACAGCGGAAGACATACTCGTAATGAGGTGGAGCAAAGTGCTCAAAACCGCAGAACAAATACGACAATGGCCATTAATCAAAGAGCTACCCGGCGCAAGTTGCTGCTGAATTTGACGAGGAAGCCATAGAGCCCCCACGGTCAAAAAACAAAGAGGCCGCTGGCCGGATAGACGCCGATGATAGGCCAAAATCTACAAGCGGCGCCAGCACACAAGCCGACTCATGACCTGGAAAACAGATGGCCCAGCCAGTCCATTTACGGCCAAAAAGAGGGCCCAGGAAGCAACACAACACGCCAAGTGTTCAAGACAGCGGTACACCCAAATATGGGGCCAGACACCCACTATGTTTCACTAATGAGGTGCTGGATCATGAATTCCCAGCAGGTTTAAACCCATAAACATAGAGGCTTACGACGAAACAATGCACTCGAGTCTGGATAGAGGATTATATACTACACATACACATGGCTAGAGGAGATGACCTCCACACCATAAAATACCTACCCTCAAGCTCAAAGGGCCAGCTCGGCATTGGCTCAAAAGCCTCCCGTAAAACATCAAGGAAGTTGGGAAGAGCTTGAGGACGCGTTTAGAGCAAATTTTCAAGGAACTTATGTCCACCCTCCGGATGTAGACGATCTAAGTCATATAACTCAACAGCCCGGAGAGTCAGCGCGAAAATTCTGGAACAGGTTCCTTACTAAAAAGAACCAAATAGTCGACTGTCCGGACGCCAAGCCTTAGCAGCTTTTAAACACAATGTCCGAGATTTAATGGTTGCATGACACCTCGCCAAGAGAAGCCGAGGACAATGTCCGTAAAAAGTTTCATGACCCGCTTTGCTGGGGAAGATAGCTGGCTAGCAAGATGCAGCACCAAAGGACCCGAGTACATCCGAGATTAGAGATGGAACGGAAAATTCCGCGCAGAAGGATCAGCGCCGAATAAAGAAAAGCCCAAAGAATACGGGCGTCAACGCCGGATTCAAAAGCTCGCAGCCAAACAACAAAACACCGCCTCTTAAGGATAACAAAGGATGAGCTATCCAACTTAAAAAATTTTTGGATCGGATATGTCAAATCCACAAGACTCCGAAGGCCTCGCAAACCACACCACCGAGATTTGTTGGGTTTTCAAACAGTCCGGCCGACTCAACGCCGAACACAAGGGGCTCGACGCATCAAGCGAGGATGATGATAAACCCCACCAGCAAAGCACTGAAAAACAAAAGACTTTCCCACAAGAAGTCAAAGCAGTAAACTCACTTCATGTGATAATACAGAAAAACAATGCGGCACCCACTACGATGGGTCTCGCACGGTCCACCCCAGCGGAACCTCGAGATTGGATGTCAAAACTAATCACTTTTGACCACCGGATTATTCCGTATGTTCAAATGCAGGATGGACTGCTCGATATTGATCCTATAATTGACGGACTACAATTTACACAAGTCCTGATGGACGGAGGCAGCGATTTAATCCTGCTATATCCAAACACAATCCGCAAGTTGGGGATAGACCTTACTAAAATTCGACATAGCCGTGTTGGAAATATGCCCTAGAGGCAATAATAAAAGTATTATTATATTTCCTTGTTCATGATAATTGTCTTTTATTCATGCTATAACTGTATTATCCGGAAATCGTAATACACGTGTGAATACATAGACCTCAATATGTCCCTAGTGAGCCTCTAGTTGACTAGCTCACAGATCAACAGATAGTCTTGGTTTCTCGCTATGGACATTGGATGTCGTTGATAACGGATCACCTCATTAGGAGAATGATGTGATGGACAAGACCCAATCCTAAGCATAGCACAAAGATCGTAGTTCGCTTGCTAGAGCTTTTCCAATGTCAAGTATCTCTTCCTTAGACCATGAGATCGTAACTCCCGGATACCGTAGGAGTGCTTTGGGTGTATCAAACGCCGCAACGTGAATCGGGTGACTATAAAGGTGCATTACAGGTATCTCCGAAAGTGTCTTTTGGGTCGACACGGATCGAGATCGATTTGTCACTCCGCCGAAACGGAGAGGTATCTCTGGCCCACTCGGTAGGACATCATCATAATGTGCACAATGTGACCAAGGGGTTGATCACGGGATGATGTGTTACGGAACGAGTAAAGAGACTTGCCGGTAACGAGATTTAACAAGGTATCGGTATACCGATGATCTAATCTCGGGAAAGTAAAATACCGCTAGACAAAGGGAATTGCATACGGGATCGTTTGAGTCCTTGACATCGTGGTTCATCCAATGAGATCATCGTGGAACATGTGGGAGCCAACATGGGTATCCAGATCCCGCTGTTGGTTATTGACCGGAGAACGTCTCGGTCATGTCTACATGTCTCCCAACCCGTAGGGTCTACACACTTAAGGTTCTGGCGACGCTTAGGGTTATAAAGGAAGCTTGTATGTGGTTACCGAATGTTTTTGAGTCCCTGATGAGATCCCTGACGTCACGAGGAGTTCCGGAATGGTCCGGAGGTAAAGATTTATATATGGGAAGTCCTGTTTTGGTCACCGGAAAAGTTTCGGGTTTTATCGGTAATGTAATGACCACCGGAGGGTCCCGGGGGTCCACCAAGTGGGGCCACCTACCCCGGAGGGCTGCATGGGCCATGTGTGGGAGGGAACCAGCCCCAGGTGGGCTGGTGCACCCCCCACAAGGGGCCCAAGGCGTAGGGGAGAGTGGGAGGGGGCAAACCCTAGGGCAGATGGGCCCTAAGGCCCACCCCAGGCGCGCCTCCCCTCTCTCCCGCTCTGGCCGCCACCCAGATGGTATCTGGGGGCTGCCTCCACCCCTAGGGAGGGAACCCTAGAGGGGGCGCAGCCCCCTCCCCTCCCCCTATAAATACTAGAGGTTTGGGGGCTGCCCAACACACGAGAATCTCTCCCTTCTCCTCTTGGTGCAGCCCTACCTCTCTCCCTTCTCCTCATATCTCGCGGTGCTTGGCGAAGCCCTGCTGGACTACCACACTCCTCCATCACCACCACGCCATTGTGCTGATGCTTGATGGAGTCTTCCCCAACCTCTCCCTCTCTCCTTGCTGGATCAAGGCATGGGAGACGTCACCGGGATGTACGTGTGTTGAACGCGGAGGTGCAATCTGCTCGCACTAGGATCTCCGGTGATTTGGATCACGACAAGCACGACTCCTTCAACCCCGCTCTCTTGAACGCTTCCGCTTAGCGATCTACAAGGGTATGTAGATGCACTCTCCTTCTCCTCGCTGCTGGTTTCTCCATAGATAGATCTTGGTGACACGAGGAAAATTTTGAATTTCTTTCTGTCCCAACCACGTGAGCTCCCAAAAACATCTCGGTAGGGGTCCCGAACTGTGTGTCTAGGCATGGTAACAAGAGGCGAGGACACAATGTTTTACCCAGGTTGGGCCCTCTCGATGGAGTAAAACCCTCGTCTGCTTGATTAATATTGATGATATGGGTAGTACAAGAGTAGATCTACCACGAGATCAAGGAGGCTAAACCCTAGAAGCTAGCCTATGGTATGATTGTTGAGATGTAATGTTTGTCCCTACGGACTAAGGCCCTCCGGTTTATATAGACACGGAGGCTAGGGTTACAGTCGGTTACAATGGTAGGAGATCTACATATCCGTATCGCCAAGCTTGCCTTCCACGCCAAGGAAAGTACCTTCCTGACACGAGCCGAGTCTTCAATCTTCTATCTTCGTGGTATGGGAGTCCGGCGGATATTGATAGTCCGCTATCCTGACACCCCTAGTCCAGACTCCTCAATAGCCCCGAACCAGGCTTCAATGTCGACAAGTCCAGCGTGCTTGTAGTCTTCGCGTTGCAAGGCGGGTGAGGGAGTCTCGACTAGGGGTGTCCGGACAGCCGGACTATCAATATCCGCCGGACTCCTGCACTACAAAGATAGAAGATTGAAGACTCGCTCGTGTCCGAAGGTACTTTCCTTGGCGGAAGGCAAGCTTGGCAATACGGATATGTAGATCTCCTACCATTGTAACCGACTGTAATTCCTAGCCTCCCTGTCTATATAAACCGGAGGGCTTTAGTCCATAGGACACAACATTACATCTCAACAATCATACCATAGGCTAGCTTCTAGGGTTTAGCCTCCTTGATCTCGTGGTAGATCTACTCTTGTACTACCCATATCATCAATATTAATCAAGCAGACGAGGGTATTACCTCCATCGAGAGGGCCTCAACTCGGTAAAACATTGTGTCCTCGCCTCGCTACCATCCGCCTAGACGCACAGTTCGGGACCCCTACCCGAGATCCGCCGGTTTTGACACCGACATTGGTGCTTTCATTGAGAGTTCCTCTCGTCGCCACCGATAGGCTCGATGGCATCTTCAACCTTCAACGCTGTCCAGTGAGACTTTTCTCCCGGACAGATCTTCAGATTCGGGCGGCTTTGCATCGCGGGCCAACTCTCTTGGCCATCCGAGCAGATCGAAGCTACGCCTGGCCGTCAGTCGATTCGAAGTTTAAACTTCACGGCCGATGACCGCGGAGACTTGATCTTCGACGGACTCGAGCCATAGCAAGCGCCACAGACCGCGACGATGGGCATGATCTGCTCGCCGCCGGACAGTGCTTTGGTGTCCGTGACTGAATCCGCCCGGCTACTTGCCCGAGCCGATTTCCCATGACGAGGGTCGGTGGATAGACGCCACCGGGGCTTCAACATCTACGGCGATGGAGCCAAATACCGATTTTGTCCCTTGCGAACTCGTGATCCCGAGGCGCCGGACTCTCGCCGACTCCGAGCCTCCCGCGCCCCGCCAATTAAACCGGATTGGGCGCCGGTTATGGAATTCACCGTCAGGACATCTTTCAACACTCGCTTTTGGCGATATCCTGAATTCCTCAAGCATCTTCGCTATCAGAGAATCTGGCCGGACTATGGCCAGACGGTTGGAGTTCGACGACGAAGAAATTCGAGCCCACCCACCACCCACTTTGTAGCCACTGCCGAGGATCTAACCGACATGCTAGACTACGACTCGGCGACATCGACGCTATGGACGAAGATGCCGGAGACGATCAGACCCAGCGCCACAGACACCGGAAGGCCACCTCGCCATACGACGCTACATGGTGGATACCCCAAAAGAAGGGGATGGCGAAAAGCAGCGGAGGAAGATTCTTTGAAGAAGCAGCCTAAACGCCGGCGCCAGCGGTGCCGCCTAAATCCCGCCACAACAAGAATGGAGAATCCGCACGGAGATAATAACACCGGAGAGTGCCGAAGATGATCCCTCCCGCAAGACTCAGCGCAGAGGACGCAGAGCAAGCCCTCACGACAGGCGCGCATTTAAGGGGTTGAGGATGATAACTATATGCCTCCCTCCAAGAAGAAGCGAGCCTCAACGATGATGAATTCGCCATACCCGAGGATCCCGTCAACAAGAGCGCTTCAGCGCAGGCTCATAGCCACGGCAAATAGCCTAAAGAAAAAGCAGCAACAGCTTCAAGCTGATCAGATCTGCTAGCCGATCGATGGACCGAGGTCCTCGCGTCAAGAGTATAAACTCGAACTCCTCCAAAAGTTACCTAAGACGCAAGCTGCTCCCCGATTAGAGGAGGAAGCGACATACCTTTATCACCAGCGACGACATGGCTGACCGACCGCCCGTGGTCGCGACAGAGAGGCATTCAAGGCCCCAGCCAAGACCGCACTCGACATCGATCCAGAGTACGGTTAAAAAGGAACGCACCGGACTTGCGAGACATCTTGGAGGACAAAGCAAGACAATCCAGATCCATCTACGGATCACGTGCGCCCTACGACCCACGATTTAATACCATCGCACCGACATAACGCCGCCGGGCGAACACACGACAATGCTCCTCGAGCTGCGCCGCGATATAGCTCAATACAGGGGCGCCGCACACCCGTTATGCTTCACTGACGAAGTAATGGATCATCAGATCCCCGAAGGGTTCAAACCTGTAAACATCGAACCTTACGATGGTACAACAGACCCTGCGGTGTGGATCGAAGACTATCTTCTCCACATTCATATGGCCCGCGGCGACGATCTCCACGCCATCAAATATCTCCCACTCAAGCTTAAAGGACCAGCTCGGCATTGGCTTAACAGCCTGCCCACATAGTCGATTGGGTGTTGGGAAGACCTGGAGGCCGCGTTCCTTGATAACTTTCAAGGTACATACGTGCGACCACCAGACGCCGATGACCTAAGCCACATTATTCAGCAGCTGCATTTAATCGGCAAGACAGTTCTGGACACGGTTCTTGACGAAGAAAAATCAAATCGTCGACTGTTCGGATGCGGAGGCCTTCGCAGCCTTTAAACACAACATCCGGGACGAATGGCTAGCCCGGCACCTGGGACAGGAGAAGCCGAAATCCATGGAAGCCCTCACTTCGTTAATGACCCGCTTTTGCGCGGGAGAGGATAGCTGGCTAGCCCGTAGCAACAATCTTCGCAAAAATTCTGGCAGTCCGACACCAAGGACAATCACGGCAGGTCACGCCGAATCAAACACAAACACCGCATTAACGGCGATTTATTAAAGAGGATACGGCAGTCAATGCCGGATTCGAGGCTCCAAACCCGTCAACGGAAGAAGCCATTTAAAAGAACAACCCCGGCCCGCCCAATCTGGATGAATACTCGACCGCCATGCCGATACATGGCACCTCAAAAGCCAGCTAATCACACCAATCGAGATTGTTGGGTGTTCAGCAGGCTGGCAAGTTAATTGTCAACACAATGACAAGGGCTAAATAGCGACGACGAGGAAGAGACCCGACCGCCAACAACAGAGGATGTAGGGTTTTCCCCGCAAGTGCGGACGGTGAATATGATTTACGCGACCCATATAACCAAGAGGGAGAGGAAGCGCGACTACGGACGCCTATGCGATGGAGCCACCGCCCAAGTTCAATCCATGGTCTTCCTGTCCGATCACTTTCGATCGACGAGACCATCCGACCAGCATACGCCATGGCGGATTCGCTGCATTGGTCCTAGACCCAATCGTCGATGGATTTCACCTCACAAGAGTCCTAATGGACGGCGGCAGCAGCCTGAACCTGCTTTACCAGGACACAGTGCGCAAAATGGGCATCGACCCATCCAGGATTAAACCTACTAAGACAACCTTTAAAGGTGTCATCCCAGGAGTGGAAGCCAATTGTACAGCTCCGTCACACCGAAGTGGTCTTCGATCCCTGATAGTTTCCGGCGAAGAGTTAATCTTCGATATAGTCCCGCTCAGAAGCGGCTATCATGCCCTGCTCGGACGATCGCGTTCGCAAAATTCAACGCGGTGCCGCACTATGCATACCTAAAGCTCAAGATGCCAGCCCTCGCGAGTCATTACGGTCAATGGGAATACGGAACGCCCTCCGAACGGAGGAACATACAATGCTCGCGCGGCGTACAGAGCAGCCTTCACGGCAATCCTCTAGTCCGCAATTAAAAGCCGGACACATTAAAGCGCCCGAGCAACAACAACCAAGACCACCGGCGCGATCGAGCATCGCCAGAGTAATGCGGCCCCAACCCCGCCTCGCATGATCACTAGAATAACACTCACAGACATCATTACGCTTTGGAAATACCATGGACGCAGGGGAGGGCTTAACCACAAGGACCAAAGAGTGCGGCTCGACCACACAAGGGCTCTGCGACGCCCCCTTGGCTTTTTTTTTTATCTTTTCTTCTTTTTGCATACACAGACTCCATTAACCGAAGCCCTGTCCGGGCGAAGCTTGCCGATTCACGATGCAACAGTCGTGGATTAAAGAAGGCTGCGATTTAACACTCGTGGTCTCCGTTCGAGCATTAAATTCAATTACATACACCAAGTCTGCAGCTTATCCCTCGAGGGGACATGTTAATTTCGTCCAATCCCTTGCTTACAAGACTATTTGTATCACCGCTTTATTAGCAGATCTTCTTTCACAAATAACGCAGCACTTCCTTTTTGCAAGTTCATTACCTTTTCATGGCAATTATGCTATCCTTTATAAATGTTCACTATATGACATATTGCACCAGATACTTTGGTACGGCCGAATACACCAGGGCTTCGCCCCCATATTATGGTGTGATTAAGTCCAACACTTTCACAAGTGCGGCACCCGAACTTATAGCATTATATGAATCAGCTCAATCATGTCTTGGGTCAATAGTTGGGTTTGCCCGGCCCTATGTTTTGGTACCTTACATTCCGCTCCGCCGGCTAAGGTAGCGCTTAGGAGAACCATCGCGATTGCGCCCGTTGAGCCGGTTAACGCCTCGATGGAGAAAGCTAAACTGACCGGCATGATAAGGCGAGAGTCCGTTGTTGTTCGAGAGGTTCTTTCGGTCCTTAAAGGCTCATGCCGCTCGAGCGAAGTTCAATGATGTACGATGAAGGCGTGATAGCGCCTCGATTCGGTCTTCCGAATACCAGGGCTTCACCAAATTTAAAATTATAGAATTCTATGGCTAAGTGAGAGTGTTCAAGCACTATAAGTCCGGTCGCCTGGTTCGTCGTGTTGAGCGCCTCCCTAGATGGACCCAAAGATGGGAACAAGAGTGCTCAAGTTTATCACCGAACACCCCAGCACTTGTGGATTGGGGGCTGAAGCCAACGACTTGCCATCTCTCAGATTTAACAAATGGCCGCACAGAAGGTAATATTTTAAATTCAACAAAGCGTTGCTCATGGCACACATAAACGAAGTTTTTAGCGCACATGATAAACATACAGCGAGTTCACTCGAGGATTACATTAAGGGGGCACTCATCCGCAATATCGCGGGCTCCCTTCAGGACAACTTTATAATATCGCTCCGGCGTACGATGCTCCTTGCCCGGCGGTGGTGGATCCGTGAGAAGCTTCTCCGCATCCAGCTTGCCCCATTGCACCTTTATGCGGGCAAGGGCCCGACGAGCGCCTTCAATGCAGGCGGATCGCTTGATCACATCCAGCCTAGGGCATGCATCAACTAGCCAGCCGACTAGGCCAAAGTAGCTGCTGTGCATGACCTGTCCAGCCACACCGGACCGTGAGGCCCTTCATGGCCTCCTCGGCTACCTTAGGAGTTCGACCACCGCTTCACTGGTCGCTTGGGGCACGGATGGCCGGCCTCAGCAGATCGAGACCGAAGACCTTCTCCGCTGAGCTCCCTCCTCGCCACGATAGAACGCAGCGCATCGACGCACTATGCGGCAGATCCGCAAATGCCCCCGAGAGCTCCGACCGTAAGTATCCGTAATTTACATTAACATGCTTGCTCGCATGAAAACGCCTTACCCGCTGCTATCTTCTTCATGTCCTCTATTTCCATATGGGCCCTCCGGCCTCGGCCTTGGCGGAGTCGGCCCTATCGAGAGCCGAGGCAAGCTCGACTCTCGTTCGAGTCACGCCCAAACTCTCATGTTTTTTCATGAGAGCCTGAGCTCTTGCCGAACTTCCGCCACCAGCCGCTTTGCTTTTCTCGCCATTGCTCTGTGGCTGCGTTATGTTCGCCACGGATACGGCATCCTTCGTGGCTGCCACCTCGTTAGTGGCCCCTCAGATACATATGTTATCCTTATTAATCATGTTTGCAAATCAAACCCTTTTCTCAGAAGGTACTTATTTGAAGTGGTGTTATTTACCTTCTTTTTCCTTGAGCTGCCTCTTGGCATGGCCGAGCTCTTGCTCCGACCGCCAAGGTCCTTCTTCAGCCGACCTCCGCCAGCACGCGGCAGAGGTCAACAACGCAGCCTGCAAACCCATATTGACATATTTTAGAAACCCTCACAGACATCTCAAGAAGATCCTTAGTCCGCTTTTCTTTCCAACACCGGACTAAGCATCAAGGGCTACCGCCTATGCGGTATTATATTGCTTAATTTTAAACTTCTTACCTCAAAGCCTGTTAGAAGGTTGTTGCAGCTTCGGCCAGCCCGCCTTGGCGAAGCTGGACTTTTCAATCACCGCACTCATGAGAGTGCGGTGTTCTTCTCGATGGAGGCGCTTTGAGCGCCCAGAGTTGTCCGTGCCTCCGGTTGGACGGAGGCCGCCGGGCGCCACGGTCCTGCCCTCCTTCGAGGGCTGCTCGCCGACTCGAACCGCCACGGTTCCGGAGTAGAGTCCGCACAAAGTCCGGAGGCTGCCCGACGGCGCCCGAGCCTCCTCCCGGCGCGCCCCTATGGGATTCCGCCGCCGCCTTCGGCGCGTGGGGTAGAGGCAGTCGATGGAATTTACATCCGACGGCGCCAACGACCCGCCATCGAAGTCGGGAAAGTCGCCACCGCCGGACTAAAGAAACAAGGCGGTATTAGAAGGACACCGCGTGACATACTATAATACGGCATATGAATGATCCGGATACTTACGATCTTGCCGGACGCCGGGCCCTTAGAGGCCATTCTTCCTCGCCAACAAAGATGTTGGCGAACCGTCCGGGGATGGTTCTCCTCTGACCCTTCGCCGCCCGATTGGGGAGGCCTTCCTCTTCTTCTCTCCTCCTCCGGAGAGAGTACTCCTCCTCCTCCTCGCTGGGAGGAGTCCTCGCCGTCGCCGACGCTGATTGTGGGAACTCTTTCGAGTCCCCGCGCCACCTTCTTGGTTTTCTTCTCCGCACCACATACGGTGCCGAACCAGCAGCCTTTGCTAAATGGGCATCCATCGGTTCTTCCGCATGGGAGCCGGATCGATAATCAGCTCGGCCTTCTCCATCCATTCCTGTCAAAGGAAGAGGCAGATTGAAAACCTCGCTAGAGTCAATCTAATTACTACAAGTGTCCCGTGAATGGGGTCAATCACTTACCCCGCCACGGAGATCGCAAGCTGAATCATGGTCTTCGGTCGCGATACGGGCGATCGGCGCTTTTGAACAGCACCTCCAAGCACCTTCGACGTTGTATCAAGAGCCCGCTTAACGCCCGGTGCTGTTCCGGATTAAACTCCCACGATTAAATGCCCTTTCTTGGCATGGGAGAATCCGCCGAGGAGCATGACTGACTACGCCGACGAGCCGGAGCCCATTGCTCACCAGCTTCTTGATGCAGTTCGCAGTCCCGCCACCTCCACCGGTTACCCCACCGCAAGCCCTTCTTTTCCAAAGCAGTGAGCTGCGAGGGATTCCAGATCTAAATTCGGGGCCGCCACCATGTAGGCTTGCGCTGCTCGGTGATATAGAACCACCCCGATTGCCACCCCTTGACGGAGTCCACGAAGGTCCCTTCTAGATAAGGGACGCGGCAACTTGCCCAACATAGCGCCTCCAAGATTCTCGCTTATGCCCCTTCACAACCTTCGCTTGACGTTGAAGGTCTTGAGCCACAGGCGAAGTGGGGCCGGATGCGAGAAAGGCTCGACACCACGATAAACGCCGAGATGTTGAGGACAAAGTTCGCGCCAGATCGTGGAAATCCAGGCCATAGTAAAACATGATCCCCTGGACGAATGGATGGAGCGGAAAGCCCAGTCCATGGAGGAAGTGGGGAAGGAAAACAACCCTCTCATGAGGTCCTCGGGTAGAACGAGCTGCCCTGCCGCCGGGCAGCCGATGCGCGATGTCTCCGAAAGGTATCCGCGTCACAGCAACTTGGTGATGTCCTCCTCCTTGGCGGTGGAGGCCATCCATTTGCCTCCCTCCGGACATGTTCGGAGGAGGGTCGAGGCGAATGCGCGAGCTTGGGCGTTGGAGCTTGGGTTCGCAGGATAGATGAGCAAAGGAGGAAGAAGGCGAGGTGAGAAGGTAAACCTTATCCCTTATATATAGGCGGATGAAAATATGCGCCCCTCATCGGCCCGGTAAAACTCGCTATCCCCCCAAGCGCCACCATCAATGGCGCGTTGGGTTACCCACGCACGTATTGATGAGAATCCCGAATAAGGGGAACATGATCTCGCGCTCGACAGACGTGTTAAGGAAACCGCTTACGCTAAACGTGTCAAGTGGTACAAGAATTAAAACAAAGGCTTGGTGCCGGTGTGATGTCATGCCGCATAATACGTCAGCAGATTGGATCGGTGTATATGTTTTATTCTCTATGTTTGGAATGTGGAAATTATTTTGCAGAGCCGGATACTATCCTGGTGTTCATTATCTTCTCCGGATTATTCAAGGGAGGAACCCGCCTTGCAATGCCGAACATTATGCACGCCGGACTTATCGCCATTGAAGACTGGTTCAGGGCTACCGAGGAGTCCTCGACTAGGGGTGTCCGGACAGCCGACTATCAATATCCGCCGGACTCCCGCATCACGAAGATAGAAGATTGAAGACTCCGCTCGTGTCCGAAGGTACTTTCCTTGGCGTGGAAGGCAAGCTTGGCAATACGGATATGTAGATCTCCTACCATTGTAACCGACTCTGTAACCCTAGCCTCTCCGGTGTCTATATAAACCGGAGGGCTTTAGTCCGAGGGACACAACATTACATCTCAACAATCATACCATAGGCTAGCTTCTAGGTTTAGCCTCCTTGATCTCGTGGTAGATCTACTCTTGTACTACCCATATCATCAATATTAATCAAGCAGACGAGGGTATTACCTCCATCGAGAGGGCCTGAACCTGGGTAAAAACATTGTGTCCCTCGTCTCCTGTTACCATCCGCCTAGACGCACAGTTCGGGACCCCCTACCCGAGATCCGCCGGTTTTGACACCGACAGCGGGTTCTCCCTTCGAATTCCATGTTCCTGCCGGATAGTGTCCGGCTTTACCTCGAATACTGTGCTTCTTGGCTTCTACACCAAATTATGGCCCTCTTCCACGCGTTGCACGAATGCGAAAAGCCAGGGAGTCTTTTACATTTTACCCCCTAATTGTGTGGGTCGCCTGCCTATTAAAGGGGCAGGGATCCAGATCCAAACCGCACCATCTTCCTCCCGCGTATACTCCATCGAAGCGCCTCTGACCCTGAAAACCATTCCACCATGGATCGTCTACGCGGCTCTTCCTCACGCGCTCCTAGCCCATCGCCGGGGGATTGGAGGAGGTGCTCTATTTCGCACAATGAGCTGGTAAAGCTCCAAACGGAGGGATTCCTTCCTCCGGCCTTCATGGTCCCAGTCCGAGCCGGACTGGTTACTTATCGAGGTGGGAGGCAGGCGGAGGATACCCCAAGCCCCAACAAGGGGAGCGGTGTGCTTCCGTCCCCTATCTCGATAAGGGGCCTCGGATTTCCAATACATCCGCTCCTCCGCTGGCTCATGAAGTTCTACGGACTCCAGCTCCACCACCTCACGCCCGCCTCAGGCTGCATATCGCGGGCTATGTAGCTCTTTATGAGCTATTCCCGGGCATCGAGCCCCATTTCGCATTGTGGAAGAGGTTGTTCGCCTCGCACTTCGCCACCAGGGGTCCATATATCAAGTAGGAGGCGCCGAGATATGGCGCATCGCTGGGACCGGATACCTATCCGGCACCCCCAAGAGGGCGTCCGAAGACTGGCCCTCGGAGTGGTTTTATATTGTAGACGCTCCGTTGCCCGACCCAGTCCGGATTGGCCTCCGGAGTTTGATGTTGCCCTTGAAGAAACGCCACCGGGCGCCAAGGAGCCCCTGCTTGGAGGAAGACAAGAGCGCCCATTACTTGATGGGCCGAATAAGATTAATGGCTCATTCCGGCTTGACCATGATTGGAGTCATTGCGACGTGCATCAAGCGGGGGGTGCAGCCGCTGCAATACAGAGGCCACCCCATGTGGGATTTCAATGGGGAGGACGATGTTATTCGCACGGCCAAAAGGGCCGGATTCGACCGAGGATCTAGTGAAGATCCTATCCGGTCTGTACAAGGGGGAGAAGGAGGACTTCCTTCGTCTGAACCCTGTGGATGGGTTTTCCATGGTCAATCCCAGAGGATGGGTAGGCGAACACCTCAAAAGGGCCTCTACCCGTATCTTCGAAGTTTAAGCTTCTTATATTACGTCTTTGGCGCAGGGTCTACGCCTGACTGTGGAGGAGATGGTGAGTCCTGCTCCACAACCCGAGGACCCGGAAGGATCCCTGGGTCCGGCCTCCGAAGAGGATCCGGACCTCGGGGGTGGATCTGATCGACGGGGTGTATCACCAGCTCAGCATTGATGATGTGTTGGTCGCCATTACGGCGGACTACCCCGGGCTAAGTTCGGCATCCCAGGTGACCAAAACCGAAGTCCGGACACCGTTATCTTATCCTTGCTTATTTCTAACCTTCGCGAACGATGGTATCTTGCAAGAAACGCCATTCCGGCCGGGAGCCGAGCCTGCGGCGGCCGACCTACAGAGGTCAGGCCGAACCAGCAGGAGGAAAAGGAGCGCCGTGCAGGCGGAAACGTCGCCGCAGAGGTATAGCTCGTGTTTGATCTTTCTGAGCAACGTTCCGAGGAAACTTCTAAGTGCTCATGATCTTTATAGAAGAAAAAGCGCCGCCGGACTGCGAGCACAGGAATTGCCGACCCAATTAACACCAGCCGGCTCCAGCGCCGGACCGAGGGGGAGGCAAGCGCGAGACGCGAACCGGATCCTACTCCAACGGAGGATACCGGCTGCATCGTCCGCCACAAAGTCGAGGTGGAGAGCGCTATGAATCATAGACGCCGCGACAATTTTCAAGAGGCGTGTTTTTCCCGAGGCATTGGATGCCTTTAACGCAGGGACGCAGATCTCCGGCTGCCCAAAATGGTTTTACCAGGCCGAACAGATCTGCAGGGTATACCCCATTTTTCATGGTTTATGGGCTGAGGCAGACTTTGTGACATCATAGACGACGCACCTCGGTACGCATGTATAAAGAACGGAGGCTGCTAGATCGGCAGGACGCCTTGGACACTCTAGAAGAGGAGCACAATGTCGCTCGGGCACGATCTACCAATTACCAGCAGCAGTCCCGACGCTATCACAGTCGGGAGGTCCATGCAAAGGACTTCAACGTAGGAGACCTAGTCATGAGGCTTCATTCAGAGAAGCAGAAGCACAAACTCTCCCCCAAATGGATGGGCCATTCATCATCAATCAGGTCCTCATCGGAGGCGCCTACTGAATTCGAGATCTAGCGAGCAGGCGGGCGCAAGCTTACCACCCTATTCAGGCTTGCAATGGATAAACTAAGGGATGCGGAGCTTGTAGAGGAGTGTACCAGGGATTGTGATACTCCAGAATATCTTACTTGTCCATTGTCGGGCGAGCTTATGATTTGACCCGGTGACAATTGCCACGGGGAAGGTAATTCTCTTAGTGTGTGCTCGAAGTTTTAGCTGCATATAATTGTTTTTTAGTAGTGAACTAATGGTGGGTATGTTTTAATTTGTTTTAGACATTTGACCGACAGTACCTCAAGGATTGGTTTGAGAAGAACGGGCATATCTGTCCTGTGACCGGCGAGCCTGTTTCAGGTGCCATTGTCCGGAACGAGCATATCCAAGGGTACGTGCGCGAGTGGGAAGAATCCAAGATGGAGCAGATCATGAAGGTCTGAAAGAACATGAAGTAGTAGGAATGACAGTATAGTTCGTCATATTTCACGGCCTGTATATATATAATATGTCTTGTGTGCTTCCCGAATTACACCGCTGCTACTTTTTATCTTTTATATACTGGAAATATAAACAGATCATTACAGTCTCTTGTGACCTAATTTCACAATCTTTAGTGCGTAAGATAAGATGATAGCTAATCCTACATGACATGCCAATTTGTTGACTGTACGAGGAAGTGATCAGCCAAGCGATTGGCGCCTCGGCGTGAGCGGTGCAAACGAGTAGTTGAACGCGCCGGAGACGACGGCCTCTGCTCGGTCGTCGAGCTCCTTCTCCAGGCGGCGCCACAGCCGCGCCACGGTGGCCTTGCGCGCCTCGTTGTCCTTCAGCTCGGGGTCGTAGTGCGCCCACATGATCCCGTCGAACTCCTCGAAGCGACGGTCCACGTCGCTGGCCTTGGCGTACATGTCCCTAAACTCCCTGAGGAAGACGGACTGGTGCTCCTCCTCGTCCTCGGACCCGTCCACCTCGGCCTCTGCGGTGCCGTCGTCGTCCTCCTCCTCGTCCTCGGACCCGTCCACGTCGGCCTCTGCGGTGCCGTCGTCGTCCTCCTCCTCGTCCTCGGACCCGTCCACGTCGGCCTCTGCGGTGCCGTAGTCGTCGTCCTCCTCGTCCTCGGACCCGTCCACCTCGGCCTCTGCGGTGCCGTCCTCGTCGTCCTCGGGCTCCGATTCCCTGGCCCTCAGACTGGCCAGCACACTGCGCCGCAGCCTGTCGCTCTCGCCGTTGTTGTTGCTGAGGAGGGAGCTGTAGATGTAGATGTCCTTCTTCATGTCCAGCTTGAGCTTCTGGATCTGGTGCGCCACGATGAGCCGCATCGACAGGTCGTACTCCAAGGTGCGGATCAAGACCTCGTCGTCGTCCTCCTCCTCCAGGTCCAGGGAGACGTTTGCCGGCGACGATTGCAGCTCTTGGGTGCCGTCGCTCTTCATGTCGTCGGCTGGTGATGAGATTGCGGGAGCTGTCGCCTTGACGACTTCCCCAGTTTCCACGGCTGCCATGATCAATCAACACGATCAAAAACCAACAGGGATCAACTCCACCCTAACTAGGTAACTAGGTAGTCAAGCATTGGCATACATATATACTCCGTAGTTTCAACAAGGCAAGGGCCAGGCCGACTCGGCCGGCTGATCCTACGTGGTTGAGTCGGTGTCGGTCACGTACGGCACTGCGACTCATGAACGGGACATCGTTCTTGTCTTTCTTTTTTTTTTGACAGCACTTTGGTTCCTCGGATTCACAGTTGCTTGACTTTTGGATCTTTAAATATTTCCTTTTGCCCTAGAGCTTGTAATAAGGGCATCTCCAACCGCGTTATTTAAATCGGACACACTAAACATCTACGGACGCGTCCAAACACGGATAGCAGAAGCCGGTCATCCAACTCTCTGCATCGAAGGTCCGCCGCTTAAAATTTTCCCTATGTCTGGATCACTCAAAAGAATTGTAGAAAAAAGCATAATTCAGCGATAAATAGCATGCAAACATTTGAGTGCAAAAATAGTTCAAATATAAATATTACATTCAAAATAACAGGATGTTCAACAAGTTGTAGGGTGTGAATTCTAGTTCATCTGCACACTGTGTCCCTTGAGCTTCATCCAACAACGCATCAACAAGAATGCCCTACCTCTGTTGTTTGCTACAATGCAACCGTGCATCCGGGCTATACAATTAGGTGATCATCAACATGAATGACCTGCACTCCGTTGAGTGAATCAATAAATTGACCAACATGTAGAGCAACAAGAGAAAAAATTATGATCTTCACGATTGATTCGCCGGTGGCCATCCTCTTTCCACCCATGCGATCGCACTGCAATACTTCATGCGGAGTTTGAGATGGTGTACTATAGGTGGACCAACGACTTCACATTGCGCTCATGGATTGTGAGCAAGTTATAGGGCGCAAAGTACTTTTGCTCGTGAAACCAAGAATGCACATTTTGCCAAAAAATATTGTGCACCCTTGCTTTATGCCTACAAAGTCCACACTTCTGGCCAATGGCGGACCTAGGGTTTGAAAATTGGGTGTTCAATTTTTTTTTCATGTAATATCTAAAAGGTTCATGTTATCATGTAGCTAGTAAGAACTTTTTCCCCAATAATGATGACAGTACCCTATAGAAAAAAACAAAAGAGAATACTATTTTCTACAAAATCACACAATATGTCATGGCCAGAAACGAGGCGTTGTTAAACTGTGAACTTTTTCGATATTCTGACCATTTTTTTGAGTTCACGAATATTTATATGAAATCATGAATACTTTTTAAAAAATTCGTGAACATTTTCTAAAATCAGCAACATTTTTTGAATTCATGAACTTTTTTCACAAATTTGTGAACATTTTTCTAAACTGTGAACGCTTCTTAAAACTCATGAACATTTTTTGGATCTGCCAACAGTTCTTGAATTTTGGGAAGAATTTTTTAATTTCACGAACATTTTTTTCTGAACAGTTTTTGAATGCATGAACATTTTTTAACCAATGAAGTATTTTGAATTTTTTGGAAACAATTATTGAAATTCACAAACGTTTCTTTTGTTTTTGTCAACTTTTACTTAAAATTCACATTATATGAATTAGGAAATTCTAATTCATGAACATTTTCTGAATATACTAACATTTCTAAAAATTGTGAACATTATTTGAATGTACTAACATTTTTGAAATCATGAACATTTTCTTAGTGTTTGATCATTTTATGCTTTCTAACAATTTTTCAACATGATCATTTTATGAATTCTTGAAAAAGAAGGAAAAATAGGGCGACCCGCCCAGAGATGGGCCGCCCAACAGGGCGCTGTGTGCTGCGGTGCGTGTTTCCGCTTCACCGTGCATATGGGTCGCCATATTGACTTCCCTTCATATAGACCCATGTCTAGATATGCATTATCTATGTCAGCCCATGGGCACCTATGTTAAGTCTTCCTTATTATTCTTGTTTTTCTTTCGACACGACTTTTGGAACATGGTTCCACAAACACCTATTTTGAATAGTAAAATTAAAAGATGCTAGAAAATCAATCAGCTCAATCTTTTTTTGTTACATACATGGTTGTGTTCTACTCACGGTGAAGTTTCATAGAGAAATGACATTCATGGTATTCTCGCAAAAATCAAAAATAAATTCAATGGTGACAAAGGTCCCGGATTAGGGGATGCTAACCTAGTCGGCCTGTACTCCTCCGGTTGGGCCGGTGGGCCCTCATTCTTCTCAAGATGGACTCTGGAAGCCACACGCCAGAGGCAAGATGAAGACCGCCACGTCAAGACTTCTCCCGCCGCCCACACCAAGTTACCGACCTTGTAACCCTAGATGTCTTACCTAGCGTGTATATAAGCCAATCGGTTTAGCCCGTAAAGGGGACTTCAACACAATCGCATTCACCTAGCCCTAGAGTTAGTACACATCTAACGATCTCGAGGTAGATCAACTCTATACTTGATACATCTCCATCAATATAAACAAGAGTAGGACATAGGTTTTACCTCCATCAAGAGGGCCCGAACCTGGGTAAACATTGTCTCCTTGTTCCTGTTACCATCTGTCCGAGATCCACAGCTCGGGACCCCTACCCCGAGGTTTGTCGGTTTTCACATCGACACTAGTGCTTTCATTGAGAGTCCCGTTGTGTGATCAGCAAAGGGTCGACGGGATCGTCGGTTAACGACACCAATCTCCCGAGCTCAATCTCCGTGCTCGGAACTTCTGCCATGGAAACACCTTTCCACCTTTACGAGCTAGAAGCGACCTATGACTCCTCTCCGACCCGTGTCGAACCCCCTCTCAAGAGCGATGGGCCGAGGTACTTTTTGGAAAGTGACTCGACAAATGCCGCTAGACGCAATTGATGAAACAAATCTTCAAATCAGTCTAGCCAATCCGACGGCCAGTGTATGTCACAGATGAGGATGCTAGAGCTTGAGCCCGCGATCCCTAGAGATCGAAATCACCCGCCCATCTCCCACATCGAATATCGCCCTGAGGACTCGGGCCCACCAGATGGCTGGGATCCGCTTACGGTAGCAACTCTTCGACAAATCAATAAGACAGTTCTAGGCCAGGTTCTTGTCACCAAAAACAATATACCGAATACCGTGACTCAGATATCATAACAGCTATCTAACACGGATGCAAGGATAAAGGCGTTTCGAACGCCCTCGCCATCTGCTGTGTTCAAACACTCCCAGAATTGTCTAATCTGGTGTCCAAATTCTGCCCAATCGAAGATGCTTGGCTGGCCAGGAAAAACACATATTCGATCTGCGAACACAATTCAAAATGCGACCTGTACGCGAAACATACCGGCCGAGCAAGCTCGAAAGAAGAAGAAAACTCCTGGTCACCCCGGGACAACCCTTGATGGCCTCCTAGACAAGTCATGCTCGATACACGCTATTCTACTCAATTCCTACCCAACTCACAGCCTTCAAAACTGTTGGTGGTAAGGCAGGTGGCTAAAGGCAGACCCAGCCTCCTGGCAGGTACCCTGTTCACGCAAAAGAGTCCTCGGGCGAGGACGGAGTCATGATGATCTACAAGACTTTCACGTCCAACAACCAACACGAACGGGCCATGTTGGAAGTCAATTCTATCCGGCAAGTGCGAACTCGGGGCACGTGGATAGACACACCGATCACTTTTGATCATAAAGATTAGCCGAGGTCGACCCCGAACAGGTGCCCCACTGCACTGGTCCTTGACGCAATTTTGGGCGGCTGCTGTCTTCGAAATGTACTCATGGACGGAGGCACTAGCTTAAATCTAATATACGTAGGCACTCTGGACAGAATGCAAATTGATAAATTGCGCATAGAATAGAGTAGCACCACCTTCAAAGGTATCGTACCTGGGAGAAAAGCACGTTGCACCAGAAATAACCTTGACGTGGTCTTCGCACCTCGAATAATTATCGATCCAAAGAAGTTACGCTCGACATCGCTTCCTTTTAAGAGTGGGTACCATGCCCTTCTGGGACGAGACCCCTTCTCCATGTTCCAAGAAATACCGCATTACGGCTACATGAAGCTTAAAATGTCGGACCCACATGGGACCATTACTATCTTGAGTGACCTCGACAAAGCACTCAAAGCCGAGAATAAAATAGCACCACTCGCCCTCGAATCCTTGTTCGAAGCCCTCGCGGTTGAGGAACTAACCACACCATGTCAAGTCGATCGAGATGATGTCGCCCTGACAAACGGTCAAGTCTACTTCATTCAAGTCGGTTAATGAAATAGTTAAATTCCAAGTATGCCCCACAGACCCAGCTAAAATGGTGTCCATAGGGGCAAACCTTGATCCAGAGATTGACAAGGTGCTATGCAATTTCCTTAAGGAAAATTGGGATATATTTGCATGGCACCCTTCAGACATGCTAGGGATACCCTGCAGGCTCGCGAAACACAACCTAAATATATTGAAGGGCTACAAGCCCGTCAAACAAGCACTTTGGCATTTCTCTGAACCCAAGCGTCAAACAATGTGCGAGGAACTGGCCAAACTACTGGAAGGCGGGTTCATCCAAGACATAAAACACCCTAAATGGCTCGCCAATTTGGTCATGGTGCTAAAGAAGGACAGAACCTGACTCTTATGCATCAATTTGAAAGACCTCAATAATGCATGCCCCAAGGACCCCTTCCCCCTGCCGAGAATTGATCAAACTGTGGACGCCACAGCCGGGCACGACTAGTTGTGCTTCCTGGATGCCTATTCAGGACATCATCAAATAAAGATGAAAGAATTTGACCAGGAAGCTACAACATTCATCACACCTTATGGGTCATTCTATTTCAACACGATGCCCTTCGACTAAAGAACGCCAACATATAGTAGTGCATGATTCAATCATGCTTGGAAAAACACATCGGGAAGACCGTCGAGGCCTACGTCAATGATGTGGTTGTCAAAACCAAAAACTTTGGACAGTTGGTAGACAACCTCCCTGACAAATTTGTGAGCCTACGGGAGTACCAAATTAAACTCAATCCGGAGAAATGCGTCTTCAGAGTTCCAGCCGGCAAACTCCTCAGCTTCATCGTATCAAGCTAAGGAATCGAGGCTAATCCAGCAAAAATACGAGCCTTGGACCACCTCGAGGTACCAACAGAGCTCAAACATGTACATGAACAAGCAGGTTGCGGGTAGCATTAAGTAGCTTCATATCAAGACTCGGCGAGAAAGCTTCACCTTTGTATAAGTTGTTAAAGCAAACAAAGACTTTCAAATGGACCGAAGAAACTACGGTGGCCCCGAAGACATCAAAGTTCTCTCGCCACCAATCCATCTTAGCAGCGCCGCATATATGCGAGATGATTCTATTATACATCTTAGCCACAAACCAAAGGTTAGCACAGCTTGAAAGGATCGATATGGTTGACTAGAGGGGGTGAATAGGCAACTAACAATTTTTAGATTTTCTTTACCAAATTAAACTTTGCATCAAAGTAGGTTGTCTAGATATGCAACTAGGTGACCAACCTATATGATGCGACAACAACAAGCGCACGAGCAAGTAAGGGAAACAACACAAGTAAGCTTGCAAAAGTAAAGGCGCGAGATAACCAAGAGTGGAGCCGGTGGAGACGAGGATGTGTGACCAAGGTTCCTTCCTTTTGAGGGGAAGCACGCTCCGCTGGAGCGTGTGGAGGCACAATGCTCCCCAAGAAGCCACTAGGGACACCAGATTCTCCTCACGCCTCACACAATGCGAGATGCCGTGATTCCACTATTGGTGCCCTTGAAGGCGGCGATCAACCTTTACAAACAAGGTTGGGGCAATCTCCACAACAATTGAGGTTTCCAACAACACCACGAAGCTTCACCACAATGGAGTATGGCTTCGAGGTGACCTCAACCGCCTAGGGTGCTCAAACACCCAAGAGTAACAAGATCCGCTTAGGATAAGTGGGGAATCAAATCTCTTGGTGGAAGTGTAGATCGGGCCTTGTCACCCAATCCCGAGCAAATCAACAAGTTTGATTGGCTAGGAGAGAGATCGGCGAAAATGGAGCTTGGAGCAACAATGGAGCTTAGAGGTGGAAGAGGTAGTCAACTAGAGGTAGGAGACGCCTTTATAGTCATGGAAGAAATCCAACCGTTATCCACTTAGACTAGTTTCATGACATGCGGTACTACCGCCTCCAGGCGCTGGTATTATCAAGACGGCCACGCGGTACTACCGTGGAGACCACGGTAATACCGCTGCAGCTGCAGAGACTATACCATAGGCAAGATTACCACGAAGCGCGTATTATCAAGACCGACCAAGCATTACCGCGAGGCAGGTAAGACTAAGTCTGGAATCGGCACAGATGAATAAAAATACATCCGTGCCTAGTTCCGCTGTCAAAGAGACGATGCAAACATCCATCACGGTACTACCGTCCATAGGGCGCGGTATTACCGCAGGGTGCGGATGTAAAATTACATCCGCCCCTACTACCGTGAAGCCACGGCACTAGGCCGTGGAACCACGGTACAACAGCTCGGAGGAGCGGTACTACTGGCCACCAGCGTACTACCGCCCTAGACGTGTGGTATTATTGTGTGGCGCGGATGTAAAAATTACATCCGCGCTTACTACCGCGATGCAGCGGTATTTGGCCTAGCAGCCACGGTACTTACGACTCAGGGAGCGGTACTACCGTGGGCTCAAGTGGTACTACACAAGATAAGCACGGTATTATCAGTAGGTGCTCAAGTACTACCGCTTCCAGGAGCAAGATTACCGCAAGCTCAGCAACAGTAGTCCAGACATTCACATAGAGGATAGACGGGGAATGCTCCAGGGTGCAAGGGAAAGGAGGAGACAATGAAGAAAACGTGTACGTGATGATTCCTCCCGAACCTTTCCAACGCGGACCCCCTCTTAATAGTACGGCTCTCCTACGACTCAAATCCACCAAAAAGAAACGTAGAACAACACCGTCTTCAATAGTCTCGAGGGGCACCGAATCGTCTCGTGCCTAGTGATAAAGCATCTGAGAAACTCAATGCACACGATTAGTCTACAAATGCATTGTCATCAATCACCAAAACACCTAAGGGATAAATATGCCCTTACAATCTCCCCCTTTTTGTTGGATTGATGACAATACGGGATTTGCACATAGATGAGATAATATTGAGCAAAGGCAAACCCCTCCTCTCTAAAATATAGACGGGCTCCCCCTAGATGTGTGCAATCTAGATGGATGCTTTGGACTGCATAGCACACAAACTAGGATCAACAATCCCCCTATATTTTAGAGACAAAGGCAAGATAACTAACATCTAAGCAGAGCATAGCACAAAGGTAGCACAATATATCACAAGCTCGCTAAGATAGATAGAGTGCATATGTCTTACACCATATGAAGTAAAGCAACCCAAAGCAACTGAAACGAGGTTCAAACGAGGTTCAAACAAGAAAGCAGCAAACACACCGAACACGAACGACACACCACTCGCAAATCCCTACACTCTCTCCCCCTTTGGCATCGAGACGCCAAAAAGGCAGAGAGGACACCTACACACAAGGGGTGGCTCAAGCAGGGAACTCATCCCAACGCCCGTCGTCAGACTCCTTGGCGGCAGCGATGGACTCCTCGACGTCCTCCTCAGAATCAGTCCATCTGTAGCCTTGCTTCTTCATCCACTCGGCCTCTGGAGTGATGCGATCCTCAGAACCGCCAGACACTTCCTTGCCATACAGCTGCAAGATCTTCTTGTCCCGACGGCGACTCTCCTTAGATGCCACGTGAGTCCTGTACTGCCCCTTGGCTTGCATGCTGAAAAGAGTCTTCATCTTGTCCTTCAGCTTCTTGGCCCACGAGGGCATAGAGGAACTCTGTGAAGACCGAGCAAAACGGCCCTCAGCAACATCCTTGGCGCCGGCATCCTCCTCATCAACAAAGAGCCGTGGCAAAGAGTCGCCAAAGACGAGTAGTAGTGTTGGCCCAGTTGGGCTTGACACGGAGACAAATGGGATCATGTCGAATCCAATCAGGAGCAAGGAACTCATCACCGTGGTACATCTTCTCCCGTGTCTTCGAGATCAAGAGAAACAGATAGGGCCCATAGATAGGCACCTTGCGTTGAATACAAGAAACCGAAGCTCACACCACATGATGTGGGAGACATCAAGTGGCTGAGTCTGAGACAGACGAGCCTCCTCGCAGATGAGCATCATATCCACCATATAGGCATGAACCTTGTCCTTGTCACCAATGCGAGGGAACAAGGAGTTGCGGAAGATGCGATACATGATATCCAGAAAAGAGTTGAGCACCAACCCCGTCTTCCCATTGGCGAGAGCCTTCTCAACAAAGCATGGCGCAAGCTTGTCCTTGTTGGCAGACTCAGAATTTGCATGGGGGCGAACACCCATGGGAGTGTTGAGCCCGTCATCAGGAACCTAGAGCAAATCCATGAACTCCTTCCAGGTAGCAGTCAGCTTACGGCCATTGGTCATCTAGGTCATCCTCTGCTCCTCATCAGGGTGAAAGTATACTGAGGCAAAGAACTGACAGATAAGCTCAGGGTCATAGTCAAGGTGAAAGGATATCACATGCTCAATACCAAACTGCTCCACCAAGTCCAGAGCTTCTCCAAAGTACTCACGAAACTTGTCCTTCCTCATGTGATGCATTTCAATCCATTTCACATCCACGTAGGTATTCTGCTTGTTCTTGATAACATCCAGATAAATGAGAGTCTGTTGCTTGTTCCAAAACAGCTCACAACCTCTGACATAAGAACGAGGGTTCACATACGGGTGGAGTTGCCTGAGACGGACGTACTCAGACTGGGATATCTCGTCCATGCCCTTAGCGGGCTCCTTGTTCTTGCTAGCGGATGTCTTGACATGGCGCTTGGGGGCAGTGGAGCCCTCTGGTGCTTCACCTGGGTTGCGCAGACGCTTGGAGCCAGTGTCACGACTGGGATTAGAACGGCGAGAGCCACCACTTGAGACACAAACGCAAAACACCCATGAAACGCAAAGAGAATCAATGCAAAGACCACAGCAAAGCACAAGAAACACATAGAAAGTATACGTGAAAGTTGCCATGAGATAGATGTGAACCACGGTAGTACTGCTAGAGCCTGCGGTACTAAAGTTTTAGTACCGTTCCAATTCACGGTAGTACCGTGCATGGTCACAGTAGTACCGTGGTGGGAGCGGTAGTAAAGATCTAGTGCCGCAGTGAGCGCGGTACTACCCGCCAGACGGGCGGTAGTACCGGACAAGCGGTAGTACCGCGCCAGTTGGGCGGTAGTACCTTGCCGTGTCAGATCCAAACGACAGTTCGAGTCTGAAAAGAACCGCGAAACCACGGCGGCGCTACGATGATCAAATCTAGCACAGGACAAAATACAAGTATAATTCCTATGCAAAGCTACACTCCTTCATCCTACTCTTGCATAGATTTAGCCTAAGAATCTCTAGAACACACAAGTCTCCCCCAAAAACCTAGAGGCAAAGAACACAACAAAAACGAGAAGGAGTTGGGGAAAGACCTTGGTCCATAGCAAGAGCATGTGGTGGGGAACGATCCCACCGGACAGAATCACGGGAGGGCAATCGGAGGCGGAGATCCGACGACGAACGCCGGCTCCGTTCTTGAGCGAGGGAGAGAGAGAGACGATGTGGGGGAACTGCGAATGGGTATAGGGGAGTTAGAACTCCACCTACCCGTCCTTATCCCCACGCGTCCAGGACACCGCGGTAGTACCGCATATCATCGCGGTAGTACCGCTCGGGCGAAAGCACCGCACCAAAGCGGTAGTACCGCTCACCCAGGTGGCAGTAAAAAATTACTGCCGCGTGGGGGCGGTAGTACCGCTCCCCACAAGCGGTAGTACCGTAGCTTGCTGCGGTAGTACCATAGCTGGCTGCGGTAGTATCGTGAGTTCAAGACAAAGCAGGTATCAACCCAAGAAGAAGGTCTTTGCAAGGAAACTTTTCACACAAAGGACACCACAAGGACACGCACAATCCAAAGGCAGAAAGACAACAAGAAAACACCAAGCGACACAACCTCTCAAAAAGGAGAGGGCGGTGGCCGGAGCCACCTATGCTTGAGTTAGTTGGTATGGCACCGCGAAGAATTATCCTTGGGCCCATGACCGAAACTCGTCTTTGAAGCACAAGTACCATCAAAATGGCTAATGTGAAAGAGTTGATCTATTTATGCATAATGGGGGGAGGGAAAGTTCATTGAGAGAACAACACTCCCCCTATGTCCATGCCTACACCTAAACTAGACAACAAGTTGAGTGTGGTGGGGGGGTGTAAGGGTTCAAGTCACATTGCTCGAATCAATGATATTTAGCTCATGCCTTAACTCGCGAAATCTTGCTTCATCCAAGGGCTTCGTGAAAATATCTGCAAGGTTATCATGAGTATTGACATACTTGAACTCGATCTCCCCTCGCCTAATGTGATCCCGGATGAAGTGATATCGAATCTCAATATGCTTCGTCTTGAAGTGTTGCACCGGGTTGAGAGAAATCTTGATGGCACTTTCATTATCACACCAGAGAGGCACTTTGTCACAAATGACACCGTACTCCTTTAAAGTTTGCCTCATCCATAAGAGTTGTGCACAACAACTACCGGCCGCCACATATTCCGCTTTGGTGGACGAGAGAGACACACAACTTTGCTTTTTGGAAGACCAACTCACCAAAGAGCAACCAAGAAATTGGCACCCTCCAGAGGTGGACTTCCTATCCACTTTGTCTCCCGCCCAATTGAACTGTGATATCCTTCAAGCTTGAAGTTTGCCCTCTTGGGTACCATAAGCCAAAGTTTGGGGTATGAGCCAAATATCGAAAGATTCGCTTGACCGCCACATAGTGACTTTCCTTCGGTGCGGCTTGAAACCGTGCACACATTCCCACACTCAACATGATATCCGGTCTAGATGCACAAAGGTAAAGAAATGAACCAATAATGGAGCGATATACCTTTTGATCCACCGCTTTACCATTGGGATCAATGTCAAGTTGGCACTTGGTAGGCATTGGAGTAGAAGCCGGCTTGACATCACTTAGCTTGAACCTTTTTAGCATGTCTTGAGTATATTTGGCTTGGTTGATGAAGGTTCCTTCTCTTCTTTCTTTGATGTCAAAACCAAGGAAGAACTTCAACTCTCCCATCAAAGACATCTTGAACTTGGAGGTCATGAGAGCGGCAAATTCCTCACTGAAAGCTTTGTTAGGGGAACCAAAGATAATATAATCAACATATAGTTGGCATACAAACAACTCCCCTTTGACCTTCTTAGTAAAACGAGTGGGATCGATTTGCCCCACCTCAAATCCACGATCTTGTAACAACTCGGTAAGGTGGTCATACCACGCACGTGGGGCTTGTTTAAGGCCATAGAGTGCCTTATCGAGTTGATACACATGATCCGGGAAGTAGGGACCCTCGAACCCGGGGGGTTGCTTGACATAGACCAACTCATTAATAGGACCATTAAGAAAAGCACTTTTCACATCCATTTGTTGCAACTTAAAGTTGTGATGGGAAGCATAAGCAATCAACAAACAAACGGATTCAAGGCAAGCAACGGGAGAAAAGGTTTCACCATAGTCGATACCCTCGACTTGGGAGTAGCCTTGTGCTACCAATCTTGCCTTGTTGCGAATGATGTTCCCATGAGCATCTTGCTTGTTCTTGAAAATCCACTTGGTTCCAATGACGTTGTGGTTCCCCATTGGCCTTGGCACCAATCTCCACACCTTGTTGTACTCGAAATTGTTGAGTTCTTCATGCATAGCATTGAGCCAATCCGAGTCTTCGAGTGCCTCATAGACCTTTTGGGGGTTCAACACAAGAGACAAACGCGTGATGTTCACAATAGTTTGCTAATTGTCTACGAGTGCTTACCCCCTTTCTTAGGCTTACAACCACATTCTCCATGAGATGGCCTTTGGTGGTGAGCTTGGAAGCAATCTTCGCGGCACGACGCTCTAATTCCTCCTCAGATGTGGAAGGAGGGTTAACTTGATCACCTTGAGCAACGTCATGAGCTTGTTCTTGATCTTGAGCTTGCTCATGATCTTGAACTTGCTCGAGGGGGGGAAATTGACCTTGGGCATCATTTGGGGGTTCACCATCATCTTGAGATTGATCTTGCCCTTGGTCTTGTTCATGAGGTTGAGGGCCTTCACTTTGTTCTTTGGAAGCGTGTGGGTCTTGGGGAGGTGATGGCTCCACTTGAGTGGAGCATTGTCCTTCTCCTTCGACCACAAGGGGTTCATCAATGGGTAGAATATGACCAATACCCATTCTTCTTATGGCTTGGGGAGGAATTTCATCACCTACATCACAAGTACCACTTTGCTCCACTTGGGAGCCGTTATTTTCATCAAACTCCACGTTACACGTCTCCTAGTCCAGTGGACTTGTTGAGGACACGGTAAGCATGGGAGTTTGTAGCATAACCAACAAATATGCCCTCATAAGCTCTAGCCTCAAATTTAGACAAACGAACACCTTTCTTGAGAATGAAACACTTACACCCGAACACCCTGAAGTACTTGAGATTGGGCTTGTTGCCGGTGAGTATCTCATAAGGAGTCTTGTTCAAGCCTTTGCGGAGATAGAGCCGATTGGATGCATGACATGAGGTGTTGATGGCTTCGGCCCAAAAGTTGTATGGAGACTTGAACTCCGCCATCATGGTCCTTGCCGCATCCATCAACGTCCGGTTCTTCCTCTCTGCAACACCATTTTGTTGAGGGGTGTAAGGTGCAGCATATTGAGGGGTGTAAAGTATACCCAAGTGTATCTTGAATAATCATCCACAATCACCAAGCAATACTTTCTACCTCCAAGACTATCAAATGATGGGGGCCCAAAGAGATCCATGTGAAGGAGCTCCAAGGGTCTCTTCGAGTAGATGATTGTTGTGGGAGGGTGAGCCTTCTCATGAAGCTTTCCTTCAATACAAGCACTTCAAGCACGGTCTTTGGCAAAACTAACATTTGTTAGTCCATGGACATGGTCCCCCTTGAGAAGACTTTGCAAAGATCTCATATTGACGTGGCTAAACGGCAATGCCAAAGCCATCCCATGTCAACTTTAGCCATTAGGCATGTCGCGGTCTTAGTGGGTCGCTCCGAAAAGTTTATCACATAGAGATCGTTCTTGACATGCCCAACAAAGGCTACTTTAAGAGTCTTGCTCCACAAGAGGGCCACGGTATCAATGTCAAAGAAAGTGGCAAAGCCCATTAGTGCAAGTTGCCGAACGGAAAGTAAATTGTATGCAAGGGACTCAACAAGCATGACTTTCTCGATCGCTAGATCATGAGAAATGACAACCTTGCCAAGACCCAATACCTTAGAATGTGAGGCATCACCCCACTCGACATTGGTGGGCATAGATGGAATCATTTGCACGTCCACCACCAAGTCCTTGCTTCCGGTCATATGATTTGTTGCTCCACTATCGAGCAACCATGACCCCCCATCGGAAGCAAACACCTACAAGAGATCAATGCTTGGTTTTAGGTACCCATTTAGTAATGGGTCCTTTGATGTTAGTAACAAGGGTCTTAGGAACCCAAATAGACCATTCAATGTACTCATAAGGAGAACCAACAAATTTAGCATAAACATGTCCATCACTAGCACGGCACAACACATATGACGGGTTAAAGTCGTCGGCTTTGTTGGAGGAGATGGTCTTGCCCTTTTTGACATCAACGCCCTTCACTTTTTCCTTCTTCTCCTTAGGAGCACCCTCTCCCTCTTTGACAAAAGTTTGCTTGAGAGGAGGAGGATGATAGGTCTTGTCGTTCTTCTTATTCTTGGACTTGGGGGCAAACCCAATTCCCTTCTTGGCCACAACTTCCTTTCGATTACTCAAAAGGTCGTTGAGGTTCTTCTCACCTTGAATGCAGGTCACAAGGCCTTTCTCAAGTTGATCCTTCAACTTGGTATTCTCCTCCACAAGATGCACATGCTCACAACATGGGTTAGTAGCATATGCATTATCAATTAATACCATATGAGGGAAGGTGGCCTTTTCCTTGGTTAGCTTAACTTGGAGTTGAGCATGAGACTCCTTGAGGTTAGCATGAGCACCCTTCAAGACCTTGTGGGCCTTGTCAAGTATCTCAAACTCCTCCTTGAGTCTAGCATGATCAACCCCAAGCTTAGCCTTCTCGGAAGTTAGCACACGAGACACGACAAGAGCATGATCAAGATCTTTCTTTAACTTAGCATGGTCATCGTTGTGTGACTCCCCAAGAGTCAAACGACATCCACGCTCTTCCTCAAGAGCATTAGAGAGATCCGATATCTCATCGGCATAGTCACAACTATGACCTTCCATCTTAGAGATGGTTTCTTCGTGAGCCTCGATCATGACATTGGCCTCACCAAGTTGTTCCAAGAGAGCAACAAAGTGCTTCTTGGATTTTCCCTTGAGCTTACTCATAAAAGACTCAAATTCATTCACTTCCTCATTAGACTCATCATGTTCATCAATGCAATCCTCCAAGGTGGGATTAGTAATGATGGTGGTTTTGATGTTGGGGGTTACCTTGTTGGTAGCTTTAGCCATGAGGCACTTGGCGGTGATGTTCTCGTTGGGTGAATCAAAGGGAGACACCCGGGGAGTGGTAGCAATGGCAACGGACACCAAGGCCATTGCTTCTCCATTTTCATCATCATCGTCATCCTCATGGTATTCTTCTTGAACCACCAACCCACGAGTAGGAGTCTTCTTGGTGAAGTTGTTCTTGTTGGGAAAGGACTTGGCTTTGTCTTTTCGGATGAACCTGCCACCATTGTCTGCCCGCTTCTCGTAAGGACAATCCGCAACGAAATGGCTCACATTGCCATAGTTGAAGCAAGTTCTAACTCGTTGCTTGCCCTTGACGCCACTTGAGTTGTTCTTGTTGAAGTTAGGTCTTGTATTCTTCTTGCTCCAAAATTTTCTTGAAGCAAGAGCCATGTGCTCATGATAATCATATTTGGTGTCTTCGGGGTTGCTCTCCTCATCTTCCTCTTCTTCCTCTTCTTCCACACTAACCTTGGCCTTCAAAGCAAGGTTGGGCTTCTTTGCCCTTTGAGAATGGAGCACCGCCTTGTCGGCGGTCTTGTCCAAGATGCTCATTGCAACGAACTCATCCAACACTTCACTTGAGGTCATGGAGTGGAAATCCGGTCTTTGACGAATGACGGAGGACATGGCCTTGTTGTAGGGCATCATGGCCTTGAGGAACTTGCGCTTGATCCAGTTGTCATCCGTGTCCTTGCTCCCATGATCTCGGAGTGAGACCGCGAGTTTGGTCACTCTTCGAAAGAGCTCACGAGGTTCTTCATCTTCTTTCATTGCAAACTCATCGGCTTCATCTTGTACCACTTCATAGTTGGAGTGTTGAATGCTAGCACTTCCTCGATAGAGAGACACATGCATTGCCATGCGCCTTGGCCATGGCATGAGGTCAAGATGAGGGAGATCTTCGAAGGATTGCATCTTGATGATGAAGAGAGCACTCTCATTGAATTGATTATCCACCACTTCTCTCGGGTGAAGTTGCTTCGTCATGTGGATAGAAACCTTCTTCAATGATTCTCCAAAGGTTAGTATTCACATGATTTAAATGACGCTTGAAGCAATACACCCAAGAATCAAAATCCTCATTTTTCACAATCTTAGGAGGAGGACCGGCATGATTTAAATGAGTAGAGGGAATCTGTCCTCCATAAATTGGAGGTTCCACATGGGCAAAGATGCCGGTGCCATTTCTACCACTAGTAGAACGACTCTTTTCACGGTTAGCTTCCCCTTTGTCGGAGGTAGCATCCGTCACCTTGTTAGTGGGATCACCCACTTTCATCGGCGAGGTGGACAGTTTGAGTCCTTCAAGAAATTTAGTAAACATGCTTTCAACCTTGGTCGTCATGGAGTCTATCAATGTGTCTAGAGCCACATTGAATTCCTCACGAGAGATCGAGGTTCCCCCATCGGCCGTACACGAGATAGGGTTCACACCGGAGTGCTCCTCCGCACCGTCTATGGTGTCAACCATACTCTTCGGACGACAAAGTCCTTAATAAAGAGACGAGGCTCTGATACCAATTGAAAGGATCGATATGGTTGACTAGAGGGGGGTGAATAGGCAACTAACAACTTTTAGCTTTTCTTTACCAAATTAAACTTTGCATCAAAGTAGGTTGTCTAGATATGCAACTAGGTGAACAACCTATATGATGCGACAACAACAAGTGCACGAGCAAGTAAGGGAAACAACACAAGTAAGCTTGCAAAAGTAAAGGCGCGAGATAACCAAGAGTGGAGCCGGTGGAGACGAGGATGTGTTACCGAAGTTCCTTTCTTTTGAGAGGAAGACATCTCCGTTGGAGCGGTGTGGAGGCACAATGCTCCCCAAGAAGCCACTAGGGCCACCGTATTCTCCTCACGCCCTCACACAATGCGAGATGCCGTGATTCCACTATTGGTGCCCTTGAAGGCGGCGACCGAACCTTTACAAACATGGTTGGGGCAATCTCCACAACAATTGGAGGCTCCCAACAACACCACAAAGCTTCACCACAATGGAGTATGGCTTAGAGGTGACCTCAATCGTCTATGGTGCTCAAACACCCAAGAGTAACAAGATCCGCTAGGGATAAGTGGGGGGAATCAAATCTCTCTTGGTGGGAGTGTAGATCGGGGCCTTGTCACCCAATCCCGAGGAAATCAACAAGTTTGATTGGCTAGGGAGAGAGATCGGGCAAAAATGGAGCTTGGAGCAACAATGGAGCTTAGAGGTGGAAGAGGTAGTCAACTAGAGGTAGGAGACGCCCCTTTTATAGTCATGGAAGAAATCCAACCGTTATCCACTTAGACCAGCTCATGACATGCGGTACTACCGCCTCGTGGCGCGGTATTACCAAGAAGGCCACATGGTACTACCGTGGAGACCACGGTACTACCGCTGCAGCCGCAGAGACTATACCATAGGCAAGATTATCATGAAGCGCTGCATTATCAAGACCAACTCAGCGGTACTACCGCGAGGCAGGTAAGACTAAGTTCGAATCGCACGGATGAATAAAAATACATCCGTGTTTAGTTCCGCTGTCAAAGAGACGATGCAAACATCCGTCACGGTACTACCGCCCACGTATGCGGTATTATCGGTGGGTGCGGATGTAAAAATTACATCCGCCTTTACTACCGCGGAAGCCACGGCACTAGGCCACGGAACCACGGTACAACAGCTCGGACGGAGCGGTACTACCATGGCTACCAGCGTACTACCGCCCTAGACATGTGGTATTACCGCAGGGCGCGGATGTAAAATTACACCCGCCTTACTACCATGATGCAGCGGTATTTGGTTTAGCAGCCACGGTACTACGACCGAGGGAGCGGTATTATCATAGCTCTCATGGTACTACCACGCATGGGCACGGTATTATCACAGGTGCTCAGAGACTACCGCCCAGGGAGCAAGATTACCGCAAGCTCAGGAACAATAGTCCAGACATTCACATAGAGGATAGACGGGGAATGCTCCAAGGTGCAAGGGAAAGGAGGAGACAATGAAGAAAATGTGTACGTGATGATTCCTCCCAAACCTTTCTGATGTGGACCCCCTCTTAATAGTACGGCTCTCCTACGACTCAAATCCACCAAAAAGAAACGTAGAATAACGCCGTCTTCAATAGTCTCGAGGGGCACCGAATCATCTCGTGCCTAGTGATAAAGCTTCTGAGAAACTCAAGGCACACGATTAGTCCGCAAATGCATTGTCATCAATCACCAAAACACCTAAGGGATAAATACGCCCTTATAGCTGTACTTGTGGTCGAACGAGACATGAAGGGCTACAAGTTCTAGGTCCAAAAGCATGTTTGCTATGTCCCTTGGTCTTAACTCCGTGCAAGACACACTACCCTCATTATCAAAAGATAGCCTACGTCATCTTTATGGCATCACAAAACTCCGACACTACTTTCAAAGTGCTCAAAGGATCATGCATCCGATGTCCCATTAAGTGACATAATTAATAACAGGGATGTAACGGGGCGTATATCCAAATGGGCCATAGAGCTCCTACCTTTTGAAATCACCTATCGACCTCGCCGAGCTATTAGATCGCAGGTGTCGGCAGACTTCGTGGATGAATGGACGGAGGCCGAACTCCCATGAGAGTGCAACGCTTATTCGCATTGGACCATGTATTTTGATGGTTCCAAAATGCTATCTGGCCTAGGGGTTGGTGTCGGTGTCAAAACCGGCGGATCTCGGGTAGGGGGTCCCGAACTGTGCGTCTAGGCGGATGGTAACAAGAGACGAGGGACACAATGTTTTTACCCAGGTTTGGGCCCTCTCGATGGAGGTAAAACCCTACGTCCTGCTTGATTAATATTGATGATATGGGTAGTACAAGAGTAGATCTACCACGAGATCAAGGAGGCTAAACCCTAGAAGCTAGCCTACGGTATGATTGTTGAGATGTAATGTTGCGTCCTACGGACTAAGGCCCTCCGGTTTATATAGACACCAGAGAGGCTAGGGTTACACAGAGTCGGTTACAATGGTAGGAGATCTACATATCCAGATTGCAAGCTTGCCTTCCACGCCAAGGAAAGTACCTTCCGGACACGAGCCGAGTCTTCAATCTTCTATCTTCGTAGTATGGGAGTCCGCGGATATCGATAGTCCGCGGTCCGACACCCCTAATCCAGACTCCTCAAGAGTCTGTGAACCAGTCTTCAATGACGATAAGTCCGGCGCGTATAGTGTTCGCATTGCAAGGCAGGTTCCTCCTTGAATAATCCGGAGAAGATAATGAACACCGTGATAGTGTTCGACTCGCAAAATAAATTCCACATTCCAACGTAGAGAGAATAAAATATACACTTAGCTCAATCTGCCGACGATTATGCGGCGTGACACCACACCGCAGCCAAGCCCTCGCTTGAATCGCTTTTATTATTCCGCCAAAGACGCTTAGCGAAGCGGTTTCTTGGCACGCCCCGTCAAGCGTAGATCGTGTTCCTTTATTCCGGATCCTCATCAATACGCGCGTGGGTAACCCAACCGCTCCTGCCGCCACGCCTCTATCGAAGGGAATCTCAAACGGTCACGGAGACGGCCCTTGGTATTTCTTCCCTTTATAAGAGGACCAAGGACTGTCCTTGTTCTTCAATCTCGTGATCGAATCTTTCATCCGCCCCTAGTTCCAACACCCGAGCTTTGATTCGAGCGCCGACCCTAAACAATGTCCGCCCGACCTCCGGGGTCGGTGGATGCCCTCCTCCGCCACGGAGGAGGACATATTGAAGTTGCGGGAGGCCAAGCACCGCCCACGGTTTCAAGACAGGTTGCTGCCCCAGGCAGGCCGTGCCAGCCCCGAGCCCGGCGAATACGCCATTTTCAGATCTCACCTCCGCCGGGATTAGGCTTCCCGACGGATCCTTCGTGAGAGGGCTCCTTTTCTACTACGGGCTGGACTTCTACGATTTGGCTCCGAGTCCATCCTCCATATTTCCGCATTCATTATTGTTCCGAAGCCTTCCTCCGGTCATCCCCACTTCGCCTGTGATCGAAAAACATTCAAGGTGGAGCCAAGATGATCGGGGGCGCTAAGAGGAGGCGGCGGGCGACCATAAGCAAGAAGGTCGATGCCCGTGGCTTGAAGGTTCCTTCCAAGAGGAACAGGATTGTGGCAGCAGGAGTGGTTTTACATCATCGCTCCAAGGGGCAGCAAGCAAAGCCGCCGCCTCCTTCCTCCCGGACCTCCACGGCAGCCGATGTCGTGGGTCAACCAAGGGCTCAACTAGGGGCCGCCCAAGGACGTGCCCGCACTACAGGCCGGATTCGAGACCTCCAAACAAGGGAGATCGACCTGGTCAAGGTGATGCAGTCATGCTAATCGTGCACCTCCTACCCCGCAAACGCCGCCCTCTTCGCTTATGGGAGTTCAATCCAGAGGACCTCAGATTCTCCAGCATTTTATGGGTGCGACACCCTCGGAGGTGTACGAGCTGTTCTTCGACCGCAGTGGCGGTCCGGATTCGCCGAGGATGTCGACTTTGCCGCGATCGCCTCGGATATTCGTGTAAATAGCTCAGAGTCTGGACATTCTATTGGTATGCCTTTCAAAAGATCGCCTCTCGACCCTTTATTATTTACAGGAATGGGTGGCGCGATCAAGGCTGATAAGGTGTCCGCCCTCCCAGAGACCGTGACCGGAGCCCGTGGCTGGTCGAATGTTGAGGTCGCGCCTACGAGGGGGGGCGACGGGGAGATAAAGGAGCTAATACTTCGCCTAAAGGGGCGATCAAGAGGAGGGAACCAAGGACCCTCCTTCAGAGGGAGAAGAGGACCGCCCAAGATCCGGAGGCCAAAGCCCCTAAGCGTGGGAAGAAATCTCACCAGGTCCGCGTCCGAGAGAATCCGACGCAATCATCGCCAAGGACCAGCCTCCAACGAGCCGTGAGTATGAAAGAGGAAGTTTAATAAGGAAGTACCTTCGCTTATGCTTCAGAGGTAACCAAATATTTATATCGCAGTTCGAATCTGCAGCCGTCTCAGATGAGTTCATCCTCGGGGGACCTTCTTCCGGAGATGATGGAGAGCGATACGCCTCCGTCTGCCGCGCCGCCAGATGAGGCAGGCGAGCCCGAAGTGTCGTCACGGAGGGCGTCCCCGAGTCCGGAGGGGCCAGAGAGTTCGGCACCCACCAGAGTCCGGCCGGGAGAACTGAAGAGTTTGCTTGAGAGGGCGTCCATTTCAGAAGATCACCGCGCATTAATGCGTATGGTGGTTGGAAGGATTTCGTCCGCTGAAAGCGGATTGCATAATGCCGCCATGAACTTGCTGGCGGGATTTGAGGTATGCGAAAATGATACACCCCTTTGTCTTTTAACAGATTTGCATATAAAAAATGCGCCCTGTATAGATAGTAGCCCCTGAGACTCGGTAGGTTGTCGAAAACGACAGCGTGCCGAGGATCGAAAATCCCAACATCTCAGGTAATGAATACCGCCGTTCTGATACAGGTGGCGGATAGTTCGGGGGCCAGCCGGACTAATGAGTTTGCCGAATTGAGTCGACAACTTGACGTGGCAGATGCTGACATCGCACTTGTCAATTAGCGACTTGACGAGTCGCAAGGTAAATAAATTCTCCGCAGCCGCTTTATTGAGTGGGTCAAAGCCCGCCTCTGATAAGTTATATGCTGTTTATACGCATGTGCTGCTGCTGTGGAGAGTTTTCGGCCGAACTTGCTCAAGCTAAGGAGCAAGCCCGAAGGAGTGATGCGGCTGCCGCGAGGGCGGCCGAAGAGTTGAAGGCCGAAAAGGCTGCGCACTGCCTAAGCAGGGCGGAGGTGGCCGAATTGGCCAAGAAATTAAAGGATGCTACCGACCGTAGTGAGGTTTTTGAAAAGGAGCGCCTATCGGAGCGGGAAGGCTCAAGAAGGCCACCGCCGGTTAAGGATGCCCGCTCGCAATGCAGGCTATGAAGGAGGAGCTGCGCCAAGCCGAGAAATCATGGCTGGCAAGCCTTTTCTTATGCGCCGCCGTTTATGGATGCTGGCACGCCAATTTGAGCGGCCGTGGAGTTCGGAGGATCCAGATATGGACTTGGCTGCGAGTGCGGCTGATGCCGTTAAGCACTTCCGGAGCCAAGGGGATCACGAGGCGGAAGAGTTGTATTGGTCTCAATTCCACAGTCCGGATCGCCCTCTTCCGCTGACGGACAGGTTGGCCGAATGGGCCGAACTAAATAGACTGTCCGGACTGGCCATGACTGACATCGTGGCCCATGTCTGGCCAGAGAGGTCCAAGGCGACGAGCTACTTTGGCTTACTGCAGCAGTTCCTTGGGGCGGTGCCGCATATAAAGGAGATGAAGCGGTCGGCCTGCATCGAGGGCGCGCGGATGGCTCTTGCCCGTGTGAAGGTGCATTATCCTGAGATGGATGCCACCGCCGTTGCCGCCCGGGGTCCGGATGAAAGCCGGCTCCCTGCCGAGCACTACTTCAGGGAAGTCATGCGCGGTGCTCGTAAAGTAGAGGCGCAGTGCTCAAAGAATGTAACATTCAAATGAACGCAGTACCTTGTAAATCAATTATTATAGTTTGAATGCTTTTATACTTGTGCTTCCAAGTAGTAAAACTTCTCCTCGGCGCCGCTTAAGTATACTTGTGTATAACCCGAAAGATGCAGTCTTGCTTTCAGCCCTCGCACAAGGTGCCGGGTGTTCGCAAAATAGCGTGTTTTCACACTTAATCCGACGCCTCGGTCCTGTTATAAGGAGGTAGTAGCGAGCTTAACGAGGCAATCCGGACTATAGTGCTTTATCTCTTTCACTTAGCCAATGGAGCTCGAGGGTGGGGCTACGATATAGCCCCTGATGACACCGCACATCTCCGTACTCGGGGTGCGTATGTGCCTGACCGGGAAACGGTCCTTCGTCAAAGCGGGGAATTCTAAACATTCCGATGGTCGATCAAGTGGCTGACCAGACTCTCGCTATATCATGACAACCAGTTTTCGCTTTCATCGAGGTGCTCGCCCAATTAACTGGGCACAATCGCAGAGTTCTCCTGGTGCCGCGTTAGCCGGATGATACGGAACGTAAGGCAGCAAAACACAGGAGCCGGGCAAACCCAACATTTGACCAAAGACATGATTCGGAGCTCGAGGGTGGAGCCGAGGGAGAGTAACAACAAGAGACAGTAATAAAAAGGTCTACGCAGGGTCTTAATCTGAAAAGAATCCTTGCAACGGGTCCCTACTGCACGTCTGCGCCTGTGTCTCTGTTGCGCCATTATCCTGGACGGGTACGCACGTTGTTCATCTGTAGAAAGAGAGGAACGTTTAGTTTTAGAAACAGTTCGTGCGAGAAATATGAAGAAGAAAAAATATAAATAATTAAAGCAAGGTTTATATGAAACCGCGATCGGTTGTGCGCGCAGCCCCTTGTGAAAAAGGGGGTGCGGCTAGGGAGCCCCTAGCCTGCTGAGTCCGGATTCGTCTATCCGAGTCCGGGGTCTTTAAGTGACCCTCGCACTGAAATGGCGCCATGTGGACCGGCATCTTATGTAAGAGACGCAGAATGCGGTATGGCGTTGAAGCGATAAAAAGCCTTTCGTCCCAACAGTGCTTGATATTCACCTTTAAATGGGACGATATGAAAAATTAATTTTTGCATCGAAAATTGTTCGCGATCCAACCCGACTTCTAGTAATATCGAGCCTGTGCACTTGGCGAAGGGCTCGCGCCACTCCTTTGAAGGAAGTGCGGCCGTGTTCGATTTTGGTAGGGTCAATCCCCATCCGACGGATTGTGTTTGAATATAGCAGGTTTAAGTCGCTGCCTCCGCCCATTAGGACGCTTAGAATTGTAATCCGCCTATGGTCGGATTCAATATCGGGAAATTCTTCCCGCTTTGAACGCTTCGAGTAGTCCAGGTGGTCGAAGGTGATTGGTTTTAATATCCAATCTCTATGATTTGCTGGGCCGGATCGTGCGAAGTTCTTTCTAGAAAGTGCCGCACTATTTTTCCTTGTCCTCACACGAAGTGAGTTTACTGATTTGACTTCTTGCGGAAAGTCTTTTGTTTTCCGGTGCCTCGCCGGGCGGGTTTATCTTCTTCGCTGACGGTCGAGCCCCTTGTGTTCGGCGCTTAATCGGCGGACTGTTTGAAAACCCAACAATCCTCGTGGGTGTGATTTGCGTGCCTTCCGGTAATCGTGGATTTGACATATCCGACCCAAAATCTTCTTTAGGTTGGACAATTCGTCACTATCATCCTTTAGAGGCTGAGCTTTATTATTTGGCCGTGAGCTTTTAAATCCGGCGCTGACCGCCGTGTTTTTGGGCTTTTCTCTTTATTCCGACGCTGTTCTTTTCTCGCACCGTGATTTTCCGCTTCCATCTCTTATCTCGATGTACTTGGGTCGCTGGTGCTGCTTCTTGCTAGCCAGCTATCCTCCCCGCATGTAAGCGGTCATGAGGCTTGTTAATGCGGTCATTGTCCTCGGTTTCTCTTGACCGAGGTGTCCGCAAGTCATTCGTCTCGACATTGTGCTTGAAAGCTGCTAAGGCTTCAAAGATCCGGACAATGACTATTTGGTTCTTTTTGGTAAGAAACCTGTTCCAGAATTTCCGCACCGACTCTCCCGGGTTGTTGAGTTATATGACTTAAATCGTCTGCATCCGGAGGACGGACATAGGTCCCCTGAAAATTTGCTCTAAATGCTTCCTCGAGCTCTTCCCAACTTCTAACAGTGTTTTCTGGGAGGCTTTTGAGCCAATGACGGGCTGGCCCTTTGAGCTTGAGGGGGAGGTATTTTATGGCATGGAGATCATCTCCTCTGGCCATGTGTATATGCAATATATAGTCTTCTATCTAGACTCCAGGGTCTGTTGTTCCATCGTAGGCTTCTATGTTTATGGGTTTAAACCCTGCTAGGAACTCATGATCCAGTACCTCGTATGTGAAGCATAGTGGGTGTGCGGTGCCCCTGTACTTGTATGTGCCGCTATCGTCGGACACTTGACGTGTTGCTTTACTTCTTGGGGCTTGTTTGGGTCCATAGATGGACCTGGCTGGGCCGTTGGACGGTGGGGGCTCTATGGCCTCCTCGTCGAATTCGTGAAGCAGCTTGCGCTTCGGGTAGCTCTTCGATTGGTGGCCGTTGCCGTATTTATCTGTGGTTTTGAGTACTTTGCTCCATCTTGTCCGGAGCGCGTCTTCCGCTGTTTTGAGCTTGCACTTTTCCTTCTTCAGGCTTCTTGCTGTAGCGATGAGCCTGTGCTTAAAAAGCTCTTGTTCGACGGGTCCTCGGCGCATTTAATTCGCTGCCATCGAGGCTTGTTTCTTCTTCGGAGGGAGGTATATAGATTTGATCCTCAACCTTTTCTTCTGCCGCCCTTTCGTGAGGGCTTGCTTTTGCATCCTCCTGCGCTGAGTTGTGCTGGAGGGGGTTGTTTTCGGCACTCTCCGGGGTATTGTTATTTCCTGTGCCGGAATCTATATTCTTGTTATGGCTGGATTTAGAGCGCGCCACGACGCCGCGCTTGGGCTGCTTCTTTAGAGAATCTTCCTCCGCTGCTTTTTCGCCATCCCTTCTTTTGGGGTATCCACCATGTAGACGCTGTGTGACGAGGTGGCCTTCCAGGCCCTATGGGCGCTGGGTCCTGCTTCGCTTCGCCATCGTCGTCCATATCATCGATGTCATCGAGTCGAAGTCTAGCATGTCGGTTAAATCTTCGACGGTGGCTATAAAGTGGGTGGTGGGTGGGCTCAATTTCTTCGCCGTCTGAACTCCAACCGCCCCGCCATAGTCCGCCAGATTCTCCGATAGCGAGAGATGCTTCAGAGAATTCAGGATATCGCCAAAAGGCAAGTGCTGAAGATGTCCGCGGCGGTGAATTCCATAACCGCGCCTAATCCGCTTAATTGGCAGGCGCGGAGGCTCGGAGGGAGCGAGGAGTCCGCGCCGATCACGAAGTTTCGCAGGGACAAGATTGGTATTCGCCCATCGCCGTGGATATAGAAGCCCCTGTATGGCGTGTTGGGGAACGAGTAATTTCAAAAATTTCCTACGCACACGCAAGATCATGGTGATGCATAGCAACGAGAGGGAGAGTGTTGTCTACGCACTCTCGAGACCGGGCGCGAAGCGATCACAACGTAGAGGAAGTAGTCGTACAATCTCCTCGCGATCCAACCGATCCTAGCGCCAGCATTCGCGCCCCCCGAGTTCTTGACACACGACAGCTCGATGACGCCTCGGCTCCAATCCAAGAAAGCTTCGGGAGGGAGAGTTCCACAAGACGACGGCGCAGGACGATCTTGATGTTCTATCGCGCAGGCTTCGCCTAAGCTTTATGACGATATGACCGAGGTGGAATATGGTGGAGGGGCACCGCACACGGCTAAGGAACGATCCGTAGATCAACTTGTGTGTCCTAGGGTGCCCCTGCCCTCGTGATATAAAGGAGCAAGGGGGTGCGGCCGCCCTTGAGGAGGCGCTGCGGAGGAGTCCTACTCCCACCGAGTAGGACTCCCCTTCCTAGTTGGATTAGGATTGGGGAGGGAAAGAGGGAAGGGGCGCCCCCTCTCCTTGTCCTATTCGGACTAGGGGGGGCGCGCGCCTGCCCCGGCCGGCCCTTCCTCTTCTCCCTCATGGCCCACTAAGGCCCAATAACCCCGGAGGGTTCCGTAACCCGTTCCTAAGAAATCCCGATTTCACCCGAACCATTCAACTCCAAATATAGGCTTCCAATATATCAATCTTTATGTCTCGACCATTTCGAGACTCCTCGTCATGTCCGTGATCACATCCGGACTCAACTTCTTCGGTACATCAAAATACACAAACTCATAATATAACCGCCATCGAAACCTTAGCGTGCGGACCCTACGGTTCGAGAACACGTAGACATGACCGAGACACGCCTCCGGTCAATAACCAATAGTGGGACCTGATGCCCATATTGGCTCCTACATATTCTACGAAGATCTTTATCGGTCGACCGCATAACAACATACGTTGTTCCTTTGTCATCGGTATGTTACTTGCCCGAGATTCGATCGTCGGTATCCAATACCTAGTTCAATCTCGCTACCGCAAGTCTCTTTACTCGTTCCGTAATACATCATCTCATAGCTAACTCATTAGTTGTAATGCTTGCAAGGCTTAAGTGATGTGTATTACCGAGAGGGCCCAGAGATACCTCTCCGACAATCGGAGTGACAAAATCTAATCTCAAATACGCCAACCCAACATCTCGCCTTTGGAGACACTCGTAGTACTCCTTTATAATCACCCGCCATGCTGTGACGCTTGGTAGTACCAAAGTGTTCCTCCGTAAACGGAGTTGCATAATCTCATAGTTATAGGAACATGTATAAGTTATGGATAAAAGCAGAGCAACATACTAAACGATCGTGTGCCAAGCTAATGGAATGGGTCATGTCAATCGATCATTCAACTAATGATGTGACCTTGTTAATCAAATAACAACTCTTTGTTCATGGTTAGGAAACATAACCATCTTTGATTAACAAGCTAGTCTAGTAGAGGCATACTAGTGACATATTGTTTGTCTATGCATTCACACATGTATCATGTTTCCGTTAATACAATTCTAGCATGAATGATAAACATTTATCATGAAATAAGGATATAAATAATAACTTTATTATTGCCTCTAGGGCATATTTCCTTCAAGATCCCACTTGCACTAGAGTCAATAATCTAGATTACATAGTAATGATTCTAACACCCATGGAGTCTTGGTGTTGATCATGTTTTGCTCGTGGAAGAGGCTTAGTCAACGGTCTGCTACATTCAGATCCGTATGTATTTTGCAAATCTCTATGTCTCCCACCGACTAAATCCCGGATGGAATTGAAGCGCCTCTTGATGTGCTTGGTCTTCTTGTGAAATCTGGATTCCTTTGCTAAGGCAATTGCTCCAAAGATTGTCACGAGAAGATTTTCATTGACCCGATGCACTAGGTATGACACCTAGATCGGATATGAACTCCTTCATCCGCACTCTTCATTAGCTGCTTCCGAAGCTGCTATGTACTCCGCTTCACATGTAGATCCCGCCACGACGCTTTGTTTAGAACTGCACCAACCGACAGCTCCTCCGCTTAGTGTAAATACGATCCGGTCTGCGATTTAGAATCGTCTGGATCGGTGTCAAAGCTTGCATCAACGTAACTGCCATTTATGAGCTCTTTGTCACCTCCATATACGAGAAACATATCCTTAGTCCTTTTCGTATTTCAGATGTTCTTGACCATCGTCCATGATCCACTCTGGATTACTTTGGTACCTCCTGCTAAGCTTATAGCAAGGCACACATCAGGTCTGGTACACAGATTGCATACATGATAGAGCCTATGGCTGAAGCATAGGAACATCTTTCATTTTCTCTCTACCTTCTGCAGTGGTCGGGCATTGAGTCTTACTCAACTTCACACCTTGTAACACGTGCAAGAACCCTTTCTTTGCTTGATCCATTTTGAACTTCTTCAAAATTTTGTCAAGGTATGTGCTTTGTGAAAGTCCAATTAAGCGCCTTGATCTATCTCTATAGATTTTGATGCCCAATATGTAAGCAGCTTCACCGAGGTCTTTCATTGAAAAACTCTTATTCAAGTATCCCTTTATGCTATCCAGAATTCTATATCATTTCCGATCAGAATATGTCATCTACATATAATATCGTAAATGCTACAGAGCTCCCACTCACTTTCTTGTAAATACAAAGCTTCTCCAAAAGTCTCAGATGAACCCAAATGCTTTGATCACACTATCAAAGCGCTTATTCCAACTCCGAGATGCTTGCACCAGTCCATAAATGGATCGCTGGAGCTTGCATACTTTGTTAGCTCCCTTTGGATCGATAAAACCATCTGGTTGCATCATATACAACTCTTCTTCCGTAAATCCATTCAGAATGCGTCTTTACATCCATTTGCCAAATTTCATAATCATAAAATGCGCAATTGCTAACATGATTCGGACAGACTTAAGCATCGCTACTGGTGAGAAGGTATCATCGTAGTCAATCCCTTGAACTTGTCGAAACCCTTTGCGACAAGTCGAGCTTTGTAGACAATAATATTACCGTCGGCGTCGGTCTTCTTCTTGAAGATCCACTTGTTTTCTATTGCTTGCCGACCCTCGGGCAAGTCAACCAAAGTCCATACTTTGTTTTCATACATGGATCCCATCTCGATTTCATGGCCTCAAGCCATTTTATGAATCTGGGCTCACCAACGCTTCTTCATAGTTCGTGGGTTCATCATGATCTAGTAGCATGATTTCCGAACAGGATTACCGTACCACTCGTGCGGATCTTACTCGTTGATCTACGAGGTTCTCAGAGTAACTTGATCTCAAGTTTCATGATCAACATCATCAACTTCCTCACTATTTGGTGTAGATGTCTCGTAAACCGGTTTCTGCAATAAACTACTTTCAAGTAAGGGAGAAGGTACAATTACCTCATCAAGTTCTACTTTCCTCCCACTCACTTCTTTCGAGAGAAACTCCTTCTCTAGAAAGGATCCATTCTTAACAACAAATGTCTTGCCTTCGGATCTGTGATAGAAGGTGTACCCAACTGCTTCCTTTGGGTATCCTATGAAGACACATTCTCCGATTTGGGTTCGAGCTTATCAGGTTGAAGCTTTTTCACATAAGCATCGCATCCCCAAACTTTAAGAAACGACAACTTTGGTTTCTTGCTAAACCATAGTTCATAAGGTGTCGCCTCAACGGATTTTGACGGTGTTCTATTCAGGTGAATGCGCCGCCTCAAGAGCATAACCCCAAAACGATAGCGGTAAATCTGTAAGAGACATCATAGATTGCACCATATCTAGTAAAGTGCGACACGACGCTCGACACACCATTACGCTGTGGTGTTCCGGTGGCGTGAGTTGCTAAACTATTCCGCATTGTTTCAAATGTAGACCAAACTCGTAACTCAAATATTCACCTCCACGATCGATCGTAGAAATTTAATTTTCTTATTACGATGATTTTCAACTTCACTCTGAAATTCTTTGAACTTTTCAAATGTTTCAGACTTATGTTTCATTAAGTAGATATACCCATATCTGCTTAAATCATCTGTGAAGGTGAGAAAATAACGATATCCGCCACGAGCCTCAACATTCATCGGACCACATACATCTGTATGTATGATTTCCAACAAATCTGTTGCTCTCTCCATAGTAATCGAGAACGGGTTCTAGTCATCTTGCCCATGAGGCACGGTTCGCAGTGCCAAGTGATTCATAATCAAGTGACTCCAAAAGTCCATCAAGATGGAGTTTCTTCATGCGCTTTACACCGATATGACCTAAACGGCAAGTGCCACAAATAAGTTGCACTATCATTATCAACTCTGCATCTTTTGGCTTCAACATTATGAATATGTGTATCACTACTATCGAGATTCATCAAAATAGACCACTCTTCAAGGGTGCATGACCATAAAAGATATTACTCATATAAATAGAACAACCATTATTCTCTCGATTTAAATGAATAACCGCCTCGCATCAAACAAGATCCAGATATAATGTTCATGCTCAACGCAGCACCAAATAACAATTATTTAGGTCTAAAACTAATCCCAAGGTAGATGTAGAGGTAGCGTGCCGACCGCGATCACATCGACTTTGGAACCATTTCCCACGCCATCGTCACCTCGTCCTTTGCCGTGTTCGCAATCCGTAGTCCCTGCTTCGAGTTGCAAATATTAGCAATGTAACCAGATCAAATACCCGTGTACTCTCATGAGCTCTAGTAAGGTACACATCAATAACATGTATATCACATATACCTTTGTTCACCTTGCCATCCTTCTTATCCGCCAAATACTTGGGGCAGTTCCGCTTCCAAAGGACTACCGCTTGCAGAGAAGCACTCGGTTTCAGGTTTGGGTCCAGACTTGGGTTTCTTCTCCGAGCAGCAACTTGCTTGCTGTTCTTCTTGAAGTTCCCTTCTTCTTCCCTTTGCCTTTCTTCTTGAAACTAGTGGTCTTATTGACCATCAACACTTGATGCTCCTTCTTGATTTCTACCTCCGCAGCCTCGGTATAGTCTTTACTAACCCTTGCATATTATAGTTCATCATGAAGCCTTTGTAGCTTGGTGGCAGTGATTGAAGAATTTCATCAATGACACAATCATCCGGAAGATTAACTCCAGCTTGAGTCAAGTGATTGTAATACCCGCACATTTTGAGTATGTGCTCACCGACGTAACTATTCTCCTCCATCTTGCAGCTATAGAACTTATTGGAGACTTCATATCTCTCAATCCGGGCATTCTGTTGGAATATTAACTTCAACTCTGGAACATCTCATATGCTCCATGACATTCAAAACGTCGTTGAAGTCCCGGTTCTAAGCCGTAAAGCATGGCACATCGAACTATAGAGTAGTCATCAGCTTTGCTCGCCAGACGTTCTTAACATCGTCGGCCAGCATCAGAAGAGGTTCGGCACCTAGCGGTGCATCCAGACGTAACTCTTACAGGCAGCAATGAGGATAATCCTCGAGTTAAGGACCCAGTCCGTAATTGCTACCATCATCTTTCAACTTTGCTTTCTCAAGGAACGATTAAAATTCAACGGAACAACAAAGACGAGCGATCTATCTACAATCAAACATAGACAAGCAAGATACTATCAGTACTAAGTTCATGATAAATTTAAGTTCAATTAATCATATTACTAAAGAACTCCCACTTAGACAGACATCTCTCTAGTCATCTAAGTGATCACGTGATCCAAATCAACTAAACCATAACCGATCATCACGTGAGATGGAGTAGTTTTCAATGGTGAACATCTTATGTTGATCATATCTACTATATGATTCACGCTCGACCTTTCGGTCTCCGTGTTCCGAGGCCATATCTGCATATGCTAGGCTCGTCAAGTATAACCTGAGTATTCTGCGTGTGCAAAACTGGCTTGCACCCGTTGTAGATGGACGAGAGCTTATCACACTCGATCATCACGTGGTGTCTCGGACGACGAACTTTGGCAACGGTGCATACTCAAGGAGAACACTACTTGATAATTTTAGTGAGAGATCATCTTAAAATGCTACCGTCAATCAAAGCAAGATAAGATGCATAAAGGATAAACATCACATGCAATCAATATAAGTGATATGATATGGCCATCATCATCTTGTGCTTGTGATTCCATCTCCAAAGCACCGTCGTGATCACCATCGCCACCGGCGCGACACCTTGATCTCCATCGTAGCATCGTTGTCGCTCACGCCACCTATTGCTTCTACGACTATCGCTACCGCTTAGTGATAAAGTAAAGCAATTACGTATGCTTGCATTTCATACAATAAAGCGACAACCATATGGCTCCTGCCATTGCCGATAACTTCGTTACAAAACATGATCATCTCATACAATAAAATATAGCATCACGCCTTGACCATATCACATCACAACATGCCCTGCAAAAACAAGTTTGACGTCCTCTACTTTGTTGTTGCAAATTTTACGTGGCTGCTACGGGCTTAAGTAAGAACCAATCTCACCTACGCATCAAAACCACAACGATATTTCACAAATAGACTCCGCTTTAACCTTCTCAAGGACCGGGCGTAGCCACACTCGGTTCAACTAAAGTGAGAGAGACAGACACCCGCCAATCACCTTTAAGCAACGAGTGCTCGTGAGCGGTGAAACCAGTCTCGCGTAAGCGTCACGCGTAATGTCGGTCCGGCCGCTTCATCTCACAATACCGCTGAACCAAAGTATGACATGCTGGTAGGTAGTATGACTTGTATCGCCCACAACTCACTTGTGTTCTACTCGTGCATTACATCAAACCATAAAAACCTAGGCTCGGATGCCATCGTTGGGGAACGAGTAATTTCAAAAAATTCCTACGCACACGCAAGATCATGGTGATGCATAGCAACGAGAGGGAGAGTGTTGTCTACGCACTCGTGAGACCGGGCGAAGCGATCACAACGTAGAGGAAGTAGTCGACAATCTCCTCGCGATCCAACCGATCCTAGCGCCGCATCTGGCGCCCAGTTCTTGACACACGACAGCTCGATGACGCCCTCGGCTCCAATCCAAGAAAGCCGGGGAGAGAGTTCCACAAGACGACGGCGTGGTGACGATCTTGATGTTCTATCGGCGCAGGCTTCGCCTAAGCTTTGCGACGATATGACCGAGGTGGAATATGGTGGAGGGGCACCGCACACGGCTAAGGAACGATCCGTAGATCAACTTGTGTGTCCTAGGGTGCCCCCTGCCCCGTATATAAAGGAGCAAGGGGGTGCGGCCGGCCCTTGAGGAGGCGCGGAGGAGTCCTACTCCCACCGAGTAGGACTCCCCCTTCCTAGTTGGATTAGGATTGGGGGTGGGAAAGAGGGAGGGGGGCGCCGCCTCTCCTTGTCCTATTCGGACTAGGGGAGGGGGCGCGCCTGCCTGCCCCGCCCGCCCTTCCTCTTCTCCCTCATGGCCCACTAAGGCCCAATAACCCCGAGAGGGTTCCGTAACCCCGGTGTTCCCAAAATCCCGATTTCACCCGAACCATTCGAACTCCAAATATAGGCTTCCAATATATCAATCTTTATGTCTCGACCATTTCGAGACTCCTCGTCATGTCCGTGATCACATCCGGACTCAACTTCTTCGGTACATCAAAATACACAAACTCATAATATAACCGCCATCGAAACCTTAAGCGTGCATGGACCCTACGGTTCGAGAACAATGTAGACATGACCGAGACACGTCTCCGTCAATAACCAATAGCGGACCTGGATGCCCATATTGGCTCCTACATATTCTACGAAGATTTTTATCGGTCGACCGCATAACAACATACGTTGTTCCTTTGTCATCGGTATGTTACTTGCCCGAGATTCGATCGTCGGTATCCAATACCTAGTTCAATCTCGCATCGCAAGTCTCTTTACTCATTCCGTAATACATCATCTAATAGCTAACTCATTAGTTGTAATGCTTGCAAGGCTTAAGTGATGTGTATTACCGAGAGGGCCCAGAGATACCTCTCCGACAATCGGAGTGACAAAATCTAATCTTGAAATACGCCAACCCAACATCTGCCTTTGGAGACACCTGTAGTACTCCTTTATAATCACCCAGTTACATTGTGACGTTTGGTAGTACCCAAAGTGTTCCTCCGGTAAACGGGAGTTGCATAATCTCATAGTTATAGGAACATGTATAAGTTATGGATAAAAGCAGTAGCAACATACTAAACGATCGTGTGCCAAGCTAATGGAATGGGTCATGTCAATCAGATCATTCAACTAATGATGTGACCTTGTTAATCAAATAACAACTCTTTGTTCATGGTTAGGAAACATAACCATCTTTGATTAACAAGCTAGTCTAGTAGAGGCATACTAGTGACATATTGTTTGTCTATGCATTCACACATCTATCATGTTTCCGGTTAATACAATTCTAGCATGAATGATAAACATTTATCATGAAATAAAGAAATAAATAATAACTTTATTATTGCCTCTAGGGCATATTTCCTTCACGGCGTCTATCCACCGGCCCTCGACATAGGCAATCGGCTCCGGGCTAGTGGCCGAAGCGAATCCGAGTGCGGCCACCAAAGTACTGTCCGGCGGCAGAGCTAGATCATGCCCATCGTCCACGGTCTTGGCGCGCTTGGTCGTGGCTCGAGTCCGTCAAGATCAAGTCTCCGCGGTCATCGGCCGTGAAGTTTAAGCTTCGAATCTGACTGACGGCCAGGGGCGAAGCTTCGATCTGCTCCAGATGGCCAAGAGAATTGCCCGCAGGCAAAGCCGCCGAATCGAAGATCTGTCCGGGAGGAAAGTCTCACCACGACAGCGTTGATGGTTGAAGATGCCATCGAGCCTATCGGGACGCACACGGAGGAACTCTCAATGAAAGCACCAATGTCGGTGTCAAACCGCGGATCTCGGTAGGGGGTCCCGAATCGTGCGTCTAGGCGGATGGTAACAAGAGACGAGGACACAATGTTTTTACCTGTGTTCGGGCCCTCTCGATGGAGGTAAAACCCTACGCCCCGCTTGATTAATATTGATGATATGGGTAGTACAAGAGTAGATCTACCACGAGATCAAGGAGGCTAAACCCTAGAAGCTAGCCTATGGTATGATTGTTGAGATGTAATGTTGCGTCCTGCGGACTAAGGCCCTCCGGTTTATATAGACACCGGAGAGGCTAGGGTTACACAGAGTCGGTTACAATGGTAGGAGATCTACATATCCGTATTGCCAAGCTTGCCTTCCACGCCAAGGAAAGTACCTTCCGGACACGAGCCGGAGTCTTCAATCTTCTATCTTCGTAGTATGGGAGTCCGGTGGATATCGATAGTCCGGCGGTCCAGACACCCCCTAGTCCAGGACTCCCTCAGTTGGCATAGTGCTTACATCGCCAACGGGAGATAGTATTCGGTATGTGCTACAAATTATGTACTCTGACTCCAACAACACGGCCGAATACGAAGTTGTGCTACATGGACTCCGGATAGCAGTCTCCATGGGCGTCAAACGCCTGGAGATCCCGAGGTGATTCTAACCTCTCCATCTCATAAGTCAATGGCCAATTTGACGCAAAAGATCCGAAGATGACAGCTTACCGGAACACCATCTTAAAGATCTCGACCAGGTTCGAGGGGCTTGAATTCCATCACATACCCCAAGAGAGTAATCAAGCCGCGGATATACTCGCCCCAATGTGCGCCAATCGAGATAAAGTCCCGGATAACACCTTCCTCGAACGGCTCTTTAAGCCATCTATAATCTGGCATGATGACAAGGGAACGTTGGAGTCAAATGACGTCGGGCAACCTGCCTCACTCGAAGACGGCGAGGGCCAGGACATAGTGGGCGGTTTGGCGACCTAGGAAACAGCTTCTGCATACGAAGTCATGGCAGTAATCGCACCGCCTCTCCTCACATACCTGCTCCATAAAGAGCTCCCCAAGGACCAAACTGACGGGCGCCAGGTCGTAAGGCAATCTAAAGCATATAAGGTTCATGAGGGAGAGCTCTAAAGTTAGCACTACGGGTGTCCTCCAACGATGTATATCCGAAGAAGGAACATTATTACTCCAGGAGATACACTCCGGCATGAGCGGACATCACGCGCTGCTCGGACCTGTTGGTCAGCAAGGCTTTCCGAGCTGGTTGTTATTGCCCGACTGCAAGGGCCAAGTCTCTGCATTAGTGCAGCATTGGCCAGGCTGTCAAGTGTTCGCCAAACAAATCCACTTGCCCCCGCGGTTCTCCACACTATCCCTATCACTTGGCCTTTCACAGTCTCGGGACTAGATATGGTCGGCCCACTCAATGGCGGATCAAGAAATAATAAATATCTACTTGTCATGGGCAAATTCACTAAAGTGGATTGAAGCAAAGCTAGTCACCTCGGCTGGAGCCATCCCAGTAATTGACCTCATCTCAGGGGTCGTGCACCGTTATGGTATCCTGCACATTCTGATCACAGACAACGGGACAAACTTCACAGCCAAAGAGGTAAGGCATGGTGCGCAAAAATGGGCATCAAGCTCTACGCGTTCGTATATCACCCGCAGTCAAACGGGCAAGTGGAACGCGCCAATGGACTAATCCTCAATGGCATTAAGCCTAGGCTAGTACACTCCCTTAAAGAAGCTGACTGCAAATGGGTAGAGGAACTTGATTCCGTCTGATGGGGTTTGCGCACCACGCCGAACAGATCTGCAGGGTATACCCCATTTTTCATGGTTTATGGGGCTGAGGCAGTACTCCTTGTGACATCATAGACGACGCACCTCGGGTACGCATGTATAAAGAACGGGAGGCCAAGCTAGATCAGCAGGACGCCTTGGACACTCTAGAAGAGGAGCACAATGTCGCTCGGGCACGATCTACCAATTACCAGCAGCAGTCCCGACGCTATCATAGTCGGGAGGTCCGTGCAAAGGACTTCAACGTAGGAGACCTAGTCATGAGGCTTCATTCAGAGAAGCAGAAGCACAAACTCTCCCCCAAATGGATGGGCCATTCATCATCGATCAGGTCCTCATCGGAGGCGCCTACCGAATTCGAGATCTAGCGAGCAGGCGGGCGCAAGCTTACCACCCTATTCGGGCTTGCAATGGATAACCTAAGGGATGCGGAGCTTGTAGAGGAGTGTACCAGGGATTGTGATACTCCAGAATATCTTACTTGTCCATTGTCGGGCGAGCTTATGATTGACTCGGTGACAATTGCCACGGGGAAGGTAATTCTCTTAGTGTGTGCTCGAAGTTTTAGCTGCATATAATTGCTTTCTAGTAGTGAACTAATGGTGGGTATGTTTTAGTTTGTTTTAGACATTTGACCGACAGTACCTCAAGGATTGGTTTGAGAAGAACGGGCATATCTGTCCTATGACCGGCGAGCCTGTTTCAGGTGCCATTGTCCGGAACGAGCGTATCCAAGGGTACCTGCGCGAGTGGGAAGAATCCAAGATGGAGCAGATCACGAAGGTCTGAAAGAACATGAAGTAGTAGGAATGACAGTATAGTTCGTCATATTTCACGGCCTGTATATATATAATATGTCTTGTGTGCTTCCCGAATTACACCGCTGCTACATTTTATCTTTTATATACTGGAAATATAAACAGATCATTACAGTCTCTTGTGACCTAATTTCACAATCTTTAGTGCGTAAGATAAGATGATAGCTAATCCTACATGACATGCCAATTTGTTGACTGTACGAGGAAGTGATCAGCCAAGCGATTGGCGCCTCGGCGTGAGCGGTGCAAACGAGTAGTTGAACGCGCCGGAGACGACGGCCTCTGCTCGGTCGTCGAGCTCCTTCTCCAGGCGGCGCCACAGCCGCGCCACGGTGGCCTTGCGCGCCTCGTTGTCCTTCAGCTCGGGGTCGTAGTGCGCCCACATGATCCCGTCGAACTCCTCGAAGCGACGGTCCACGTCGCTGGCCTTGGCGTACATGTCCCTAAACTCCCTGAGGAAGACGGACTGGTGCTCCTCCTCGTCCTCGGACCCGTCCACCTCGGCCTCTGCGGTGCCGTCGTCGTCCTCCTCCTCGTCCTCGGACCCGTCCACGTCGGCCTCTGCGGTGCCGTCGTCGTCCTCCTCCTCGTCCTCGGACCCGTCCACGTCGGCCTCTGCGGTGCCGTAGTCGTCGTCCTCCTCGTCCTCGGACCCGTCCACCTCGGCCTCTGCGGTGCCGTCCTCGTCGTCCTCGGGCTCCGATTCCCTGGCCCTCAGACTGGCCAGCACACTGCGCCGCAGCCTGTCGCTCTCGCCGTTGTTGTCGCGGAGGAGGGACCTGTGGATGTCGATGTCCTTCTTCATGTCCAGCTTGAGCTTCTGGATCTGGTGCGCCACGATGAGCCGCATCGAGAGGTCGTACTGCAAGCTGCGGATCAAGAGCTCGTCGTCCTCCTCCTCCTCCAGGTCCAGGGAGGCGTTGGCCGGCGACGATTGCAGCTCTTGGGTGCCGTCGCTCTTCATGTCTTCGGCTGACGATGTGGTGACGACTTCCCCAGTTTCCACGGCTGCCATTGATCGCTCAGGAGATCAACACGATCAAAAACGGACAGGGATCAACTCCACCCTAACTAAGTAACTAGGTAGTCAAGCATTGGCATACATATATACTCCGTAGTTCCAACAAGGCAACCCCTCAAAAAAAAAAAAAAAGTTCCAACAAGGCAAGGGCCAGGCCGACTCGGCCGGCTGATCCTACGTGGTTGAGTCGGTGCCGGTCACGTACGGCACTGCGACTAATGAACGGCACATCGTTCTTGTCTTTTTTTTTTCTCTTTTTTTGGGTCAGCACTTTGGTTCCTCGGATTCACAGTTGCTTGACTTTTGGATCTTTAAATATTTTCTTTTGCCCTAGAGCTTGTTTTTTTTTTTTTTTTGCATGGTCCCTAGAGCTTGTAATAAGGGCATCTCCAACTGCGTACTTTAAATCGGACAAACTACATGTCTGCGTACGCGTCTGGATACGAATACAGATACGGATATGGGAGTCGGCCATCCAACTCTGTGCACCGAAGGTCCTCTTAATTTTTTTCTATGCCCGGAGCACTCAAAAGAATTACAGAAAAAAGGATAATTCAGCCATAAATAGCATGCAAACATTCTAGTGCAACAATAGTTCAAATATAAATATTACAGTCAAAATAACCGGTTATCAAAAAGTTGTAGGGCACAAAGTGTTGTCCATCCGCACACTGTGCCCCTTGAACTTCATCCAACAATGTGTCAACATGAATGGCCTGCCCTCTATTGTTTGATACAGCACGACCGCGCATCCATGCTACACAATAAGGTGATCGTCAACATGAATGGCCTGCCCTCCGTAGAGTAAATCAATATATTGACCAACATGTAGAGCAACAAGAGAAAAAAAACTTACGATCTCCATGATTGACGCGTCAGTGGCCACCCTCTTTCCATCCATGTGATCACACTGCTGTACTTCATGGCGAAGTTTGAGATGGTGTACTGCAGATGGGCTAGCAACTTCACATTGTGTTCATCGATCATGTGCAATTTGTAGGGTGCAAAGTGCTTTTGGTCGTGAAACCAAGAATGCACATTTTGCGAAAACATCGTGCCCCCTTGCTTCATGCCTACAAAGTCCGCACTTTTGACCAACCAAGCATCATACAACAACTCATTCTCCATCATCGAGTGCGCCGCCATCGTGCTTGCTTCAAAGTAAAAAAGGGTAAATTCTCATTGGCATTTGGCCAAATAATTGTCGGGTGTGGTGTCTACCATGGACGGCGTCAGAAGCGGGCGGAGAATACCTGGCTGCGGACGAATCTAGGGTGACTGCGGTGTAGTCCAAGACGGGCATTCGGCAAGGCTGGGTGGTGGATGTCCGGCAAGGCATGGTCTAGTTTTTGGTGTTATTATGTTCTTTTTTAGCCTATATGCACCAGTGGATGAGCATCTATCAAATTTTTGAAAAAGAACATTTGAAGTTCTGACCATTCTTTGAAATCCTGAACTCTTTTTCTTGAACATTTCTTGAAATCATGAATTTCTTAAAAACAATCGTGAACATTTTCTAAAATCATTAACATTTTTCAAAAATTTAGGAACATTTTCCTAAATTGTGAACGTTATTTTGAAACTCGTGAACATTGTTTGAATAGGCAAACAATTTTTGAATTTTGGGAACAATTTCACGAACATTTTTTGTCATGTGAACAGTTTTTTTAATGCATGAATATGTTTTGAACCAATAAAGTTTTTAAATTTTTGGGTACAATTATAGAAATTCACCAAAAAATCAAAATTCTAAAAGAAATTCACGAACATTATATGAATTCAGGAAAAAAAATCTAATTCATGAACATTTTTTTGAATATACAAACATTTTAAAAAATTGTGAATATTATTTGTGTGTATGATTTTTTGAAATCATCAGCATTTTTTCAATGTGCGAACATTTTAAGATTTCTTGAACAATTTTTCAAAATCATGAACATTATTTTCTGATTTCATGATCATTTTATGATTTCTTGAATATGCTTTTCAAAATCCGCAATTATTTAGAAAGTTGGAACTTTTCTGAAATCCTGAATTATTTTAAAAGGAAATAAAAACAGAAAAGAAAGAAATAATAGGGGGCCTCCCGTCCTGCAGATTGGCCGGCCCAACAGGAGAGTGGGGCGCGGGGGTGCGCATTTCCGCTTCATCGGGCGCACAGGTCGCCATATAGGAACTCCCTTCATATAGACCCATGTTTAGATGTGCATTTATCCATGGGCAACATATGTTAAGTCTTTCTTTTGTTTTTCTTTCGGACACAGACTTCTGGAACATGGTTCCGCACACACCTACTTTGAATAGTAAAATTTAAAAATGCTAGAAAATCAATCAGTTCTCAATATTTTTTGTAAGATACATGGTTGAGTGTTCTACTCACGTGTGAAGTTTTAGAGAGAAATGGCATCCATGGTATTCTCGGCAAAAACCAAAAAAAAGGTATAAAAAAGACCGTGTTAGAAAGTAATTTGGAGGTTGATTTTTTTTTCTATGCTAAGAATAGTCGACTGAGTTTGATAGCCTAAAAAATTGGAATCGCTTGATTTGTTTTGCTATTTTTATATTTTACAATTTATTATGGTGTGTGTGGAACCATGTGCACACCGGTATTTCATAGTCTTCGAAGAATATATGGACCACTTATAAAAATGTTACAATTCCGACAACCACCATTTATGCAACGTTTGTGCGCAACTTCATGTGTCTATATGTATGTTTGTAGTTATACTCTGTTTTATTGATTAATAAATGTGTGTGGTTCAAAAGAAGAAGAAGAAGAAGAAGAAGAAGAAGAAGAAGAAGAAGAAGAAGAGAAGAAGGTGGGTTCAAATGTTATCCTAGGCACAAGACGATGTGGTAAGGGGGATTTGGATGATAGTGTTCCTGGTCCAGGTGTGCCGTCCGTTGTGCCGGGTACTCCAACTTATTTTGACCTTTAACAATTTATATACGAAAGGGCCATGCGTGATGGTTTGGGTCAAAAATGAACTGTGTGGATGCCCATGTGGTGCCTAAGAATTCATAGATCTTTAACGTGAGCATGAGATGATGGCATCTCCCCGTTCCAACGCATGGGCATTGGACTAGTCCTCAACATCCTCTCAATGGTTGTCATCGTGAACAAGCTCAAGCCAACTGTGTTTTTGCTAGTTCCATAGCTTGCAGAGGGGAAACGACACGTTTGCCTATACAGGCATGTTAGAATTCTTCATTCACTAGGCGTCAAATGCAAGACCGGACTTGTCATTTGGATGCCCTAGTGCTAACTGGGTGGACCTAACTAGAGTCAAATAAGTACCTACACTGGTATATATTGCATATCACAAAAGTCATTAATTATAAAGGCATAAACATCCAAAATGTAATTTTAGTTATAAAATTATGTCATAATACATCATGTATACGTAATTATATGATACAATTGATGATTATAACATGCATGCTCTCCAACATAAACAAATAATTAATAAATGTAGTGTTGTGACACGTGGGGGGAGGGAGCCAGTGCCCCCCTCTCCCCCGCCCTTTCTTACAAGTTTTACTAATGTGTGCAGGTGATCGAACAAAGCCGCCATCCTGGTTGACACCCTTGCATTGGCATCAACTGTCATGGAGGTGGAAGATGTGGAAATTCTGGTGAGGCTCTTGCCCTTCTGGTTCAACAGTTGTCTTTTTGGACATATGGCCAAAAGACTACTTCCGTCATCCTGTCGTTTGGCTACTCGAACTTGGATGCCGCCGCACTCATGGTGATGAAGTGTCGCATGAACGAGGATGCCGACTTCAAGTCAATTATGTTTTTTCTAGTTCCATAGCTTGTGTTGCAGGGCATGGGCGATGCGTTTGCCGATATTGGCCAGGACTTCTTCATTCACAAGGTGTCGAGCCCATGGCCGACCCTGGCATTTTGTAGGTGTAGGCCCTAGTGCGAACTAGGTACATGGAGCTAACTAGAGTCAAAGTCTTAAAGAAGTACTTATACCGGCATATATTGCATATCAAAGTAACTACAAAGACAAACACCGAAAATGTAACTTAGATTAGAGATGATGTTATAATACACCATGGAGAAAAACGTAAATCTATATTATGATTGTGAAATCCATGATAGTCACTATTTGCTTGTTGTTGTCGGGATTCAGGGATGAATATGCAGTAGAAAAATATTGGTAGCACGCAACACAATATTTTAAGCTCACATCATTCTCACTGGCACTTCAAAAAAAATCACGACTCTCTCATCCTAGTGTTTTGCTTGAACCGGGCGTCATGTTGAGGTTGTCCTGCAGCAGGAATCTGGTCGAAGCCACCGAGCTACCAAAGCAGAGGAACACCTGAAAATCAGTGGAGTACCCGTTTGACCGGAGCTGAACATGGAGAGGAACCTCATGCCCTTTCAGTAATGAGCTCAACATTAAGTGGAGTTCCCTTTTTTCTTGCGGGACAAAAAACGCCGTGATAGCTCGAACGAAAGGAAAAAAGGACAAAAGCTTAAACTCTACCTTGCCATGTCGTCGTAGAGAGCACAAGCTCATGTGATAGCTAATGTGACGTTTCAGCACCACCACGTAGGAAAAGCGCCGTTAATGCGACGACATTCTTTTTTCTAAAATCATTTAGTAGCTCTTTGTTGCCACTAATTTGAAGAAAAATAAAATCATCTAACAAGGAGTATACTTCACATATACATACCGTCTTTCTTCCTCCTAATCCTCCCAGACCTGAGTAGAAGGTAGCGGCGCCAGCACAGCAGGGAGGGATACAGTATGAATCCAGGCCCTTGGATAGAGATCTAAAGGTCTAGAAAAATCCTAGCATCATCCACTTAGAAAACAGTTTTGCTGCTATCTGACAGTCAAAATGAAGCCATGGGTAAAGATTTAACTGGAGCAGGACGCGTTTGGCCCTAGACTTGCTTAACTAGACAACAACACATATACGAAAATGACTCCATACATGCAGTATACTCCCTCCGTTCCAAAATGTAAGTCCTTTTAGATATTCCAATAAGAGACTACATACGGAGCAAAATGAGTGAATCTACACCCTAAAATATGTCTATATACATTCGTATGTAGTATAGTGGAATCTCTAAAAAGACTTATATTTAGAAACGAGAGAGTAGTATATTATACTATTACAAGTCAATGAAGTCGTCTAAGTGAAAACGAGACATGCATATACATAGGCACCACAATTATTGCGTCAATCAACGTTTAAAATAAGCAGGTGTGTCGTTGCAGTATTTGGCGCTTGTACCTGTTCCCGTCTAGACGATCCATACGATGTACCTAGCCGGTATTTCGTCCGCGTACGTGTGGTGTATCAGGGCTGATTACACCTGGTCTAGGAGATCCACGACGATTCCACAATGTTTTTTTTTTTGCGGGTAATTCCACGATGCTAACTGCCAGAGAAGAAGAAAAGGACTTTTTTGGCCCCACAATGGTGTGCACTAACCAGTACACTAGTTTGAACATTTCAAAAAAAGGGCGATGCATGGGTATACCTCTAGGTCATCGATTTGACCAACGAAATGCCAATTATATATCATAAGTTTCCGAAAAAAATATCATAAGAATATACTACTACTGCATTAGAACTAGAATCGAATAAAAAATTCAATGGTATAAATTTATTAGCATATAACTCAAAATTTGTTGGCCAAATTGATGAAGAGAGATTGTGTAGGGTGTGCACCACGTATAGTTAGAGCATCTCCACTCGTTTGGCCCCACAGGGACTCGAAATATCGCAGCTTGCGGGCGAACCGGCGGATATTTCAGCGTGGGGGGCCTCGGGTTCCCAGTCGCCGCCCCAAGATGGCTCAAGAAGTTGTTTTTTCAAATACGAACTCGGCTAGATTTGGACAAACTCAGACGATATTCAGGCGGTTTTTCATTGATATTTGTAAAAACTAAAGACATTAAAAAACTTAGAAAAATAAAACTGCGCAGTCGCCGCCCCGAGCCTACTGCATGCTAGGGAGCATGTCGAAGGCGGTGTAGTCGCCGCCGTCGTCGTGCACACCGCCACCGTCTTTGCTGCAGCCCTGTCGTGCACGCAGCCGTGGCCGCCGGGTACACGAACAGCGGCTCGTTGCCGCCCTCGAGGTGCTCGAGGACGGCGTGGAGCGTGCGCCCGAGGACGCCCCACCACAGGCGTCGGCCGTCGGCGTTGTGGCGCCCCCTTGTCGCCGGCGCGTTGTTGGTGGAGGTGAGTTGCTCGGCGTGGCGGCGCTCGAATTACGCCGTCCACAAAACGTGGTTGTCGGGGCGTACTTCGGAAGGTGTCGCACCTCCTCCAGCAGGGACGCCCAAACACGCGCGATCTCATCGCGGCGTTGGCCGTCGGTCGGCGGCGAGGGGACGGGGACGCCTCCGGCGCTGAGCCTCCACGAGCCCAGTACACGCATGTCTGGTGGCGTCAGGTAGTTCGCCTCGTGGAGGAGGCGCGCCTCCCACTCGTGAAGGTGTCGATGGCCGAAGTCGTTGGCCGCCGCTCCGTCGCCGGAGAAATGCTCGGCCATCGATGACTTGAGACGAGGAGAGAGAGGGTGTCGACGGCAGGGAGAATGAGGGAGAGAGGGCGTCGGCGGCGAGAGAGAGAGAGAGAGAGAGAGAGAGAGAGAGAGAGAGAGAGAGAGAGAGAGAGAGAGAGAGAGAGCTATGGCGAGGGAGTGTGCAAGGGCATATTTATCCCTTAGTAGTTTTGGTGATTGATGGCTTTTGCGGACTAATCATGTGATTTGAGCTTTTCAGATATATCATGACCGAACACAAGACGATTTGATGCCCCTCGAAGATTATTGAAGACGGTGTTTCTCTATGTTTCTTTTCGGTGGATTTGAGTCGTAGGAAAGCCGTACTATTAAGAGGGCGTCTGCATTGGAAAGGTTTGGGTGGAATCTCACGTACACACATTCATTTTGCACCGCCTTCCTTTGGCTCTTTGGAGTTTCCTCCGTCTCACCGTGTCTCTGCAGAATGTAGGACTCCTAGTGTTGTTGTTCATAGGGTGGCGGTAGTACTGCTCACAAGAGCGGTACTACTGCAGGCACCCACGGTAGTACTGGGCTCCGGCACGGTAGTACCATGGGCGTCCACGGTAGTATCGCTACACCTGAGCGGTAGTACCGTGAGCTCTGGCATGGCGCTGCCGCGCAAGCGGTAGTAGGGGCGGATGTAATTTTTTACATCCGCTCCCTACGCGGTAGTACCGTGCCGCCTGGCCAGGCGCAGTTGCATGAGCGGAAGTAGGGGCGGATGTAATTTTTTACATCCGCACCCTACACGGTAGTACCGCACCTAGTTTGCGGTAGTACCGTGTCGGACTTTTGCATAGATAAAATCTCAGCGGATGTAGTCACGGATGTAATTTTTTATATCTGTGCCTACCGTGCCTGGACGGTGGCTGCCATGCGGTAGTACCGCACGGGGTCGCGGTAGTACCGTGCCAGCGGTTCTACCGCACCCTGTCGGTGCTCATCTGGTCAGGTCCTGGCCCTGCCGCGCCTACGGTAGTACCGCGGTCCTGTGCAGTAGTGCCGCTCCAGTGGTGTGGTAGTACTGCGGGTCGCGGGCTGAGTGGTGGGTAACGGTTGGAATTGTCCCCCCCCCCACTATATAAAGGGGTCTTCTTCTCCAGGAAGACTCACCTCTTCCATCCCTAAGCTCCATTGTTGCTCCAAGCTCCATTTTCGCCCGATCTCTCTCCCTAGCCAATCAAACTTGTTGATTTTCTAGGGATTGGTTGAGAAGGCCCCGATCTACACTTCCATCAAGATAAATTTGGTTCCCCCACTAATCCCTTGCAGATCTTGTTACTCTTGGGTGTTTGAGCACCCTAGACGGTTGAGGCCACCGCGGAGCCATAGTCCATTATGGTGAAGCTTCGTGGTGTCGTTGGGAGCCTCCAATTAAGTTGTGGAGATTGCCCCAACCTTGTTTGTAAAGGTTTGGTCGCCGCCTCCAAGGGCACCAATAGTGAAATCACGGCATCTCGCATTGTGTGAGGGCGTGAGGAGAATACGGTGGCCCTAGTGGCTTCTTGGGGAGCATTGTGCCTCCACACCGCTCCAACGGAGAATTACTTCGCCTCAAAGGGAAGGAACTTCGGTAACACATCCTCGTCTTCATCGGTTTCACTCTTGGTTATCTCTTACCTTTACTTGTGCAAGTTTTATTGTGGTCTATCCCTTGCTTGCGTGTGTGCTTATTGTTGTTGCATCATATAGGTTGCTTACCTAGTCGCATATCTAGACAGCCTACTTTGATGCAAAGTTTAATTTGGTAAAGAAAAGCTAAAAATTATTAGTTGCCTATTCACCTCCCCCTCTAGTCAACTATATCGATCCTTTCAATTGGTATCAGAGCCTCGTCTCTTTATTAAGGACTTTTCCATCCGAAGAGTATGGTTGACACCATAGACGGTGGGGAGGAGCACTCCTGTGTGAATTCGGCCTCGTCTACGGTCAATGGGGGAACCGCAGTCTCTTGTGAGGAATTCAATGCGGCTTTGGACACATTGAAAACCTCCATGACGACCGAGGTTGAAAGAATGTTTAATAAGTTCTTAGAAGGGCTTAAATATCTACCGCGCCGATGAAAGTGGGTGATCCCACCAACAAGGTGACGGATGCTAACTCCGACAAAGGGGAAGCTACTAGTGAAAAGGCTCTTTCTACTAGTGGTAAAATTGGCAATGGCATCTTTTCCCATGTGGAACCTCCACTTACTTATGGTGGACCGATTCCTTCCACTCATTTGAATCATGCCGGTCCTCCCCCTATGATTGTTAAAAATGAGGACTTTGATTCTTGGGTGAATCGCTTTAAGCGTCATTTGAACCATGTTAATACTAACCTTTGGAGAATCATTGAAGAAGGTTTTTATCCGCATGACCGAAGCAACTTCACCCCTCGAGAAGCCGCGGATAATCAATTCAATGAGAATGCTCTCTTCATCATCCAAGATGCAATTCCACCCGAAGATCTTGCTCATCTCCGACCCTTCACCGTTGCCAAGGATGCATGGTGGCATGTTGTTTCTCTCTACAGGGGAAGCACAAGATTTCAATGCTCCAACTATGAAGTAGTACAAGATGAAGCCGATGAGTTTGCAATGAAAGAAGATGAAGAACCTCGTGAGCTCTATCGGAGATTAACTACTCTCGCGGTCTCACTCCGAGATCATGGGAGCAAGGATACGGATGACAATTGGATCAAGCGCAAATTTCTCAAGGCCATGATGCCTTACCACAAGGCCATGTCCTCCGTCATTCGTCAAAGGCCAGACTTTCACACCTTGTCCTCGAGTGAAGTGTTGGATGAGTTTTTGGCTATGAGCATCTTGGACAAGACCGCCGACAATGCGGTGTTACGTTCTCAAAGAGCAAAGAAGCCCAACCTTGCCTTGAAGGCCAAGGTTAGTGTGGAAGAAGAGGATGAGGAGGAAGAAGATGAGAGTAATCCTGAAGGTACGAAGTATGATTATCATGAACACATGGCTCTTGCTTCAAGGCAATTCTGGAGCAAGAAGAACACAAGGCCAAGCTTCAACAAGAATATCTCAAGTAGCTTCAAGGCCAAGTAACGTGTGAGAACATGTTACAATTGTGGCAATGTGAGCCATTTTGTTGCGGAGTGCCCTTACAAGAAGAGGTAATACAATGGTGGAAAGATCATCCAAAAAGACAAAGCCAAGTCTTTCCCCAACAAGAACAACTTCACCAAGAAGACTCCAACTAGAGGGTTGGTGGTTCAAGAAGAATACCATGAGGATGAGGATGATGATGAAGATAGTGAAGCCGTGGCCATGGCCTCCGTTGCCATTGCCACAACTCCACGGGTATCCCTCTTCGACTCACCCAATGAGAACATCACCGCCAAGTGCCTCATGGCTAAAGCCACCAACAAGGTAACCCCCAACATCAAAACAACCATCATTAATACTCCCTCCTTGACGGATTGCATTGATGAAAGTGAGGGGTCTAATGAGGAGGTAAATGCATCTGAGTCTTTTATGAGTAAGCTCAAGGGAAAATCCAAGAAGCACTTCGTTGCTCTCTTGAAACAACTTGGTGAAGCCAATGACATGATCGAGGCTCATGAAGAAACCATCTCTAAGATGGAAGGTCATAGTCGTGACTATGGTGATGAGATATCGGATCTTTCTAATGCTCTTGAGGAAGAGCGTGTGCATCGTTTGTCTCTTCAGGAGTCACACAATGATGACCATGCTAAATTAAAGAAAGATCTTGATCATGCTCTTGTTGTATCTCGTGTGCTAAGCTCCAAGAAGGCTAAACTTGGGGTTGATCATGCTAGACTCAAGGAGGAGTTTGATTTACTCGACAAGGCCCACAAGGTCTTGATGGGTGCTCATGCAAGCCTCAAGGAGTCTCATGATCAACTCCAAGTGAAGCTAACCAAGGAGATAGCCACTTTTCCTCATATGGTTTTAATTGATAATGCAAATGCTACTAACCCTTGTTGTGAGCATGTGCATCTTGTGGGGTAGAATACCAAGTTGAAGGAGCAACTTGAGAAAGGCCTTGTGATGTGAATACAAGGTGAGAAGAACCTTAATGACCTCTTGAGCAATCAAAAGGAAGTTGTGGCCAAAGAGGGAGTTGGGTTCACACCCAATTCCAAGAACAAGAAGAAGAACGACAAGACCAAACGACCCCCCCCCCCTCTCAAGCAAACTTTCATGGAGGAGGGAGAGGGTGCTCCTAAGGAGAAGAAGAACAATGTGAAGGGTGGTATTGTCAAAAAGGGCAATGCCACTCCTTCCGGCAAAGCCGGCGACTTTAACCCTTCTTATGTATTGTGTCGTGCTAGTGATGGGCATGTTTATGCTAAATTTGTTGGTTCTCCTTATGAGTACATTGAATGGTCTATTTGGGTTCCTAAGACCCTTGTTACTAATATCAAAGGACCCATTACTAAACGGGTACCTAAAACCAAACATTGATCTATTGTAGGTGTTTGCTTCCGGTGGGGGATCATGGTTGCTCGATAGTGGAGCCACAAATCATATGACCGGAAGCAAGGACTTGGTGGTGGACATGCACAAGATCCCTTCTATGCCCACCAACGTCGAGTGGGGTGATGTCTCGTCTTCTAAGGTATTGGGTCTCGGCAAGGTTGTCATTTCTCATAATCTCACGATCGAGAAAGTCATGCTTGTTGAGTCCCTTGCTTACAATCTACTTTCCGTTCGTCAACTTGCTCTCATGGGCTTTGCCACTTTCTTTGACATTGATACCGTGGCCCTCTTGTGGAGCAAGACTCTTAAAGTAGCCTTTGTTGGACATGTCGAGAACAGTCTTTATGTGATTAACTTTTCAGAGCGTCCACTAAGACCGCAACATGCCTAATCGCTAAAGTTGATGTGGGATGGCTTTGGCATCGCCGTTTAGCCCACGTCAATATGAGATCTTTGCAAAGTCTTCTCAAGGGGGACCATGTCCGTGGATTAACAAATGTTAGTTTTGCCAAAGATCGTGCTTGCAGTGCTTGTATCGAAGGAAAGCTACATGAGAAGGCTCACCCTCCCACGACTATCATCTACTCGAAGAGACCCTTGGAGCTCCTTCACATGGATCTCTTTGGGACTCCATCCTTTGATAGTCTTGGGGGTAGAAAGTATTGCTTGGTGATAGTTGATGATTATTCAAGATACACTTGGGTATATTTCTTCAAGAGGAAGAGTGAGACTCAACAAACTGTCATTGACTTTGCAAATGAAGCTCAACGTCAACATGATGCAAAGATCTTGACAATAAGGAGTGACAACGGCACCGAGTTCAAGAACTACACCTTGGACGAGTTTCTTAGTGATGAGGGGAGCAAGCATCAATATTCTGCACCATACACCCCTCAACAAAATGGTGTCACGGAGAGGAAGAACCGGATGTTGATGGATGCGGCAAGGACCATGATGGCGGAGTTCAAGTCTCCTTACAACTTTTGGGCCGAAGCCATCAACACAGCATGTCATGCATCCAATCGGCTCTATCTCCGCAAAGGCTTGAACAAGACTCCTTATGAAATACTTACCGGTAACAAGCCCAACCTCAAGTACTTCCGGGTGTTCGGGTGTAAGTGTTTCATTCTCAAGAAAGGTGTTCGTTTGTCTAAATTTGAGGCTAGAGCTCATGAGGGCATATTTGTTGGTTATGCTACAAACTCTCATGCTTACCGTGTCCTCAACAAGTCCACCGGACTCATTGAGGAGACGTGTAACATGGAGTTTGACGAGAATAACGGCTCCCAAATGGAGCAAAGTGGTACTTGTGATGTAGGTGGTGAAATTCCTCCCCAAGCCATAAGAATAATGGGTGTTGGTCATATCCTACCCATTGAGGAACCCCTTGTGGCCGAAGGAGAAGGACAATGCTCCACTCAAGTGGAGCCATCACCAACCCAAGACCCACATGCTTCCGAAGAACAAAATGAAGGCCCTCAACCTCGTGAACAAGATCAAGGGCAAGATCAAAATCAAGATGGTTGTGAATAACCAAGTGATTCCCAAGGTCAAGTTCTCCCTTTCGAGCAAGTTCAAGATCAAGAGCAAGCTCAAGATCAAGAACAAGCTCAAGACGGCGCTCAAGATGATCAAGTTACCCCCTCCTCCTTTCACATCTGAGGAGGAATTAGAGCGTCGTGCCGCAAAGATCGCTTCCAAGCTCACTACCAAAGGTCATCTCGTGGAGAATGTGGTTGGAAGCCTAAGAACGGGGGTAAGCACTCGTAGACAATTAGCAAACTATTGTGAACATCACATGTTTGTTTCTTGTGTCGAACCCCAAAAGGTCTAGGAGGCGCTCGAGGATCCGGATTGGCTCAATGCCATGCATGAAGAACCTAACAACTTCGAGCACAACCAAGTGTGGAAATTAGTGCCAAGGCCGATCGGGAATCATAATGTCATTGGAACCAGGTGGATATTCAAGAACAAGCAAGATGCTCATGGGATCATTGTTCGCAACAAGGCTCATTTGGTGGCACAAGGCTACTCCCAAGTCGAAGGTATCGACTATGGTGAAACCTTTGCTCCCGTTGCTCGCCTTGAATCTGTTCATTTGTTGATTGCTTATGTTTCTCATCATAATTTAAAGTTGCAACAAATGGATGTGAAGAGTGCTTTTCTCAATGGCCCCATTAATGAGTTGGTGTATGTCAAACAACCCCAAGGGTTCGAGCATCCCTATTTCCCTGATCATGTGTACCAACTCAACAAGGCGCTCTATGGCCTTAAACAAGCCCCACGTGTGTGGTATGAGCATCTTACTGAGTTGTTACAAGATCGTGGGTTTCGAAATTGGGAAAATCGACTCCACTCTTTTTACTAAGAAGGTCAAAGGGGAGTTGTTTGTGTGCCAATTATATGTTGATGATATTATTTCTGGTTCCCCTAACAAAGCTTTCAATGAAGAATTTTCTGCTCTCATGACCTCAAAGTTCAAGATGTCTATGATGGGAGAGTTGAAGTTCTTTCTCGGGTTCGAAATCAAGCAAAGAAGAGAAGGAACCTTCATCAACCAAGCCAAATACACTCAAGACATGCTCAAGAGATTCAAGCTAAGTGATGTCAAGCCGGCCTCCACTCCAATGCCTGTCAAATGCCAACTTGACATTGATCCCAATGGTAAAGTGGTGGATCAAAAGGTATATCGCTCCATGATTGGATCCTTGATTTACCTTTGTGCACCTAGACCGGATATCATGTTGAGTGTGGGAATTTGTGCACGGTTTCAAGCCACACCTAAGGAAAGCCACTTCGTGGCGGTCAAGCGAATCTTTCGATATTTGGCTCATACCCCAAACTTTGGCTTATGGTACCCAAGAGGAGCCAACTTTGATCTTTTGGGCTATACAGATTCAGATTGGGTGGAAGACAAAGTGGATAGGAAGTCCACCTCCGGAGGGTGCCAATTACTTGGTTGCTCTTTAGTGAGTTGGTCTTCTAAGAAGCAAAGTTGTGTATCTCTCTCATCCACCGAAGCGGAGTATGTGGCTGCCGGTAGTTGTTGTGCTCAACTTCTATGGATGAGGCAAACTTTGAAGGATTACAGTGTCACTTGTGACGAAGTGCCTCTTTGGTGTGACAATGAAAGTGCCATCAAGATCTCTCTCAACCCGGTGCAACACTTCAAGACGAAGCATATTGAGATTCGGTATCACTTCGTCCGGGATCACATTAGGCGAGGGGAGATCAAGCTCAAGTGTGTCAACACTCATGATAACCTTGCAGATATTTTCCCGAAGCCCTTGGATGAAGCAAGATTTCGCGAGTTAAGGCATGAGCTAAATATCATTGATTCGAGCAATGTGGTTTGAGCCCTTGCACACCCCACCATACTCATCATGCTATCTTGTCTAGGTGTAGGCATGGACATAGGGGGAGTGTTGTTCTCTCAATGAACTTTCCCTCCCCCCATTATGCATAAATTGATCAAACTCTTTCACATTAGCCATTTTTTATGGTACTTGTGCTTCAAAGATGAGTCTCGGTCATGGGCCCAAGGATAATTCTTTGCAGTGCCATACCAAGTGACTCATACATAGGTGGCTTCAACCACCGCCCTCTCTTCCTGAGAGTTGTGGTTCGAGGTTTGGTCGTCGTTGTCTTTTGCCTTTTCCTTGTGCCATGTTTGTGTCGTCGTTAGTGCTTGCCTCTTGGTTGTTTGGCGTCTTGAAGGTTGTCTTGCAAATGTCGTTTTCTCTCTCGTGTGAAACTTGCATTTCCTTGGGGGTACGGTACTACCGTGGTAAGCCACGGTACTACCGTAGGGGTTGTTTGCTCTATGCGTGCGATTGCTTCCAGAGAGCACGGTATTACCGCTTCTGCTATTCTGACGAAGAATTTTATATTGCCCACTGGAAGAGCGGTACTACCTCCCAGATGAAAAGGATCGAGATGGACCTAGAGGGGGGTGAATAGGTACAATTACAAATTTTAATTATTACTAAGCAATTTTAGGCAATAATGCGGAATATTAGAGTGAGCCTAACAATTGCAAGAGTAGTACTAAGTGCTAAGCAAGTAACACGAGTATGAAAAGAAGCAAGCACAATATGATATAAGTAAGTGCTAAGAGACAAGTAACCACAAGTAGGGAGTTAGGGTTAGGAATAACCGCAACTCCAGGAGACGAGGATGTATGCCGATGTTCACTTCCTTGGAGGGAAGCTACGTCACCGTTAGAGAGGTGGATGTTACCACGAAGGCACACCAATGCCATGAAGGCTCACCCTATTCTCCCATTGAGACAACACCACGAAGGCGTTTCTCAACCACTAGTGGTACACCTTGGGGTGGTCTCCAAACCCTCACAAACTTTTTCGGGGGTAATCACAAAGGTTGATTCCTCTCCGAAAGACTCCTACCGCCTAGGAGTCTCCAACCTCCAAGAGTAACAAGAACGATGGGGAAAAGCTCAAGACTTGCTCAAATCACAAATTCCTTTGGTGCAAAGAAGGGGAAGGAGTGGATCTATCACTTGATTGGAGAACTTCTCTCAAATGTTCCTAAATCCCTTGGGGATCTAGGATTTCGTGTAGAGGATTGAGAGAGAGAGTGAAAAGTGTTCTTGGCAAGCTCAAACTGAATGGTCAACCCCATCCCGTGGAAGGGAGAAGCCTATATATAGTGGGTGTGGAAAAGTGACCGTTTGAGCCACTTAAGTGTACAGGAGGGTTCGGACGTCCGGACAACCCCGGACGTCCGATGGCACAAGTATGTCCGGACGTCCGACAGTTATCGGTCGTCCGGCCGCTGGGAACAAATAAGCCACGAATATGTGCACAGCACACGGTCGTCCGAGACGTGTCGGTCGTGCGGAGCCCGGACGTTAGGAGAGGCCCGAAAATCCGTAAATATGGTTCTATGGTGGAAATACCGGACGTCCAAGACGTGCCGGTCGTCCGGAGGCCGGTCGTCCGGAGTGGTCCAGAAATTCGTAAATAACATTCTATTGGTGAAACACCGGACGACCGTAGGGAGCTGGACGTCCAGACAACTAAGAGGGATCGGACGTCCGTAGAGTACCGGACGACCGGAGAGAGAAAAAAACTGGAGTTGTGGATTTGAGCAAATCTTTCACTAGTTCCAACGGTCCCCTCTTAATAGTGCGGGGTCCCTATACTCAAGAACAAACCATAAACAAAGCCAAGGCTAATGTCTTGTATTTCCGATCTTGAGTTATATGCATTTGTCCCTAGTCATGATCCACACACGGCCTTCGAGACATAATCCTGAGATATACTTGATAAACATGATTAGTCCCAACATACATGTTGTCATCAACATCAAAATATGATTAAGGGCATGATTGCACTTTCAATCTCCCCCTTTTCAGTAGTTGATGACAACATATATGCACACACATAAATTTAAAAATTTAAACACCAAAAGTATTTGTTGTGGATCTCAGTAAGCAAAAAATAAGCAAGGAGAGAGCTCCCCCTCAATATGATACCATAGAGAATAAACATGAAGAGAGCTCCCCCTCAATATGATACCAATACAACCAAATCTCAGACACAAGATAATCAAGACAATAAGCTCCACAACATAAGTTTCTACAATCTCATAACATGAGTTCGATACAAGCTAATCAATAACATAGCAATGAGTTTGATTATAAGCTAACAAGCTAATATCATAGTGTGCATAGAGCCTACTCCCCCTTGGCATCAAACATCCAAAAGGGGTGCATAACAGCATCAGAGAGCATCATCATCATCATCATCATCATGTGCACCACTGCCACCAGCCTCGTCAAAGAACTCAGCCCACTCAGGACCCGAGGGAAAGCCAAAATCAGAAGGTGGCTCATCAGGAAAGCGGTCATCATCACTCACATCGAACACTCCGAAGTCTCTCAGACGAGTCTTCAGGGCATTCTTGGAGGTGATAAGGCGCGTGACAACAGCGTGGTTTTGGGAGCAGTTAAACAAAACAGCCTTCATCAAGGCAGAGTGGGCCTTCCCTAGAAAGCGAGCAATGCAACCAAAGGGTGTAGATCCGGAGGTAGCAGAACGAGGGATGCTAGCAGCGGATGAGCAGAAGAGGAGGAGTCCTTGGGAACATAGTTATTGTCCATGTGTGGGGAAATGACCCAAAGCTCATGCAAATGAGTGCGAGCAATAGGAAACAAAGCCACACTCTCGATGAAGGCCTGAAGAACGGGAGCATGAGGAATGCTCCTCTTGTGCTGAAAGGAAGCGAGGCGAATCTCATGCCATAGAAAATGAGGCACATTTATCTTCCCTTTCGAAGCCGCATAGAGGCGATGCATGAGATCGATGCAGTAGCTACTGCAGGACCCCTTGTCACCCATCTTAGGATAAATGGTATGTCGGAGTAAATGACCACGGGTAGCCTAACCGGCTACCTTTGGCCCTCAGAAAAAATGATGGGCCGATCGGACCTCGAAGCGCCTAAGACACGGGGCCGCCTACTTCCGGCCGGCTATCACCTAGGCCGGTTGGCGGAAGGCGGCCCGGCCATAAACAACCTTTGGAGAACGCCGTGATAGGGCCGACTCCAAGAAGCCGGCCCATAAAGGACCGATTCCCAAAAGCCGGCCCATGAAGGACCGACTCCCAGAAGGCGGCCCACAAAGGGCCGACTCCAAGAAGCAAGCGGACGGAGGCCGCGTCCTAAAAGTCCACTCCCCATAACGGTGATGGGACAGGGCGTGGCTACAGCGAACCCTGCCACCGCTGAATCCCGGAGTATGCATGGCTACAGTTGAAGGAAATATGCCCTAGAGGCAATAATAAAGTTATTATTTATTTCCTCATATCATGATGAATATTTATTATTCATGCTAGAATTGTATTACCCGGAAACATGATACATGTGTGAATACATAGACAAACATAACGTCACTAGTATGCCTCTACTTGACTAGCTCGTTTATCAAAGATGGTTATGTTTCCTAGGCATGGACAAAGAGTTGTCATTTGATTAACGGGATCATATCATTAGGAGAATGATGTGATTGACATGACCCATTCCGTTAGCCTAGCACTTGATCTTTTAGTATGTTGCTATTGCTTTCTTCATGACTTATACATGTTCTTGTAACTATGAGATTATGCAACTCCCGTTTACCGGAGGAACACTTTGTGTGCTACCAAACGTCACAACGTGAATCGGGTGATTATAAAGGAGCTCTACAGTGTCTCCGAACGCATATGTTGGGTTGGCGATTTGAGATTAGGTTTTGTCACTCCGATTGTCGGAGAGGTATCTCTGGGCCCTCTCGGTAATGCACATCACTATAAGCCTTGCAAGCAATGTAGCTAATGAGTTAGTTACGGAATGACGCATTAGGTAACGAGTAAAGAGACTTGCCGGTAATGAGATTGAACTAGGTATTGGATACAGACGATCGAATCTTGGGCAAGTAACATACCGATGACAAAGGGAACAACGTATGTTGTTATGCGGTTTGACCGATAAAGATCTTCGTAGAATATGTGGGAGCCAATATGGGCATCCAAGTCCCGCTATTGGTTATTAACCGGAAACGTGTCTCGGTCATGTTATAGTTCTCAAACCCGTAGGGTCCGCACGCTTAACGTTTCGTTAATGATATAGTATTATATGAGTTACGCATGTTGGTAACCGAATGTTGTTCGGAGTCCCGGATGAGATCATGGACATGACGATGAACTCCGGAATGGTGCGGAGATGAAGTTTGATATATGGGATAATAGTGTTTGATCTCCGGAAGTGTTCCGGAATTCACCGGAAGGGGTTCCGGATGTTTCTCGAAATGTTTGGGTACGAGAACACGTTATTTGGGCCAAAGGGGAAAGCCCACAAGGTTTTTGGAAAGCGCAAAAGGAAGTTTTGCGGAGTCCAGGGGCCAGACGCCAGGGTCCCTGGCGTCTGGGTCCACACGCTTGGAACCTCAAGGTCCCGCCCCGAGTCTGAGAAGGACTCTTGCCTTCGGGTGAAACCGACTTTGTGGAGGCTTTTACTCCATGTTTCACCCCAAGGCTCAACATATAAATAGGGGTAGGGCTAGCACCAAAGACACATCAAGAAACACCAAGCCGTGTGCCGCAACCCCGCCCCTCTAGTTTATCCTCCATCATAGTTTCCGTAGTGCTTAGGCGAAGCCTGCGGAGATTGTTCTTCACCAACACCGCCACCATGCCGCCGTGCTGCGGAACTCATCTACTACTTCGCCTGCCTTGCTGGATTGCGGCGAGGACGCCATTGAGCTGAACATGTGCGTAACTCGGAGGTGCCGTATGCTCGGTACTTGGATCGGTCGGATCGTGAAGACGATGACTACATCAACCGCATTGATAAACGCTCGCTTAGCGATCTTCAAGGGTATGAAGATACACTCCCCTTCTCGTTGCTATACATCACTATGATCTTGCGTGTGCGTAGGAATTTTTTTGAAATTACTACGTTCCCCAACAACAGTATGCCATACGGGGCGGCCATCACCCGTCCGGCGTGGTGCTGTTGCCATGCGGATCATGACGCCATCCACGACGGATGGACATTACGGCCCGCAGGCGGCGGGCCCCTTCGGTCAGAGAGACATCCGAAGGCGGTCCGGCCTCCCCCAGCCGGCCCAAGGCCGGGCCGGCTTCCAATAGACGGCTTGCTCCCCCCTCGGGGCGCACGCACCATTAAGCAGATGAGACACAGTAAGGCTACAGTGGGAGCCCGCAAGGCGGCGGCACTGTAGCCATGCTTACCCCGACAAAGCCCTCGTCATCAGAGGCGAGGCAACAGTAACCAGCCCCCGACAAGATCCCCCATGCGGTGGGGCCGGCCTGTCGACCAGCGGGCCGACAGCCGGCGGGACCCACCAGTCGGCGGGCCCCAGAAGCCGGCGGAGAAGACGGCGGTCATAGACACTGACGGCCTGGGCCTGCACCCAGCCGGATTACCATTGTACCCGGGGTAGGCCTATATAAACCCCCCGGGACACCCATGCAAAGGGTTGATCTCAGAGAGAGAGTTTTAGACACCACCATAGGGAGAGAAGAGAGCTAGCCTTGCCCTTCTTCCTCTTCCCACCGAACAGCTCAAGGAGCCTCTTGTAGCTACTTGTTGATCTAGTGATCATGCGGAGACCCCGCAGAGCAGGACTAGGGGTGTTATCTCCATGGACAGCCCCGAACCTGGGTAAGATTCGCCGGCGTGCATGTCTTTGCCTTATCCCGTTTCCAGGAACCGGCGATGTCTTACTGGCTCCCACAATGATAAGCCACCCGTTGGCATATGTCGCACCTACCACCCGACATTTGGCGCCCACCGTGGGGCCAGGTGCACCATCGTTCGGAGACCTGCTCTGGATGGGAACCCTCTTCCTCCCCCGCGAGTGTAGCCAGCCCGGCACGCCCGAGGGCACTTGCCCCGACGCGCTGCAAGGCGTCGACGACGCCTGCCTCGCCGATCTCCTTGGTGAGGTTTGCATCTCCGACGAGCCCGCATCCGATGCGGGCACCGGCTGCCTCGAGAGCCGTCCCGTCAGCCTCCTCGACCAACTCCATGTCTCCGGCGAGCCTACCGCGGACTTGGAGTCGGTCGGCTCCACCGACCCGATGCTTGTCGACTCCGACACGGCATCGCTCGACGCCTTCCCCACCGACATGATCGTCTTCGATGACCCTCTCCCTCGAGCTGACAGTGGCGGCAGCACCATCACCGAGGTGCTGGTCATCATCCACGGAGCCGCCTCCGGCGAGAACACCCACGACGCCCTACAAGCGGTGTTGCAGGACCTGTATGTCCCCATCCCGGCCGATGCCGATGCCGAGGCGCTGGAGGCTCGCCGCCTTGCCCTCGTCGCGGAGGGTCAGAAGATAAACACCATGAGACGCCTCACGGAAGCCCACCAGCGCGAAGTCGACCACGCCGCCTTCGGCACGCCGCCTCTAGAGGGGCCAAGCCGAGTCGGCGCCGTGAAGACACGCGGCACGGCCATCGCCAGCATGCTGGGTGCGGACCGCCCGGTCTACGCCACGCCCCTCGAGAATCTACGCGCCGCCCAGTCGATCGTTGATAAGCTAAACGGACTGGGGGCCGACGAGCTCCCCTACATGACCAGACGCATCCAGCAGCTGATCGACGCGGCCGCAGCGCAACACGAAGCCGGCGTCCGAGATGGAAGCCCCCCTCGCCGAGAGCACGGCGCGACGTTGTGAACGCCGACTGTGGGTGGCGCCCGTGTGAGACAAGAGAAGGAGCCGGCTGCTAGCCGCAGCCGGACGCGAATCACCATCGAGTGCGACACAGAAGGCCGTCCCCGAGGTGTGGAGAGACGAGGCGACCCGCCTCCTCCTCCGCCACACGGGGAAAGATATCCCTCCCTGCCGCCTATCGAGCATCCGACTCTCAGCGGCCGACTTGGTCGCCGTGAAGGAGTCGGCGAGAATGACGCCCGCCATCGGATCGACCGCCTTGCTCGATCATTGGCCCTGGAAGAAGAAGATGATGTCGGCCCGCCTTGTTTCGGCCCCCGCATCCACGACGAGCCCTTTCCCAAAGGGTTCTCGCTTCCAAGAGACACACCCAAGTATAACGGCTCCATGAAGCCGGAGGACTGGTTGATCGACTACTCCATCGTGGTTTGCATAGCAAACGGCAGCCGGCGCGTTGCCGTTAAATATGTCCCCCTGATGCTCCAAGGCACGGCACGCACCTGGCTCAATAGCCTCAAGCCTTACAGCATCAACAGCTGGCTCGACTTCACGGAAGCCTTCATCCGCAACTTCACCAGCACCTACAAGCGGGCTCCCAAGCCCCGATAGCTCTCCTTGTGCGTGCAAGGACCCAACGAGTCAACTCTTGACTATCTCACGCGTTGGGCCGAGCTCCGAAACTCCTGCGAAGGGGTGCACGAGGTTCAGGCAATCGAGTACTTCACGGCCGGGTGCCGAGAGGGCACCCTCCTCAAGCACCGACTCCTCTGCGATGAGCCGACTACCCTTGACAAGCTGTTGATCATCACGGACAAATACGCCATGGCCGACTCCTCCATGAAGACCGAGCTCCGAGTCGATGCTTCTGGGAAAGTGCTTGCACCAGCTCCCAAGACGCCGGCTGGACAGTCCACTCGGCGCCCGTACCAGAACGACAAGAAGCGCAAGGCTCCAATGCCGCCTTCCACTAGTCGGCAGGTGGCTACGGTCGAAGAAGAGCAGCCTGAGGGACGGCCGGCTCCTAAGAAGCAGAAGGGTGGCAGGCCGGCTTGGCAGCCGGCTTTCTCCTACGAGCAGACCCTCGACGCCCCCTGCAAGTTCCACAGCGGCGCGAAGCCGTCCAACCATACGACCCAGAAATGCCATTGGCTCACCCGAATCTCCAAGGGCGAAGGGTTGTTGCCGCCTCCGCCTGCGGGCTAGCCGCCTCCTGCCCCCCAGCAGTCCGAGCCATCCACGACGAGTTCCCTGATGAGCATGCCGCCTACATCATCTTTACGAGCCAACCGGACAATCCACGAAGTCGGCGCCGACAACACCAAGAAGTCAACGCGGTCGCCTCCAGTAACCCTGATTTTATGCACTGGTCGGAGAAGCCCATCAGCTGGAGCCGGGACGACCACCCAGAGGTGATGCCATCTCATGGCTCCTATGCCCTTGTTTTGGATGCTACCCTGGCAACAGAGAGGCGCTACCGTTTCTCCAGCGTCTTGATAGATGGCGGAGCAGATCAACATACCGCATCGAGACACAATGGAGAAGCTCAACATCAAGCCGAAGCAACTCATGCCTAGCCGGATTGTGTTCCATGGCATCGTACCCGGCCTGTCCTGCTCACCAATCGGCAAGATCAAGATGGATGTCCTCTTTGGAGACAAGGACCATTTCCGTCGAGAGGCAATATGGTTCGAGGTAGTGGATTTGGAGAGCCCGTACCACGCGCTGCTTGGCCGACCAGCGTTAGCCAAGTTTATGGCTGTGCCCCACTATGCCTACCTGTCGGTGTCAAAACCAGCGGATCTCGGGTAGGGGGTCCCGAACTGTGCGTCTAGGCAGATGGTAACAGGAGACAAGGGACACGATGTTTTTACCCAGGTTCGGGCCCTCTCGATGGAGGTAAAACCCTACTCCTGCTTGATTGATATTGATGATATGGGTAGTACAAGAGTGGATCTACCACGAGATCAAGGAGGCTAAACCCTAGAAGCTAGCCTATGGTATGATTGTTGTAATGGTTGTGTTGTCCTACGGACTAAAACCCTCCGGTTTATATAGACACCGGAGAGGGCTAGAGTTACACAGAGTCGGTTACAATGGTAGGAGATCTACATATCCATATCACCAAGCTTGCCTTTCCACGCCAAGGAAAGTCCCATCCGGACACGGGGCGGAGTCTTCAATCTTGTATCTTCATAGTCTTGGAGTCCGGCTGACGATGATAGTCCGGCTGTCCGGACACCCCCTAGTCCAGGACTCCCTCAGTAGCCCCCGAACCAGGCTTCAATGATGATAAGTCCAGCTTATATAGTCTTCGGCGTTGCAAGGCGGGTTCTCCTTTAAGTTCCATTTACCTGCCGAACAGTGTCCGGCTCTCTTGTAAACGTCGTTCTCCTTGGCTTCCACGCCCAATAATGGCCTTCTTCCACGCGTTGCACGAAGGCGAAAAGCCAGGGTATCTTTTATGTTTTACCCCCTAGCTACGCAAATAATCTGCCTATAAGAGAGGCAAGAATCTAGATCCAAATCACACCATCTTCCTTCCGCGAGTACTCATCGGAGCGCCTCTGACCAAAAATCCATTCCATCATGGACCGTCGACGCGGCTCCTCCTCTCGGGCTCCCAGCCCTCTGCCAGGAGATTGGAGGAGATGTTCCGTCCCTCACAACGAGCTAGTGACGCTCCAAGCGGAGGGATATCTTCCTCCGGCCTTTATGGTTCCGGTTCGAGCCGGGCTGGCCACCTACAAAGGTGGGAAGCAAGCGGAGGCTACCCCAAGTCCCAACAAAGGGGAGCGGGTATGCTTCGTCCCCTATCTGATAAGGGGGCTCCGATTTCCTGTACATCCGTTCCTCCGCGGGCTTCTGGAGTTCCACGGACTCCAGCTCCACCACCTCACGCCCGCCTCAACTCTGCATATAGCGGGCTTTGTAGCTCTTTGCGAGCTATTTCTGGGCATCGAGCCCCATTTTGCGCTGTGGAAGAGGTTATTTTGCCTCGTACCCCGCTCTCACGAGGGGTCCATATATCAAGTGGGCGGTGCCGAAATATGGCACATCGCCGGGACCGGATATCCATCCGGAACCCCTAAGAAGGCGTCCGAAGACTGGCCTTCCAAATGGTTTGATGTAGAAGACGCTCCGTTACCAGATCCTGTTCGGATCGGCCTCCCGGAGTTCAGCAATGCTCCTTTGAAGAAACGCCTGAGTTGGCGTCCGCGGAGCCCCCAGCTGGAGGAAGACAAGAGCGTCCATTATTTGATGGGCCGGATACGGTTACTGGCCCATTCCGGACTGACCATGATTGGAGTCATGGCCACGTGCATCATGCGGGGGGTGCAGCCGCTGCAATACAGGGGCCACCCCATGTGGGATTTCAATGGAGAGAACGATGCCCACGTCATGGCCGCCAAGGGCCGGGATCGGCCGAAGACCTGGTGAAGATTCTGTCCGGCCTGTACAAGGGGGAGAAGGAGGACTTCCTCCAGACAATCCCATTGAATGGGTTCTCCATGAATAACCCTCAAAGCTGGGTAAGCGAACGTTCATTTATCCAACCCACGTTTGCAAAGTTAAGTACCTTACTTTATGATTTTGACGCAGGATCTGCGCCGGACTGTGGAGAGCATTCATAGCCCGGCGCCACAGCCCGAGGACCCAGAAAGATCCCTTGATCCATCCTCCGAAGAGGATCCGAATATAAAGGTGGAGCTAATTGACGGGGTGTTTCACCAGCTCAGCATGGATAATGCTCTAGTCGCCATTACGGCTGACTACCCCGGCCTATCTCCGGCTCCCCAGGTGATTGTGACCGAAGTCCTGACACCATTATTTTCGTCCTTGCATATTTCTGACCACCGTATACAATGGTGTCTCGCAGGAGGTACCTTCAAGGCAGGAAGCCGAACCCGCGGCGACTGGCCAACAAGGGTCAGCCTGGCCCAGCAGGCGGAAGAGGAGTGCGGCGCGGATCAAAACATCGCCACAACGGTATAGCTCGCGGTTGTATTTTAGGACAAAGTTCCTAGGAAGTGTTTGAATGCTCATGACCTTTGCAGGAGAAAGAGCGCCCGACGGACTGTGGGCGTAGAGGTTGCCAACCCAGCCTCTGCCAGCCAGGCTCCAACACCTGGTCTGGAGGGGGAGGCGAGCGCAAGGCGCGAGCCGGATACTCCTCCAACGGAGGATGCCGACAGACTGTCCGCCACCAGGTCTGAGGTGGAGAGCGCCATGAACCATAGGCGCCGCCGGACAATTTTTCGTGACGCGTGCTTCTCCCCCGAGGCGTTGAATGCCTTTAACGCGGGGGACACGCATCTCCGTGCTGCTCAAGATGGTTTGACCAGAGCCACGGAGCAGTATGTAAAGGACATACGGGTAAGAGATTTTAATAGTTGTATATGCCAGTAGCCCCCAAGACTTAAAGTAGTTGGAATAACTGATTTAAGGATCACTTGATATGTAGGATCTTACCGAGAAGAATACCCGATTGTCCCAGGAGCTACAAGAGTGCAAGACCAAGACCCAACTTGAGGCTGCACTAGCTGCCGCAGGAGGAAACACAGAGATCCCTCCTGGTAACACATTATTTCAAAAAGATAATCGGTGTGCGGCATGCGTGTAAGTCTGACAATGACATTGCAGGTGGTGCCGGACAGGATCCGGATAGGCAAGAACTGCTGCGCCAGCTGAAGGCCGGCGAGAGGGTGCTGACAAGGGTGCAGCAGGAAAGGAACAAGCTCCAGGATGCCCACGCCCGGCTTGGAGAAGAGCTGAAAGGTGTTCGGGCCGAGCTGTCTGGCTCCGTTAAGGAGAATCAGCGGCTTCGTCGCGGCATCTATAGTAAGTGCTTGAGCGAACTCCTTTGAAAAGAAGAGTTCGGCGAGGAAGTCAATTGACAAAAATATGTCTGTAGGTGTGCTCACAGGTCGCCCTGCAGAGGAGATGCATGTATCAACGGGTGATCAACTTCCCGAGCTGGTGCAACTGCTCGAATGAGTTCGGCAGGCAATGAGCGGCGTTGTCCGGGCCTTATGGCCGTCCCTCTCCCTACCCGAGGACCTTGGAGAGCTTGCGGAGAAGCTTGTGAGCGGCAGCTTCGCTTATGGAAGATTTCGGCCTGCCGCCAAGGTGCCAGGGAGGCCTGGGCCATGGTGAAGACGCGGTACAAGAAGGCGGATCCCAACCACATGGCCGAGGTTGGACCTGTGGGACCCGATGGGAAGGAGATCCGTGTGAGTTTAGTGTACGGCCAAGTAGAGTTGGCCGCTAAATATTTCCAACGGGACTGTAAATTAGATAGCCTGTTAGACGGGATTGAGGAGGAATACAGTTAGTCGATTTGACAATGTATTTTAAAATGACATGTAAAATGCCTTCTAGCCGGATTGTAGATCGTTTGTCTTTGCCGACCTTTTCGCTTCAACCTCGGGACCCTAGAGTCCGGAGTGTGTCCGAATACCTTCTCGGTTAAGAAACAACCGGGGTATGCATGGAGACCAGGCGTAGGGGTCATAAGTGCTTTATCAGACAAGTGCCCAACTAGTTATGTTATATTACATGGTTAGTAAGAAACATCTTCCAGGGAGAATAGTTCCGTTAAGGGTTCCTTTCCCTGGGAGGCATGCCCTAAAGTGCATGTCCGGACTGTGAAAAGAGCAGGAAAACATCTGGGGGCAGATAAATAAATAGGTAAAAATCATCTTCCAAGTCACCGAATCAATATTCCCTTAAGAACGCTTAGCTTACGGCTTCACCCACCGAGGTACACATCCGGTGACCCGGCAAGAATAATTGCAGAGGTGCTCCTTTACCTCCTAGCCGAACAATTGGGAGCGTAGGGGTAAGCACAGGAGCCAGGCAACCCAGCTTGGCCAAAACTTAAGTCATATCGATGCATATAATGGTGAATAAAAGGTACACGTGGAAGTTTGACACATGTGCTGGGCATGAAGCTCTTATAATTAAGCTTCTGGTAAAGAAGCCCCCAGGTATAATGAGTGCGGATAGCACATCAAGTGTGTGCGAACAATGCGCAAGTAGGCCTTCAAGGGCTTTTATGAAAAGGGGTGAGAGAAAAAAGATAAACAAAAGACAGCTGAAGTGTAAAAGTTTGGGCGGGGGAAAGGGACGAACTCTTAGTCCGGCGCTAGGCATAGAATCTTCGGAGGCGGGCTGCGTTCCATGGGTTCGGCTCGAGTCGGTTGTCCGACGCATTTCGCAGTCGGTACGCTCCACCGGTCAGGACTTGATCGATAATGAAGGGGCCTTCCCATTTGGGTTTGACCCTGTCCTTTTTCTTGTCCGGCAGGCGTAGAACTAGTTCGCCAACATTGTAAGTCTTAGCCCGTACTTCTCTGCTTTGATATCTTCGAGCCTGCTGCTGATAGAATGCGGAACGAGCCTTGGTGACGCCGCGTTTTTCCTCCACGCGCCCAAGCTGTCCTGCCGATCCAGCTCGGCTTCTCTTTCTTCGCATATGCGCACTTCGTGAGTTATGAATGACGTCGCAGGCAAAACCGCCTCTGCGCCGTATACCATAAAAATGGTGTGAATCCGTAGTACGGTTGGGCGTTGTCCGCAGCCCCGTAGTACGGAGTCGAGCTCCTCTACCCGGTCGTGTCGATTTCGTGAGGACCGCACTAGTCCGGGTTTGATGCCGCTCATTATTAGACCATTTGCTCGTTCCACTTGACCGTTGGTTTGAGGATGATAGATCAAGCATAATCGAGCTTAATGCCCATATTTTTGCACCATGATTTAACCTCGTCGGCCGTGAAGTTCGTGCCGTTATCGGTAATGATGCTATGGGGGACACCATAACGGTGTACTACCCCGGATATGAAGTCTATCACTGGTCCAGACTCTATCGTTTTAACTGGCTTGGCCTCTATCCATTTGGTGAATTTGTCCACCATGACCAATAGGTACCTTTGCTTGTGGGTTCCCCCTTTAAGGGGTCCAACCATGTCAAGCCCCGGCATCGAACGGCCGTAATGGGTATGGTTTTGAGGGCGGTGGGTGGCATATGGCTCTGATTAGCAAAGAGCTGACAACCGACGCATCATTGGACTAAGTCCTGAGCATCTGCCCGGGCCGTCGGCCAATAAACTCCTGTACGGAATGCCTTGCCTACAAGGGCCCAAGCTGCAGCATGGTGTCCGCCTAGTCCGGCGTGAATTTCAGCCAGAAGGTTTCTCCCTTCCTCTTCGGAGATACACCGTTGAAGGACTCCGGTTGTGCTTTTCTTATAGAGTTCTCCCTCGTGGACCTTGTAGGCTTTGGATCGCTGGACTATGCAGCGAGCCTCATTTTGGTCTTCGGGAAGCTCCTGCCTAAGTAAGTAGGTTAGGAACGGCTCTGTCCACGGGGTGATTACTGCCATTATTTCGTGGGCTGAAGGTGTTATTTCATCGGCTGAATCACCGATTATGTCAGATTGTTCTGTGTTGGGTGGTGCAGCTGCCTCCGGTTGTTATTTCCGACTCCTCTTCCCATAGTACGGATGGCTTAAAGAGCCGTTCCAGGAAGATGTTAGGAGGGACAGCGTCGCGTTTTGGCCGATGCGTGCCAGTACGTCGGCTGCTTGGTTATTATCTCGGGTTACATGGTGGAATTCGAGCCCTTCGAACCGAGCTGACATTTTTAGGACAGCGTTACGATAGGCTGCCATTTTCGGATCCTTGGCGTCAAAGTCTCCATTTACTTGGGATATTGCGAGGTTTGAATCCCCGCGCACCTCTAGGCGTTGAATGCCCATGGAGATTGCCATCCGGAGGCCATGTAAGAGGGCCTCATATTCGGCTGCGTTGTTGGAGTCCGTGTACATTATCTGAAGTACGTATTGGACTGTATCCCCGGTTGGGGATGTCAATACGACGCCAGCCCCCAAGCCGGCCAACATTTTGGAGCCGTGGAAATGCATAGTCCAATTGGAGTATGCGCCATATTCTTTAGGGAGTTCGTCTTCAATCCATTCGGCGATAAAGTCGGCCAAGACTTGTGAATTTATAGCTCGCCGAGGTTTGTAAGTTATATCGAATGGTAAGAGCTCAATGGCCCATTTTGCAATCCTGCCCGTCGGGTCGCAGTTGTTTATAATGTCATTGAGGGGCACTTCGGAGGCCACTGTTATCGAACACTCTTGAAAGTAGTGTCGGAGCTTCCGGGATGCCATGAACACCGCGTATGCTATCTTTTGATAGTGCGGGTAACGGGACTTGCAGGGAGTTAAAACAGTGGATACGTAGTACACTGGTTTTTGAAGAGGGAATTTGTGCCCTTCTGTTTCTCGTTCGACGACGAGTACCGCGCTTACAACTTGATGTGTTGCCGCGATGTATAACAACATTGGTTCGCCCAGGTTAGGCGCGGCCAGGACCGGATTTGTTGCCAATATGGCTTTGATTTCTTCGAGTCCGGCAGTGGCAGCATCCGTCCACTCGGTGTTCGTGCGCTGAGGAGGCGATATGAGGCAATGCCTTTTCTCCCAAACGGGAGATAAGGCGGCTTAGGGCCGCCACACATCCGGTCAATTTTTGTATTTGTTTGAGGTCTTTTGGAATATCTAGTTGTGATAGAGCTCGGATCTTGGCTGGGTTTGCTTCAATTCCTCTACCGGATACAATGAAGCCTAGGAGCTTTCCGGCTGGTACGCCGAAAACGCATTTTTCCGGATTCAGCTTGATGTCATATGCTCGGAGGTTGTCGAATGTTAGCCTCAAATCGTCTACTAGAGTCTCGACGTGTTTGGTTTTGACGACTACGTCGTCTACGTATGCTTCTACTGTTTTGCCGATCTGGGTAGCCAAACATGTCTGAATCATGCGCTGATATGTTGCGCCGGCATTTTTGAGTCCGAAGGGCATCGTGTTGAAGCAGAATGGTCCATATGGAGTAATGAATGCCGTTGCAGCTTGGTCTGCTTCCGCCATTTTGATTTGATGGTAGCCGGAATATGCGTCAAGGAAGCACAATGAATTGTGCCCTGCAGTAGCATCGATTATTTGGTCGATGCGGGGGAGGGGGAAGGGATCCTTAGGGCAGGCCTTGTTGAGGTCTTTAAAATCGACACATAGGCACCAGGATTTGTCCTTCTTTGGTACCATTACCAGGTTTGCTAGCCAGTCCGGATGTTTGATGTCTCTGATGAATCCGGCTTCCAGTAGTTTGGCTAGCTCTTCTCCCATTGCGTGTCTTTTGGGTTCGGAAAATCGCCGAAGAGCCTGTTTGACTGGCTTGAATCCTTTTAGGATGTTTAGGCTGTGTTATGCCAATCTGCGCGTGATTCCTGGCATATCTGAAGGGTGCCAGGCGAAGATGTCCCAATTTTCCCGAAGGAATTCTCGCAGTGCAGCATCTACATCAGGGTTCAACTGCGCCCCGATGGAGGCCGTCTTTGTTGGGTCCGTTGGGTGGACCTGGAATTTGACTATTTCGTCCCTGGTTTGAAAGAGGTGGACTTGGATCTATTATCAAGTATCACATCGTCCCTATTCACTGTAGAGCGCAGCGCAGTGAGTTCTTCTGTCGCTAGGGCTTCGGATAGTGCCTCCAGGGCTATTGCGGCTGTCTTGTTTTCGGCACGGAGTGCTATGTCCGGATCACTAGCGAGAGTGATTGTTCCGTCAGGCCCAGGCATCTTAAGCTTCATGTACCCGTAATGGGGTATGGCTTGGAAAACTGTGAATGCCTCCCGTCCTAATATAGCGTGATATCCGCTGCTGAACGGGGCCACTTGGAATGTGACTTCTTCGGACCTGTAATTGTCCGGCGAGCCGAACACTACATCAAGTGTGATTTTTCCTGTGCAGCGCGCTTACCGGCTAGGGATTATTCCTCTAAAGGTTGTGCTACTTCGCTCAATGCGGCTCCAGTCTATTTCCATTTTTTGAAGAGTTTCCTCGTAGATGAGGTTTAGTCCGCTGCCGCCATCCATGAGTACATTGGTAAGACGAAAGCCGTCCACTATTGGACTGAGGACCAATGCGGCTGGTGCTCGGGCTGTTCGGAATTTAGGTTCGTCGCTGGCATTGAAGGTGATAGCCGTGTCGCTCCATGGATTTGTTGTTGCTACTTGGTAGACTTCGACGAGGCTGCGGATTGTTCGTTTTCGCACATTATTTGATGCGAAAGTCTCGAAGACTGTTGACACCGTACTGGTACTGTTGGAGTAGTTTTCTGGGGCTAGAAGCTCCTCGCCACTTTTGGCCACCTGCCGCAATATCCAACATGCTCGAAGGCTATGTGTTGGGGTGGCATATTCAGATTGGAATTTTATAGGGTCCGCTGAGCCATCCCTCCAGTACGGTTCCTTGCCCTTTATGGGGTTTTTGCTTTTGGGTTTTTTACCTGGTGCCTGAGTGTGCTGCACCCTTTTGTTGTGGATTGGGGTTATATTCGGGGCCGGATTGTCCCAAAACTTAGTTTCGGTTTTCCGAAAACTCTCCATCGCACAGTACTTTCATACTATGGATGCCAGGTCAGAGAAGCGTGTAATTTCACGGCGACTGACGGCGTTCAAGATTCCCTCGTCCGTGCAATTATTGCAAAAAATTGAAATTGTGTTTTCCTCTCAGCAGTCCTTTATCCTGTCCATAACCAGGAGGAATCGGGCCCAGTAATGATGTACTGTTTCAGCGGGCTCTTGCCGGATTTGAGATAGATCGCATATGTCTGGGTGGGTGGGTGGAATTAAGTCCTGAACCCTACCCATCTCGAGGCTCAAGGGCCGAGAAGTTTCGAATTTGAAGCTTGGGTCGTTGGGCGTCGCCCAACGAGTCCGTCCGACGCTCGACTTTAGGTTCGAGTGCTTGATCGAAGTCCGCATTTCGCGGAGTCCGCATGAAGGGTTCGAAGCCCGACATGAGTAGTTTTCAATATAGGAGAAGAGTCGCGCGTTGTTCCTCTACCACCGCGACGCAGGGTAACCCGGGAGAGTTAATCTCTCTCGGATCGGTTTTAAGCCCAATCTGGTTGTAGTCCGTAGCGACTCCCAGGGCGGTGATGCGATCCAAGAGCTCGCTTCTGACGAAAAGCTCTATTAGATCCAACCGCCGCGAATTCCGAGTTGACGCGAAGATTGCTTTTGACGACCTGAGAGGTCGTCGTCGAAGCGGTGGCCGGACAGGCGGTCATAAGAAAACCACCCAGCCGGATAGTTTGGCCGGCGGCCAAGGCTCCTTCGGCGAAGATACCGTCTTTAAAGACGGGAAGAGGCATCAAGCCTATCGGTGACGGCATAGAGGAACTCTCAATGAAAGCACCAATGTCGGTGTCAAAACCGGCGAATCTCGGGTAGGGGGTCCCGAACTGTGCGTCTAGGCGGATGGTAACAGGAGACAAGGGACACGATGTTTTACCTGTGTTCAGTGCCCTCTCGATGGAGGTAAAACCCTACTCCCGCTTGATTGATATTGATGATATGGGTAGTACAAGAGTGGATCTACCACGAGATCAAGGAGGCTAAACCCTAGAAGCTAGCCTATGGTATGACTGTTGTAATGGTTGTGTTGTCCTACGGACTAAAACCCTCCGGTTTTTATAAACACCGGAGAGGGCTAGGGTTACATAGAGTTGGTTACAATGGTAGGAGATCTACATATCCGTATCGCCAAGCTTGCCTTCCACGCCAAGGAAAATCCCATCCGGACACGGGGCGGAGTCTTCAATCTTGTATCTTCATAGTCTTGGAGTCCTGCTGACGATGATAGTCCGGCTGTCCGGACACCCCCTAGTCCAGGACTCCCTCACTACCTCAAGATGAAGATGTCGAGTTCCAAGGGCATTATCACCATAGCCGGAGACTACAAGAAGTCTTCTGAGTGTGCAAAGAGCCAAGAGGTCGGCTGGCCGAGTCCCTCGTGATCGCCAAGAAAAGAAGATGCTGGATCGAGTTAGGCCTTGGCGGCAAGCAGCCGCCTTGTCTCCCCGACCCCAAAGAATGTGAAGCTCAAGATTCTTTCCAGCCGCCAAGGAGACAAAGAAGATACCCCGGACCGGAGCACCCAGAGGCACGCTGTCATAGGCACGGGCCTTGACAGCAAATAGGAAGGCGAGCTCGTCGATTTCCTCCGTGAGAATCGGGACATCTTCGCATGGTCTCCCAAAGACATGCCGGGTGTCCCGATGGATTTCGCCGAGCACAAGCTACACGTCTAATCTGACGCAAAGCCGGTCAGGCAGCCCTTGCGCCGCCTGTCAGAAGAGAAGAGAAGAGTAGTTGGAGAAGAAATAACCCGGCTTTTGGCAGCCGGCTTCATTATGGAAGTGTTCTTTCCAGAATGGCTTGCCAACCTGGTCCTCGTGCTTAAGAAGAACAAGCAGTGGCGCATGTGCATCGACTACACCAGCCTCAATAAAGCCTGCCCCAAAGATCCATTCGCCCTGCCCAGGATTGACCAAGTGATAGACTCCACAGTCGGATGCGAGCTGTTGAGTTTCTTGGATGCCTATTCCGGCTACCACCAGATAAAGTTGAACCCGGCTGATCGCTTGAAGACCGCCTTCATCACCCCATTCGGAGCTTTCTGTTACCTGACTATGACATTCGGCTTGAGAAATGCCGGTGCCACTTTTCAGCGTTGCATGCAGAAATGCCTCCTCAAGCAACTCGGCAGAAATGCCCACGTCTATGTAGACGATGAAGAGTGGTGAAGACGGAGAAACGCGGCACCCTGCTAGAAGACCTCAAGGAGACCTTTGAGAATTTGCGCCGGTTTCAGATCAAGCTCAACCCGGAGAAGTGCGTGTTCGGGATACCAGCTGGCCAACTTCTCGGCTTCCTGGTCTCCGAATGCGTCATCGAATGCAACCCAGCGAAGATCAAGGCCATAGAGAGAATGAAGGTCCCTACCAAGCTGCGAGACGTCCAGAAGTTCACCGGATGCCTGGCATCTTTGAACCGCTTCATGAGCCGGCTCCGAGAGAAGGCTCTCCCCCTCTACCGACTCATGAAGAAGTCCGCTCATTTTGAGTGGAATGACCAGGCGGATCAAGCTTTCCACGAGCTGAAAAAGATGCTGTCCGCGCCGCCTGTCTTAGCAGCCCCAACTGAGAAGGAGCCCATGCTCCTCTACATTGCCGCCACCAGCCTGGTGGTCAGCACAGTCATTGTGGTTCAGTGCCCAGAAGAGGGCCGAACTCAGCTAGTCCAGAGGCCGGTGTATTATTTGAGCGAAGTGTTATCCACCTCAAAGCGGAACTACCCGCACTATCAGAAAATGTGCTATGGTGTGTACTTCGCCTCCAAGAAACTCAAGCCCTACTTTCAAGAGCATCCCATCACGGTCGTATGCACTGCCCCGCTTGCCGAGATCATAGGCAGCCGGGATGCATCCGGCCGAGTGGCGAAATGGGCCATTGCGCTGGCTCCTTACACAATCTAGTATCAGCCCCGCACCGCCATCAAGTCCCAAGCACTGGCCGACTTCCTCATCGACTGGGCCGAGACCCAGTACCAGCCGCCGGCCCCCGACTCCACTCATTGGCGGATGCATTTTGATGGATCCAAGATGCGCACCGGCTTGGGAGCCGGCATTGTCCTCACCTCTCCCAAGGGCGACAAACTCAGATACACATTGCAAATCCACTTTGCCGCCTCCAACAATGTGGCCGAGTACGAGGCGCCATACACGGGTTCGGCTAGCCAAGGAACTCGGCATCCGCCGGATCCCGTGTTATGGCGACTTCGGACTTAGTGGTTCAACAATCATCTCAGTGATCGGGATGCCAAGGACGCAAACATGGCAAGCTACGGTTTCGCCCAGCAGCAGCTCGGCGGATACTTCGAGGGTGCGAAGTTCCTTCACATGCCACGGGCCGACAACGAGCAAGCGATGCCACGCACGAATAGGCTCCACCGACAAGTTATACCAACCGGCGCCGCCTCCAATGCCTCCTCAAGCCATCTGCTGCCGCCTCCGAATCCAGTTCCATCTTCGTGCCACGACCCGATGCGGTCGGATCCGACTTGGGACCAGCAAAGCGTCCTGGGACTTCGGCAGCCAGCTCGGGGACTGCCATAGTCGAACCCGGCCCGGGGACTGCCATAGTCGAACCCGACCCGGACCTGCGACGACACAAAGAAAGGAGGCCGACTCCAACTCCTCACGACCCAGCCCGCCCACCCTGGTTGCAGTGGCCGTCTTGGCAATCGAAGAAATCACAGCTCCATCATGGGCTCAGCCCATCCTCCGGTTTCTGGTGAACGGAGAACTACCGACTGAAGGGATCTCGGCCAGACAAGTCCAACGCCGAGCCGGAGCCTACACAATAATGAATCAAGAGCTAGTTAGGCGCAGCACTACCAGAGTCTTTTAGCGCTGCGTCGAGCAAGAGAAGGGCATAGCAATCCTCGAAGACATCCACCAAGGCGAATGCAGCCACCATGCTGCCTCCAGGGCGCTCGTTGCCAAGGCCTTTCGCCATGGATTCTTCTGGCCGACTGCATTGGAGGATGCCAAAGAACTAGTCAAACACTGCAAAGGGTGCCAAGTCTTCGACTCCAAGCAACACCTGCCGGCTTCTGCACTCAAGACCATCCCCATCACTTGGCCCTTTGCCGTCTGGGGACTGGACATGGTCGGACCATTCAAGATGGTGCGCGGCGGCATGACACATCTGCTTGTCGCCATAGACAAATTTACCAAGTGGATCGAAGCAAAGCCGATCAAGAAACTGAATGGGCCGACTGCTGTGACATTCATTGCCGACACTACAACCCGGTACGGCATACCACACAGCATCATCACCGACAATGGCACAAATTTCGCCAAGGGAGCATTGGCACGTTTCTGCGCGACACAAGGCATCCGACTGGACTTAGCGTCCATTGCCCACCCGCACTCAAACGGCCAAGTCGAGCGAGCAAATGGCCTCATCCTCTCCGGCATCAAGCCTCGACTGGTCGTGCCATTGGAGCGTTCGGCCGGCTGCTGGCTCGACGAGCTGCCGGCCGTCCTCTGGAGTCTGCGCACTACTCCTAACAAGTCGACCGGCTTCACCCCCTTCTTCCTTGTATATGGTGCTGAGGCTGTCATCCCAACTAACATCGAGTTCGACTCACCTCGAGTCATCATGTACACGGAGGCGGAGGCCAAGGAAGCAAGAGAAGACGGCGTCGACTTGCTGGAAGAAAGCCGGCTGTTAGCCCTCAGCCGGTCCGCCATCTACCAGCAAGGACTACTCCATTACCACAGTCGGAGAGTCAAGCCAAGAACTTTCCAAGAGGGAGACCTTGTGCTCCGGCTAATCTAGCGAACAGCCGGCCAGCACAAGCTCTCGGCCCCTTGGGAAGGCCCCTTCGTCATCAGCCGGGCTCTGGGAAATGACTCCTATTACCTAATCGACGCGCAGAAGTCGAAGGCACGCAAGAGAGACGACTCCGACAAGGAGTCGGAGCGCCCGTGGAACGCCAATCTTCTTCAAAGATTTTACAGTTGAAATGCAGTATGTATCACGCTACCTTTTGTATTAAGTATGAGACAACGGGCCCCCGAGGAGTTCTCAGGGACTACCCTATTTTATCTATGTATGCCGGGTATCACTCCCATGGTTACCCTATTGCATTTACTTTCTCCGTCCAGCAGCCGGGTTCGGCTAGTCGGCCCGGGGACTTGCCGCCTTGAGTTATGTCCAAGTTCTACCTGCAGTCAGACAAGTAATGTGTTGGCACCCAAGCCCTCTCTTGCGAGAGCCACAGCTCGAAGAATCAGCTGCCCGACTAGCAAGAGCTAAAGGCGGAAAGGATGCCCACATGAAAAATGGCTAAGGACTAACAAACTTACATAACACAAGCCGGCTTCCCCCCTCGCCAACCGACTGTCAAAGCATTTGGCTGGCCGGCTTCCTTACCTACTCTGCCAAAATCTAAGAAAGCTCGAACCTTTGCCTTCTCAGACGGCTGAATTCCTTACCCGGCCACAGACTGCAGAGCAGCTGTCCAGCTGGGAAGGCGGCAACCAAGGGAAGGCGGCAAAGGAAGGAAGCTGAGAGATAAAAAGCAAGTAGGAATGGAAGTCAAACACTTGCATAATAATATTTACACCCAAAGCCTTCGAAAGGCCGACATTCAACGAAGTTTGAATACACCCCCAGTGGGTGGAATTGCACAAAACAACGAATTTGTCCAAAAAGTGACTAGCAGGAAAGTAAAACGGTGAGTCAAGCCAAGTGAGAGCCTGGAGCCTCAGGAAGAATGGTGGAGACGGCGGTGTCGGCTGGAGGAGTGGCCGGTTGCCGAGTTTCGGCCTGGTCGTCGCCAGTGGCAGGTGGAGCATTCGCGCGCGCCTCCTTGCTGGAGACACGGTCAGGCTGAGGCTGGCCGGCTGCTCTGACATCTGGCTCAGCATCTTCGCCGTCTTCCTCCTCCTCTTCCTCGCCATCGTCGCTGGAGTCAATCTCCTCCGCCGAGTCCTCACCATCGGTTGGGTTCAGCCCGAACCATTCCTCCGGTTGCGCGACGCCGTCCTCGTTCACCTCAGGAGCAAACGCGCTGGTGTCGGTGAAGTCGGCGATCACCAAAGCACGCTGGATGATAGCCGGCCGCACCGCCTCCAGCTCCTCGTCGGCCTCCTGCCGCCAGGTGTGCAGCTGATCCAAGTTCAGCCCAGGGTACCAAGCCCGGACGAACTCTAGCGCCTGTCGAGCACCGGATCAAGCTGTTGAAGCCTTTCAGGCCTCAAGGCGGCCGACGGCTACCTCCAGCCAGTCGGCAGTACGGCTTGGGGTGCGAGGAATACCTCGCCAGCCAAAGGCGGCTTCTTTGTGCCCCAAGATGTTTGGCCGGTGGAGCATGCGGTAGGCCGGCTGGAGGCGGGCCTCGATCGCTAGAAGCTGCTCCTCAAGCGACCGGTTGGCATCCGGCGCGATCTCAACCCCAGCCTGCCGCCGGGCCTCTCGGTGGGCTTCGATGGCTTGGTTGGCGGCGACAGAGTGGCCAGGAAAGTACTCTTCACAAAGAAGAAAGAGAAAGAGCAAGTCAGGAGATAAGCTGACTTGCAAGGACAAGCGAAGAGTGAAGAAGAAGGCGGCCTACCGTCAACCATGTCCTCGACACGGCCGTAGCCTTCGCTCAGAGCTTGCCTTGCCTCGGCCCAGCCCACCGCCTCGGTCGCGAATTCGGCTTTGAGGGCGGCGTCGCTGTCCTGGGCCGCCTTTAGGGCCGCTTGGTGGCTTTCCTCCTGGTCGGCCAGTCTCTTGGCCAGGCGGTCATGCTCCTGAGCCAAGGCATTGAGCTCGCCCTCCTTGGTGCGAAGGGCGGTCTGGGCCACACCCAGCTACTGCCTCAAGTCGGCGTTGGCTCCTGCCAGCATGGAAAGAAAAAATTAAGAAACAAGTCGGCAATAAAGATCCGACCAGACTGCTCAGCAGTCGACCCGAATCTCGGGGACTACACCCAGTGGGTGCGCTGACGCGCGCCCACATGAGATGAAAAGACAAAAACACTCACACTGGCTCTCCGACAGATCGGCGGCCCTCTTGTCTGCCTCTCGGACCTGGGAGTTGAATGTAGCGGCGTGGAGGTTGTGGTAATCCTGCAAATAGGACGAAGAAGCAAGCAAGAGCAAGTCAGTAAAACAAGTCTTCGAAGAAGTTCCAAGCCGCCTGCTCAGCAGCCGGCTCGGAACTCGGGGACTACACCCAGTGGGTGCACTGACGCGCCCCCACGGAAAGAAATCAAGAACAAGAGAAATCACCCGAACGACCTCCCGCGTCGCGAGAAACTCTCGGGTACATTGCTGCAGCACGGTGGCTTGGGCCTGAAGCCGGCTACGGACGTCTTGCGCCGCCAAGTTCAGCACGGCCGTCCCACCGCCCTGCGTCCACCCTGGCGAGCTAGCGGTGGCCGACTCCAGTTCATGCGTCAACAAGCTGGAGCCGGCCGCCCTTTGCGGATCCGGCTCTGAAGCCACCTTTGCCGCACGCCGGTGAGCCGGCGACAAGACCACAAGATACGCCTGCGCAGTCGGCTGCTCAGGCGGCACCTCGGGCTGGCCGCCTTGGCCGGTCCCGGCCGACGGAGGCGGCACCACTCCTCCCTCCAGGGCGACTACGTCGCCCTCCTCCCTCTTCGTCATTGGCGGGTCGCGGCTGATCTCCTCCGGCGGGGGCTCCGGGACATCCGGGGGCGCAGAACGGAGGGGGATGACGAGCTGTGGAGGCTGGTCACGCAGGGCCTCCGTTGTCTTCTCTGCGGCCTCGGCCTCCGCCCGGGCCCTGGCCGCCGCGTCAGCCTGCACCTCGTCTGACTCCACCGTCGTCTCCAGGGCCGGCTCGGCAGCGGCTGCCCTTCTCTCCTCCGCCTCCCGCTCCTCCCGCACTTCCCGCGCGTTCCGCTCCGTTGCCGCCTAAAGCATAGTGCGGGGATCCACGCGACGGGAACCCGCAGACCCTCCCGCTCCGCCGACTATGGAGGCGGCGGTAGTCCGTGTTGGGGAACGTAGTAATTTCAAAAAATTTCCTACGCACACGCAAGATCATGGTGATGCATAGCAACGAGAGGGGAGAGTGTTGTCTACATACCCTCGTAGACCGATGCGGAAGCGATCACAACGTAGAGGAAGTAGTCGTACAATCTCCTCGCGATCCAACCGATCCTAGCGCCACACTCGGCGCCCCGAGTTCTTGACACACGACAGCTCGATGGCGCTTCTCGGGCTCCAATCCAAAAAAAGCTTCGGGAGGAGAGTTCTGTCGGACGACGGCGTGGTGGCGATCTTGATGTTCTACGGCGCAGGCTTCGCCTAAGCTTTATGACGATATGACCGAGGTGGAATATGGTGGAGGGGGCACCGCACACGCTAAGGAATGATCCGTAGATCAACTTGTGTGTCCTAGGGTGCCCCCTGCCCAGAGATATAAAGGAGCAAGGGGGTGCGGCCGCCCTTGAGGAGGCGGCCGGGAGGAGTCCTACTCCCACCGGAGTAGGACTCCCCCTTCCTAGTTGGATTAGGATTGGGGGAGGGAAAGAGGAAGGGGCCGCCCCTCTCCTTGTCCTATTCGGACTAGGGGAGGCGCGCCTGCCCCCTGGCCGGCCCTTCCTCTTCTCCCTCATGGCCCACTAAGGCCCAATAACCCCGGGAGGTTCCGTAACCCCGGTGTTCCTAAAAATCCCGATTTCACCCGAACCATTCCAACTCCAAATATAGGCTTCCAATATATCAATCTTTATGTCTCGACCATTTCGAGACTCCTCGTCATGTCCGTGATCACATCCGGGACTCGAACTTCTTGGTACATCAAAATACACAAACTCATAATATAACCGCCATCGAAACCTTAAGCGTGCATGGACCCTACGGTTCGAGAACAATGTAGACATGACCGAGACACGTCTCCGGTCAATAACCAATAGCGGGACCTGGATGCCCATATTGGCTCCTACATATTCTACGAAGATCTTTATCGGTCGAGACCGCATAACAACATACGTTGTTCCTTTGTCATCGGTATGTTACTTGCCCGAGATTCGATCGTCGGTATCCAATACCTAGTTCAATCTCGCACGGCAAGTCTCTTTACTCGTTCCGTAATACATCATCTCATAGCTAACTCATTAGTTGTAATGCTTGCAAGGCTTAAGTGATGTGTATTACCGAGAGGGCCCAGAGATACCTCTCCGACAATCGGAGTGACAAAATCTAATCTCAAATCGCCAACCCAACATCGCCTTTGGAGACACTGTAGTACTCCTTTATAATCACCCGATTCGTTGTGACGTTTGGTAGTACCAAAGTGTTCCTCCGTAAACGGAGTTGCATAATCTCATAGTTATAGGAACATGTATAAGTCATGGATAAAAGCAAGAGCAACATACTAAACGATCGTGTGCTAAGCTAATGGAATGGGTCATGTCAATCGATCATTCAACTAATGATGTGACCTTGTTAATCAAATAACAACTCTTTGTTCATGGTTAGGAAACATAACCATCTTTGATTAACAAGCTAGTCTAGTAGAGGCATACTAGTGACATATTGTTGTCTATGCATTCACACATGTATCATGTTTCCTTAATACAATTCTAGCATGAATGATAAACATTTATCATGAAATAAGGAAATAAATAATAACTTTATTATTGCCTCTAGGGCATATTTCCTTCATCTCCCACTTGCACTAGAGTCAATAATCTAGATTACATAGTAATGATTCTAACACCCATGGAGTCTTGGTGTTGATCATGTTTTGCTCGTGGAAGAGGCTTAGTCAACGGTCTGCTACATTCAGATCCGTATGTATCTTGCAAATCTCTATGTCTCCCACCGGACTAAATCCGGATGGAATTGAAGCGTCTCTTGATGTGCTTGGTCTTCTTGTGAAATCTGGATTCCTTTGCTAAGGCAATTGCTCCAATATTGTCACGAAGATTTTCATTGGACCCGATGCACTAGGTATGACACCTAGATCGGATATGAACTCCTTCATCCGCATCCTTCATTAGCTGCTTCCGAAGCTGCTATGTACTCCGCTTCACATGTAGATCCCGCTCGACGCTTTGTTTAGAACTGCACCAACCGACAGCTCCTCCGTTTAGTGTAAATCACGATCCGGTCTGCGATTTAGAATCGTCCGGATCGGTGTCAAAGCTTGCATCAACGTAACTGCCATTTATGAGCTCTTTGTCACCTCCATATACGAGAAACATATCCTTAGTCCTTTTCGTATTTCAGATGTTCTTGACGCTGTCGATGATCCACTCTGGATTACTTTGGTACCTCCCTGCTAAGCTTATAGCAAGGCACACATCGGTCTGTACACAAGATTGCATACATGATAGAGCCTATGGCTGAAGCATAGGGAACATCTTTCATTTTCTCTCTATCTTCTGCGGTGGTCGGGCATTGAGTCTTACTCAACTTCACACCTTGTAACACAGGCAAGAACCCTTTCTTTGCTTGATCCATTTTGAACTTCTTCAAAATTTTGTCAAGGTATGTGCTTTGTGAAAGTCCAATTAAGCATCTTGATCTATCTCTATAGATTTTGATGCCCAATATGTAAGCAGCTTCACCGAGGTCTTTCATTGAAAAACTCTTATTCAAGTATCCCTTTATGCTATCCAGAAATTCTATATCATTTCCGATCAAGAATATATAATATCGAAATGCTACTGAGCTCCCACTCACTTTCTTGTAAATCTGAGCTTCTCCAAAAGTCTCAGATGAACCCAAATGCTTTGATCACACTATCAAAGCGTTTATTCCAACTCGAGATGCTTGCACCAGTCCATAAATGGATCGCTGGAGCTTGCATACTTTGTTAGCTCCCTTTGGATCGATAAAACCTTCGGTTGCATCATATACAACTCTTCTTCTAGAAATCCATTCAGAATGCGCTTTACATCCATTTGCCAAATTTCATAATCATAAAATGCGCAATTGCTAACATGATTCGGACAGACTTAAGCATCGCTACGGGTGAGAAGGTCTCATCGTAGTCAATCCCTTGAACTTGTCGAAAACCCTTTGCGACAAGTCGAGCTTTGTAGACGATAACATTACCGTCGGCGTCGGTCTTCTTCTTGAAGATCCACTTGTTTTCTATTGCTTGCCGACCCTCGGGCAAGTCAACCAAAGTCCATACTTTGTTTTCATACATGGATCCCATCTCGATTTCATGGCCTCAAGCCATTTTGCGAATCTGGGCTCACCATCGCTTCTTCATAGTTCGTAGGTTCATCATGATCTAGTAGCATGATTTCGAACAGGATTACCGTACCACTCAGTGCGGATCTTACTCTGGTTGATCTACGAGGTTCGTAGTAACTTGATCTGAAGTTTCATGATCAACATCATCAACTTCCTCACTATTTGGTGTAGATGTCTCGAAACCGGTTCGCGACAAACTACTTTCAAGTAAGGGAGAAGGTACAATTACCTCATCAAGTTCTACTTTCCTCCCACTCACTTCTTTCGAGAGAAACTCCTTCTCTAGAAAGGATCCATTCTTAACAACAAATGTCTTGCCTTCGGATCTGTGATAGAAGGTGTACCCAACTGTTTCCTTTGGGTATCCTATGAAGACACATTTCTCGATTTGGGTTCGAGCTTATCGGGTTGAAGCTTTTTCACATAAGCATCGCATCCCCAAACTTTAAGAAACGACAACTTTGGTTTCTTGCTAAACCATAGTTCATAAGGTGTCGTCTCAACGGATTTTGACGGTGTTCTATTCAATGTGAATGCGGCCGTCTCAAGAGCATAACCCCAAAATGATAGCGGTAAATCAGTAAGAGACATCATAGATCGCACCATATCTAGTAAAGTGCGATTCGACGTTCGGACACACCATTACGTTGTGGTGTTCGGGTGGCATGAGTTGCGAAACTATTCGCATTGTTTCAAATGTAGACCAAACTCGTAACTCAAATATTCACCTCCACGATCAGATCGTAGAAATTTAATTTTCTTATTACGATGATTTTCAACTTCACTCTGAAATTCTTTGAACTTTTCAAATGTTTCAGACTTATGTTTCATTAAGTAGATATACCCATATCCGCTTAAATCATCTGTGAAGGTGAGAAAATAACGATATCCGCCACGAGCCTCAACATTCATCGGACCACATACATCTCAGATGTATGATTTCCAACAAATCTGTTGCTCTCTCCATAGTACCGAGAACGGGTTCTAGTCATCTTGCCCATGAGGCACGGTTCATAAGTGCCAAGTGATTCATAATCAAGTGACTCCAAAAGTCCATCAAGATGGAGTTTCTTCATGCGCTTTACACCGATATGACCTAAACGGCAATTGCCACAAATAAGTTGCACTATCATTATCAACTCTGCATCTTTTGGCTTCAACATTATGAATATGTGTATCACTACTATCGAGATTCATCAAAATAGACCACTCTTCAAGGGTGCATGACCATAAAAGATATTACTCATATAAATAGAACAACCATTATTCTCTGATTTAAATGAATAACCGTCTCGCATCAAACAAGATCCAGATATAATGTTCATGCTCAACGCAGGCACCAAATAACAATTATTTAGGTCTAAAACTAATCCGAAGGTAGATGTAGAGGTAGCGTGCCGACCGCGATCACATCGACTTTGGAACCATTTCCCACGCGCATCGTCACCTCGTCCTTTGCCAGTGTTCGCTTAATCCGTAGTCCCTGCTTCAAGTTGCAAATATTAGCAATGAACCAGATCAAATACCTGTACTATCATGAGCTCTAGTAAGGTACACATCAATAACATGTATATCACATATACCTTTGTTCACCTTGCCATCCTTCTTATCCGCCAAATACTTGGGGCAGTTCCGCTTCGATGACCATCGCTTGCGGTAGAAGCACTCGGTTTGTGTTTGGGTCCAGACTTGGGTTTCTTCTCTGACGAGAACTTGCTTGCTGTTCTTCTTGAAGTTCCCTTCTTCTTCCCTTTGCCTTTCTTCTTGAAACTAGTGGTCTTATTGACCATCAACACTTGATGCTCCTTCTTGATTTCTACCTCCAGCCTTTAGCATTGCGAAGAGCTCGGTATAGTCTTTACTAACCCTTGCATATTATAGTTCATCACGAAGCCTTTGTAGCTTGGTGGCGTGATTGAAGAATTACATCAATGACACAATCATCCGGAAGATTAACTCCCGCTTGAGTCAAGTGATTGTAATACCCGGACATTTTGAGTATGTGCTCACCGACGAACTATTCTCCTCCATCTTGCAGCTATAGAACTTATTGAGACTTCATATCTCTCAATCCGGGCATTCTGTTGGAATATTAACTTCAACTCTGGAACATCTCATATGCTCCATGACGTTCAAAACATCGTTGAAGTCCCGGTTCTAAGCCGTAAAGCATGGCACATCGAACTATAGAGTAGTCATCGCTTTGCTCGCGAGACGTTCTTAACGCCGCCGGTTAGTATCGGCGGCAGTTGGCACCTAGCGGTGCATCCAGGCGTAACTCTTACGTGCAGCAATGAGGATAATCCTCGAGTTACGGACCCGATCCGTGTAATTGCTACCATCATCTTTCAACTTTGCTTTCTCAAGGAACGCATTAAAATTCAACGGAACAACAGACGAGCCATCTATCTTCAATCAAACATAGACAAGCAAGATACTATCGGTACTAAGTTCATGATAAATTTAAGTTCAATTAATCATATTACTAAAGAACTCCCACTTAGGCAGACATCTCTAGTCATCTAAGTGATCACGTGATCCAAATCAACTAAACCATAACCGATCATCACGTGAGATGGAGTAGTTTTCAATGGTGAACATCTTATGTTGATCATATCTACTATATGATTCACGCCGACCTTTCGGTCTCCGTGTTCCGAGGCCATATCTGCATATGCTAGGCTCGTCAAGTATAACTGAGTATTCTGCGTGTGCAAAACTGGCTTGCACCCGTTGTAGATGGACGTGAGCTTATCACACCGATCATCATGTGGTGTCTCGCACACGACGAACTTTGGCAGCGGTGCATACTCGGGAGAACACTACTTGATAATTTTAGTGAGAGATCATCTTAAAATGCTACCGTCAATCAAAGCAAGATAAGATGCATAAAGGATAAACATCACATGCAATCAATATAAGTGATATGATATGGCCATCATCATCTTGTGCTTGTGATCTCCATCTCCAAAGCACCGTTGTGATCACCATCGTCACCGCGCGACACCTTGATCTCCATCGTAGCATCGTTGTCGCTCTCGCCACCTATTGCTTCTACGACTATCGCTACCGCTTAGTGATAAAGTAAAGCAATTACAGTATGCTTGCATTTCATACAATAAAGCGACAACCATATGGCTCCTGCCGATTGCCGATAACCGGTTACAAAACATGATCATCTCATACAATAAAATATAGCATCACGTCTTGACCATATCACATCACAACATGCCCTGCAAAAACAAGTTAGACGTCCTCTACTTTGTTGTTGCAAATTTTACGTGGCTGCTACGGGCTTAAGCAAGAACCAATCTCACCTCGCATCAAAACCACAGCGATATTTCGTCAAATAGACTCCGTTTAACCTTCTCAAGGACCGGCGTAGCCACACTCAGTTCAACTAAAGTGAGAGAGCAGACACCCGCCATCACCTTTAAGCAACGAGTGCTCGTAGCGGTGAAACCAGTCTCGCGTAAGCGTACGCGTAATGTCGGTCCGGGCCGCTTCATCTCACAATACCGCTGAACCAAAGTATGACATGCTGGTAGGTAGTATGACTTGTATCGCCCACAACTCACTTGTGTTCTACTCGTGCATTACATCAAACCATAAAAACCTAGGCTCTGATACCACTGTTGGGGAACGTAGTAATTTCAAAAAATTTCCTACGCACACGCAAGATCATGGTGATGTATAGCAACGAGAGGGAGAGTGTTGTCTACGCACCCTCGTGAGACCGGCGCGAAGCGATCACAACGTAGAGGAAGTAGTCGTACAATCTCCTCGCGATCCAACCGATCCTAGCGCCACACTCGGCGCCCGAGTTCTTGACACACGTACAGCTCGATGGCGCTCCTCGGCTCCAATCCAGAAAAGCTTCGGGAGGAGAGTTCCGTCGGCCTGACGGCGTGGTGGCGATCTTGATGTTCTATCACGCGAGGGCTTCGCCTAAGCTTTATGCGGCGATATGACCGAGGTGGAATATGGTGGAGGGGGCACCGACACGGCTAAGGAACGATCCGTAGATCAACTTGTGTGTCCTAGGGTGCCCCCTGCCCCGTATATAAAGGAGCAAGGGGTGCGGCCGCCCTTGAGGAGGCGCGGCGGAGGAGTCCTACTCCCACCGAGTAGGACTCCCCCCCTAGTTGGATTAGGATTGGGGGAGGGGAAGAGGGAAGGGGCGCCCCCTCTCCATGTCCTATTCGGACTAGGGGAGGGCGCGGCCTGCCCCGGCCGGCCCTTCCTCTTCTCCCTCATGGCCCACTAAG